>OZ002728.1:44286685-44778005 GCA_963924305.1 Polygonum maritimum
ACTACAGTAGAAACAAGTCATGTTGATTGATGAAATTAAACAATGGTTAGGAACGAAAGATTTTACGGAAGTCGTGATATGGTGGAGTATTTGGCATCAAAAGAATAAATTGGTATTCCAACAAACCCAATACGATGTAATATTGGACTTAATAAAAAATATACGAGAACAAATACAAGCATGTTAAAGGGCAAAATATTGGAACGAATTGAATATGAGATGAAAATCGGGACAACAATTTCAACATTTGATCTATTAAAAACGAAAATCAAAGCATGGATGCTACAACCTCCAAGATTCAGTATATTAAACTTAATTTGATGGGTCTAAATGGTTAGATAATTCAGCTACGATAGGAATAGCAACTAGAAGGTCAGATGACGAAGCAATATATTGACATAGCTTCATCAAAATATGGTTGTGTAACAATCCCACAAATAAAAGCTCTAGTATTACGAGATGGGATACGAAGGGCTAGACAACTACGTATAAGTAAACTAGTATATAGAAGGGGATAACCTGACAATCATTAATGCAACTCGAAAAACAAGGCAATGCCCGTGGGAAACAGATATGATAATGTATGATGTCAGAGTCTCTTGTTTGGGATTCGAGGTTATTATCATTAATCATGCAGGAAGGATTTCTAATGTTGTATGTGATCGATAAAATTGCTAAGATAGGTTATATCCTCCCAATTGATGTCATTTGGAACCACCCAGAACTTATTGTTCTCATCTGAAATGATGCTCTAGAACGTCCTCTATAAGGAGACATCCTAACCCTAATTGCCTAATCAATATATATAGAGTAAGCACCTCCTTTCAATAAGATGTTTGTATTTTATGTTTATAATGTATTATGATTAGTTTTTGACAGATTTATCAGTTTTCATTCAACATTCTAGTTTTCAAAATCAATAATCTTAACCTTAGAAAAATTGTTTATATAATAATGAATATATTGTTAAAAATATCCTAAGGTAAGCGTCCAAAGTAGAAATAAGTATAGCATCTGAACTTGATTGTTCGCTGCTATCCTTCTTTACGAGAATTCCTTTTAAGTCCTCTTTAGACATTAAACGATCCATCTCTATATAAAAATCATTCAGCGCTCTATCCCACCTAAACATAGTTGTATGGACCATTTAGGCGCTAAACCATCCCTCTCCGTCTATACGCCCTCCTTAGTCCTTATGCATTAGTGCATTACTAATGGAAAAATAACAAAGTGGCCACATGAACATTATAAAAATAATAATAATAAACGAATAAAAAAAAGAAGCGAAAATCCCATAGCGTAGAGACTAGAGAGGCAACTCCAATTCCCCAAGAAGATATCAGCCTTGAATTCCCCAAAATTTTCAATATAAAGTGCTTTCCCTCCCCAAAATAACAAAGCGGGAAGAATTTCTAATGTTGTACGAGATCGATAAATATTGCTAAGATAGGTCATATCCTCCCAATTAATGTCATTACTAACCTCTTAACACCTCTTGGGATAGGTGGAAGGTCAACAAAGCGGGCGTTTGAAAGGTCAGGGATGGACTCTATCAAGGGCATCTTCCAGTCCTGCCCAGTTGCATGGAACGCTTCCAAAAGAATGTTGGTTCCTCCACAAAAGGGAGCGTCCCTTCCCTTTGTCTTCTGAAAAACTGGCATGACGAACCTTTCAAGGAACGTCCTCAAATTTCGGAAACGTTCTTGGTTTGTACACGTTTTCATGTAACTTGTGACAGCGTCGAAGAGCATCCTTGGCTTCGTGTCGATGATGTCTTTAAGGATCTCGTCGATTAGAATTTCCCTTGGACCTTCAATATAGAACGCCTTCTTTGTAAGGCGCTTTCGCTTCTTGCTTGCGCCAGCAGGTCCACCGGAAGCATGTTTAACTTGAGCCATTCTGACAGACGAAAGATCAACTTGGCCCGAATAATGATTGAGCACATGGACATTGCACTCGAAAGGACCATGCTCTTCCCTATCCCGGGCTTGTCAAGGAGTTGCTAATTGAAAATGATGCCTATCATCCTGAAGTTGAAGAGACTCTAGGCATGCATTGAGACTCTAAGCATGGCCTCCTTGAGATAAAGCACGACCAAGAGCTTCCTTCTATCTTGAAGCAGGTAGAGAAAGAAAAGAAGGAGGCAGAGAAGAAAAAGAAAGAAGAGGAGGCGGCGAGAAAGGCTGAGGAGAAACGGCAGGCAAGAAGCTTTGAAAAAGGCTGCTGAGGAAGAGAAAGCAAGGCAGGAAGCCGCTGCCAAAGCTGCCACTGACAAGGGAAAGACGGTAGTCCCTGAATCTGCTGAAGTGGTTGAGACTGAGGAAGAACGCCAAGCAAGATGTGCTGAAGTTGATAATCTATCATCCTTCCTTAATCAACCTCCAATGGACTACACGTTCTCTCCAAGTCAGTTTGCTCAAAATACACAGCCGTCCTTCTTTCACACATCCCCTGCCCCTGCCAACCCAGAACAACACTCTTACAAGCAACTGACCGCTCTTGTCATACATAACCAGAACGTCCTCGCACAGCAAGGAAACGCCATCATTCAAAATACGTTTGCCTACTTCCAAGTTGTGAGGAATCAGAATGAACTTATGAAAGAGCTCATCCAAGCCATTCACAATGAAGGGACAGAGGAAGACACTGGAGGAGGAGAACGCCAATGACGCAGACGTCAATGCCCGTCCTTCTTTTATGTTATGGGATTTTCGCTGATATCCTCCTAATTAATGTCATTTGAAACCACCCAAAACTTAATGCTCTCATTTAAAAGGGTGCTCTAGGACGTCCTCTGTAAGAAGACATCCTAACCCTTACCTAATAAAAAATATATATAGAATAAACACCTCATTTTAATAGGATGTTTGCATTTTATATTTTAATGTATTCTAATTATTTATGACAGATTTATTAGTTTCATCCAGCATTCTAGTTTTCAAAATCGGTAATCTTAACCTTAGAAAAATTGTTTATATTATTAAAAATATCCTAAGGTAATTGTCCAAAGTAGAAATAAGTCTAGCATCTAAACTTGATTGTTCGCCACTATCCTCTTTTATAAGAATTCCTTCTAAATCCTCTCTAGACGTCAGACGACTCATCTCTATATAGAAACAATTTAGCGCTTCATCCCGCCTAGAGATAGTTATATAGACCGTTTAGGCGCTAAACCATCCCTCTACGCCCTCCAAATGCATCAGTGCATTAAAGGTGGAAAAATAACAAAGTGACTACATGAACATTACAATAACTAGATTATTGCCCGTACCCTGTACGGGACATGATCAATAATATTTTTTAATGTATTATTTATTTAATAAAATAAAGCATGATAATATTATTAGGAATTAAATATTGATATCATCTTTTTTTAATCCTAAATCGTTACACTATTTTATCGATACAAAATCGTGATTCGATATTAAAAATAAATTTATATGATATGACTTAAATAAAAATCATAAATAAAATACTATCATTCTATTCAAGATATATTTGATTAACTAAAAAATTCATATGTGATATGATATGGAATCTCAATTGAAATATTTTATGAACATATATAAATTCATAATTAATAAGATTTTATTAAATGATAGAATATAGAAAAATAGATTTTATCAATAATAATAATTTTTAAACAAAATGAATATTTTATTAGATCTTATAAAATTAATAATTAACTTAATAATAGTAGATTTATAGATCAATACAATTTATAAATGAACATTATATTATAACACAAATTTAGTTTATATATATTTTTATATATTTCTCAAATATAGTTTTAGATATTTGTTACTTAAATTATAAATTTATGGAATAAAAAAGATTGATAAAAAAGTATGGCAAATATATATGTATATATATATGATTACAAAAAGGAATTTCTAAGCAAAATAGTTGCAAAAAATAGATATTTGGTGGAAAAAATAAAAATTATAAAAAAGAAGAAGACTTAATAAAATATCAAAAAAGACTTAAGTATCACACCATATACGATACATTAGTTGCAAAGCGTCCGGAAGAAAGACTTTGGAAAAAACAAAAGATAGATTATAGTTATTTGGTTTATAAGATAGATATTAGTTGTAAAAGATAGATATTATGGGATAAAAAAGACTTTAAAAATCATTTTTCTAAATTAAATCTGTTAACACGTGGTGGGGCCAGAATTAACGTAGAGACTCGAAATTCTCCAGCTTTAATATATAGTATAGATAGATAATAATAATAATAATAAAAAACGAATAAAAAAAGAAGCGAAAATCCCATGCGTAGAGAGGCAACTCCAATTCCCCAAGAAGATAATCACCCTTCAATTTTCAATATAAAGTCGTTTCCCTCCCACCCAACCTTTTCCCCAATTCCCCCCTTCCTTCTCTTTCTTCCGCCTCGCCTGTAATCTCAACCATCGCCGCCATGTCCATGGATCTCCAAATCCAATTCCCCCTCCTCCGTCTCCGAATTCCCTCCGATCGCCGCTCCGCTCTCTCAGAATCCGGAATTCCACCGCACAATTACTCCTCCTCCGCCGCCGACCTTGACCTTGACCTTGACCTAGACTCGGCCGAGCTCTGTCGGACGCCGAGATCGGAGGAGAACCGGATTCAGCAGCTCAAGAGCCCGCCTCCTCCTCCGAGGAAGAAGCCGCTCCGCCGCCCGGCCTTCAAGAGGAAGCTCAAGACCGATTTGTCTCAGTTCTTCGAGTCCGTCCGCGGATCAGAGGAGCAGCTCGACCAGCTCTTCAGATCTGGTTTCGAATTCGTCAAGAGGAATAAGTCCGTCATCACATAATATCTCTGGCTTTTTCGTTTTTGCGGTGGATTTTTTGAGTTGCTTTTCAAAGGCTTTTTTTCTGTGAATTTTACTCCGGCCTCCTCACCTGTTCTAAGCGTCTTTTTCGATTTCTCCTAGATCGATGCTCTGCATAATACTTTATATATGATCGGGGGAGATTTTGGTGTGCTTTTTGAGTAGATCGATCTACATGTTTGTTTGTGTGTGTGATTTATACATATATCCTCAATGTATAAGTGTGCCTGAGATCGAAGATCAGGATTGCTGTCCAATTGATCAGTCATGATGATGATAATAATATTGTAATTTTTTTGGTATTGGAATTGCATCTGCTCGATTGCATAGAGAAAGAGCTAGCTCCGATTGAGAATTGGTCCAAATACATGGAATTTCGATCGATTCGTGAGCAGCTGGATTTTGATGGTTTGGGGGGGAAAGGTTAGCTAGATTTTCAGTTTGAAAAAATAAAAATAATATTTTAATTACTGTACTGATCAAAATTTCAGACTTGACGAATCTCTAAACTCTGATATATTCTTCTTTAATATTTACTTTGCCTATTTTCCATGCTATTCTTCTCGTTCTCACATCGAGATAGATATATTCTTTGGGTTAAGAATTAAGATCGATTAGAATATAATTAACGTGTTACTAGCTTAACAAATTAAAATGATCTTTTGTAAGATAGTGTTCATGAAGCCATCCAATGTTTACAAACAATTATAATATATAGGGTCAAAATTGGTAGGAAAAATGTTGTCATCATATATGATTGAGTCGGTTTCAATCATGTAGCTACTAGCAAGCTTCCAGGTCTCTACATAATTTACAAGCTAATTAGTGTTTGTTTGGAAATTTTCTTCCCAAAATTTCCATATGTTTTGGTCGATAACCTCGATCGGTCACATTTATTTTGACAAAATCTACAGTAGGAGTATCAAAAGCTATACAAATGAACAATTGTCGCCCCCGGAACATCTGTATTTGAGGTTTCTAGTGCTTTTTTCGACCCAAAAAAAAATACAAATGAACAATTGCTTATATTCATGGTACTAGCTAGATGTCGACCCAAAAAAAAAATGGTACTAGCTAGATTGAACGAGGCATAGAGCATAATATTTGCTTACAGTCTTCGGACATTTAGTCTGGCGATTAAACTTACAAGGATAGCATCTAGAGTTCACCGATTTGACTCTCATGAACAGTGTTCTCTACCAAAAAATAAGAATGTTTACCTAGATTGAGATATCTGATCAAATCTATTTGAGGCAACAAAGACGGCATTAGTGAGTTGATACTTGACACGGTTAACTTGCAAGGCAAATCCAATGTATAGATTACCAAATGCAATGTACAATTATTTTGTTCCGAATTTGAAATACTAATGAGTTTTTATTACGATCGTAATTTGGAAGAAAATTAACTTTGTTTCACACACCTCAACTCTACAAATCCTACTTGATATCCAAAACTCATTGAATTCGTATATCGCTTTTCCTAATTAACTAATTATGTTCTAACAACAATAGAAACCCAAGTACTCTAAATATAAACCCATGAATTTGAAGAAATTCTCATGATCTATAAACTCGTCCTTTGACCACAAGACACCAAAGTAATTACTAGTTACATTTGAATTTGATCTATGCATGCGCTCAGGAGTCATGATGCATTGCAAAATTAAGTATTAATCAATTGGCTTAATACATCAACAGACCCCCGTACTTATAATTTTTTTCCCCTTGGACCCCTGTACAAAAAAATGTTTTATTAGACCCCTGTACTGCCCCCAATTTTACCTACTGAACATTTTTGCTTGCGTGGCATTGTGCGTGATTTACAGATGCGGGTTAAACGCGTTAGTGGGGTTATATGGGCTGACATGGAAAAAAAACAAAAATAATAAAAAATAAATTAAAACTCTGGCCGCCTTTGTTCTTTCTTCTATGGATCAAAAATAAAAAAAATATCCTTTGCATACAAATATTTGCTCTAAGCGATTTCCTCATACAAATAAATAAAAAAATATTTATTGGTCAATCTCATACAAATATGATGAATAAAAATATTTATTCGTTAGTGGAGTAGAGTTCCTCGTATTGAAAGTTCTTTATTGACGAAATTGATTTGTACAGAACTTGCCGGAGACAACCGATGTCCGATGTTCGATGCCGGCGACCTCAGAAATTGATTATTTGTACAGAATTTTTCTTCTTCTTTATTACTCCATCTAGATCTGAACTTTTATTTTGGTTTTTGGATTTGGATCGGAGACAACCGATGTCCGATGCCGGCGACCTCAGAACCCTCTCACCCTCTCGACGAACCTCTCTCGCCCAGATCTGCGGCCCCGACTTTCTTTCCGCTGGCCAGCCCCGACAGCCACCACGGCGGTCGTCCACCAGCCCCCTCGCGCACCTATCCGAGTCCTCTGCCTCCTCCGCATTCTTCTTCTCTTCTTCTGGGCGACCTTGAGACCTCTGCAACGACGGGCGCACTCGCCGGAGCCTCAATTGCACGGCCGATCAACGGCTTCTCTTGGGGGCCGTTTGGTGGGCTCGGAATTTCCAAGGGTTTTGGCTGGATTTTGGGGGTTTGGTTGGCTCCGAGGAATCTGAAGAGGGTTCGGGTTCGGATTTGGTCTTGGCGGAGAATACATTGGAGAAGAACAAGCAGATTCTAGGGCTTCAATCACATTCACTTCAGCCATGAGAAGATTGAAATTGGGGGCAAGTTGAGGAATTAGGTGCCACAAGGAGTGGATATAACTGGGAGTAATTTTAGAGTAATTTTATAAGCTTTTAAATTTTTATTAAATTTTTTGAAAATAAATACGATTAGTAAATGGGCATTATTTGGATATTAGTTGGCATTATGTGGCACTGTCTTGGCAATTAGTATGACACGTGGCCGCGCGTCAGACTCACTTACGGGGAAAAAAAGTTGTATTCTGCCTTAATCAATTCATTCATCAAAGACGGTAGCTAGCTATTCGTTCTGTACCTTGTAATAAAATATAAATGCATGAGTAATAAATTATTTATGTTTCAATGCAATAAAAATTCAGATCAAATGTAAAAGATATTGTTGGTATATTTTCGGGATTCGCCAATTCTTTCACATTCCGCGAGCCTTCTAATTTGGTAAATTTTTGATGTAGATGCTATTTTATGATGATAGTATAATAGTAAAAATGAATCACGTGAACATTATTTTACTTGGAGATAGAAGTATAGAAGTAATAGAAATAGCTACACCTCGATCTCCTTAATTACATACTGTAGTAGTTTAGTGCTGTGCTCGTTAATCGACGCACATATTTAACTTCGAGACAGACAAAGAATTAGCTAGCTCATCTATGCTGTAATTGTTAAAATCCATGCATATAATTCCGGAAGAGATTTTAATAAGTTGATTGAAATACAATTTAAAAAACCATTTAATTTGTGGGAGTTGTCTGAAAGAATCGAGGATCTGAAACTGAAAGTTAATTTCAAGGGTGTGATTGTTAAGATTGCTGCACATTCCAGTCTAGATTTTAATAAACTGGTTAAGATTTTTATTTAATAAAAGAGTTAATTTGTCGAATTGTGAACTTGATCTACAGGACTAGAAAAAACAATTAACCAAGAAGTAAGAACAATGAGTAAGTAATACATTTTCACCTGTTAATTAGTTTAGTAATGCTCGTAGCATTAGGTATTTAGGTGCTTGCATTAGCTAAGCTTTTTGCATGCTACATACTAAATTCAGTGAATAGATCAAAATTTAGACGGAGTACGTTAAATAACCAAATAAAAAAATAAAGTTTAAACAATTAGTACGAATATATACGTATAGTTTAATTACTGTCCATTCCCCTCGTGAATGAAATTAAGATACCCTTTGAATAATTTGCCTCCCACAAAATTGATTAGCATCTTCCTGTAGTCAAAATTAATATCAATATAAATAGCGGCTCTCTATTTGACACCCACTCTAAAACACCTATATTAAACCTATCCTATACCTATCTCATATAAATTAAAACCACATTAAAATTTTCCCTCTACTCTCCTCATTTTCCTTCTTCCCCTCTCTTTCCTCTTTGCCTTTACTCTTCTTCTCTTCTTCTCTCCCCCTCAAAATTTCTTCCCTCAAAATTTCTTCCCTCAACTACTAGCAACAAGTAACTAAATCTTTCTTCACACTTCTCCTTCATTAAAAGGTAATCTATTGTTTTGATTTGTTCAAATTCAAGGTTATACAATATTAGGGTTTAGGTTTCATATTGTTTTGATTTTTCGTTTTGATTGAGTGAGTATTTGTTTTGATCTATTGAAATGAGTAATTTTACATATACAAAATCTATGATTAGTATTGCAATCGAATGGCTAATGACTGAATCGTTTTGAGCCCGCTTCGGATGAAAAATCGGTAGGAGAAGTCGCGCAGTGAATTTGGGAAAGACGACCTCAGCCGTAAAGGCTGAGGTCACTCCAGCCGTAAAGGCTGGGTCAATCACGCCGTAAAGGCTGAAACGAATTCGGCCTTAAAGGCCTAAGTTGTACGGGCCTTAAAGGCCGAGGTCACACAGGCCTTTACGGCTTGAAGTGGATTTGTCTAATTTTTTTTGTTTTTGTTTACAGATGGCATCAGCTGCTATGAAACTAGGTCCGGTCGTGCTCGACGCCGTGCTGAAGAGAGGGAACAGATCATCTCGCTCCCACCGGCTACATAGATTGAACGTACACCAATAATTCAGCACTTTGAGAGGCACTTCCAGAGGGGTTCTCGAGGAGTCTTTATGAATTCATCACAATTTGATTTGGGGAGCAGCTCTCAGCAGGATCCGACACCTCCCACACAGACCCCAGTCGTACAGAGTACTCGAGGTCGACGTAACAAATAAGATTTTGCCTAGCATTTCACTTTTGCTTAATTCTATCTAACTCTTCATTGTACCACTGCTCACTGGTTGTCTTAACCAATGATCTATAATCATTTGAGAAGTATGTAGCTATCGTAACATTCTTAGTGACATTCTTCGCTTTCCCTTCAATATTCTTTAGAATGTGAAATCTACATAGGGGGTGCTTTGAACTTGGAAATAAAGCATCCAACGGATATATCAAAGCCTTCTCTTGATCTGTCACCATACATGTGGGCGTTTTTTGAACAATTACACATAGCTCTGCAAGTTGTCGTATAGCCCAAGTCTAGTCCTCCGCTGTCTCATGGCTCAAAAATGCCCCAACTAGAGTATAGTTCTTCCATGTGGATGTGAAGCCAACAATTTCAAGAAAGGGCAAGTTGTATATGCATAAAAAAAAAGCACTTGTGAAACCTTAAACTACAGAAAATACCAGTACAACTGAAATGGTCCATATATTCATATTACTTACATGTTTATGTTGTAAGTGGAATCCAATATTAAAACATTGGGAAATGCCTTAAAAAGAAATATCGAATCAGGACTAGAAAAAAACACATTCGATATGTCATACAAGTATATTAGATATTATATATATTTTGTTATATTCATTTTTAGTATTTATCCTTATATTCTTATTGTATAATATTATAATAATATATATTTTGTTATAGGTGCCTAAGGTATGTCATAGAAGTATGTTAGATACTTTTAATCTTGTTATGTACTGGGTAGTATAAGACGGGTATGTGTTAGTGCAAGAGAAAACCGGATTACCAGCTCTTGTTAGAGAGAGAGGGAGATAAAAGCTGATTTGTAAAGGTTGTTAATCATCTTTGAAAGTAATAACAAACTCCCTAATTTCTCTCTTCTTCCTCTGTCTTCGTTCTCATTTCTTCTATCAATTCACTGTCAATACTCAGGCTGTGACAAATCTCCAATCATTATACTCATTATATTTGATCAACTGATTATAACTTAGATGAAAAATTTAGAACTAATAATAACGCAGTATAAAACAATTTGGACAAATTTCATATATATACACATGCATTTAGTAGAATGACAATTTCCATGCTAAATTTGATAGTTATTAATTGAAAACTAAAAAGATGATGTATATAAAAATTAGAATTCTTCATCGTTGACCGTTGTCGTAAGAAAATAAAAATCTTCATTTTTTTCTTAATTTATAAAAATAACCTGTTATATATTCATATTAGTTTAAACAATAGAAAAATAACAAAAATATAACATTATAAAACACAACATTCATGTAAAAATAGCAAATTATTTGATTAAAACATTAAGAATGTTAGTAAATTAAATAAATAATAAATATAACTAGAAAAATAATAAAAAATGAAAATTGGTGAAACTTTGCTAACCGTTGATATTTATTACGTTTTTTTTGCATTTGTCAAGCCTTTACGGCTGAAAGCACTCCAGCCTTTACGGCTCATGCACCTCCAGCCATAAAGGCTTATGCACCTTCAGCCGTAAAGGTTGGGTAGGCACCAACTAGGCCTGCAGACCTATGGGTAGGGTGGGCGTCAAATAAAACCTTCGTATAAATAATAAAATCATCATCATTCCTCGAGTGAGAGTGAAAGAGGACTAAAAGTGTCGTTTCTAGTTCGACTAAACGATACAAACAAAATACAACATACAGACTTCTTATTAATTCTGTGCCTGCTCTTTATCATACAGACTAATACAACTTTATTATGTATCTCTCACATGCTGTCTGAAGATATCAAAATAAGTTCAGTAAGAATTTAATTTCCTGTAACCCATTTCATTTTATAATCATATGCCCTGGCAGAAGAAAAAGCATGTAACGAAAACGTGTACACTTTTTACCTTGACTGGGTTCATTTATTAATAAACGCACTAACTGTTCAAAATCCAACTGAGGTTTGTGTGCAGCCTAGCCAAAATATACATACAGCTCATTGAACAATATTACATTGTCACTTCTTGCTTACTCCTAAGCTACTAAATTGTGAGAAAGAAATCATAAATGAATTGTATCCTCATTCCAAACCTTGCATTTCGGCCGTCTTCCAAATCCATAACCCAATCTCCTGTTGCTGTTTAGCCTTCTCAATAAGAATATGATCAACAATTAACATCATCACCAAATTGATCAGGAAGGGAACAAAGCTAATCTCTTTACCTATTGCCCTATATAAACAACAGCTGGGTCTTTCAAGATCAAGGAATTTAACCTCATTCTGAAATTCCTCTTTTGCTGTTCTTACCCTCCTAATGTCTTCTGTTTATATCCATGTTGGTGCCTGTCAATCAATTTTTCCTTTATCTTCCGTTTCTTGTCCATCTTGAATCTGTATTTTTCCTCCCTTTGTTTTTCATAAATACCTGGCCAATGCACCTCCCCGGTTAATGGCCACAACCAATTTTCACGTTCCAAGGCGCCATCATCTGCTGCCTCTGCAAGATCTTCATCCATGCTCTTCAACAGTGTAATATTGAAGTACTTTGTCCACATGAATCCCAATCTTTTCTGCACTGGATGATGCTCCTCAAGCGCACCCGTTTGTGCGTCGATGTAAATCATCCTCCTTGCACTATGATATGCCCAGACATTCACAAGGAGCTCTAGCACCCGACAGTAGCAATGTTTTCTCTGCAAGGGTTTTGCTTGGATGTCATGCAGCATAAAAACTTGCGCATTATATTTTAAAAGAGTATCAATTCGATATGTGTCAACGCTTATGACCCATATATATAATATAATGTATTGCCAAAATGTATATATCCAATGTATTACAAAATGCAGTATATGGGCATTCCAAACATGACTTAAAACTTTTTGGCTTTACAATGGATAAGAAGATACTATATAATGCATGTAGTATGGATCCAAACACAACCATGTTAAGTTAAATTGCATTATTCTACAAGGGCTTGATGTGAAGATTAGTATCAGTGAAAAAGGATTTACCTCGAGCTCAGATGAACCTAATAGGCAGTGAGCTGTTTTGCTTGAATTGCTATGCAATGCATCAATGGAATCAACAAACATCCTGTAATCAAAGTTTCTACATTTTAGTTTCCAGTGCAGAAGTGAAAGTTTTCCCATCAACTAGATTTACAAATTACAAAGAAGTTCCTTTTGTCTTTATTTACCTTGAAAACATCATGAATTCGAGAAAGGAAGGAGTAGGCATCACCCAACCATGTAAGGCTGACCAGTAACCTCCATCATCAGGCATAGGTGGAAGGGCATACTTATCTGGAGGCAATGCATACATTTTACGGAATGCGTTTTCAAAAGTTCTCCTGAATATGTTGGAAAATAAATAAGGTTCAGCTAAAAAATTATGATAGTGCCTGTGTAGCAAATGCAATATTTAAATAAATTTGGACAAGGATATGCATCAAAATAGAAAAAACTGCTACATATCATACAGTTTTTTCATGATCTACTCCAAAGTTGAGCCTATTTGCACAGCCATTGCAAATAAATGGCAAGCTCTATTCACCCTCATCGGTATGGCACCCTTAACTAGAAGCAGCTATTGATGTTATTAGTTACTACTCTGCTCCAGAATAAAAAATATAT
Organism: Polygonum maritimum; assembly: GCA_963924305.1. Classification (NCBI taxonomy): domain Eukaryota; kingdom Viridiplantae; phylum Streptophyta; class Magnoliopsida; order Caryophyllales; family Polygonaceae; genus Polygonum; species Polygonum maritimum. Next base: position 44,299,990 of record OZ002728.1, read on the forward strand.
ATATAGGGGAATTGTGACGATGGAAGTCACTCCCACCAAAACACTGATGTTTCACTATCGAACATAAGTTCCATGTTCAACCCACTCCCACACTAGAAATTATAATCACAAATCCAGTTCTAAATCCCATCAAATTTTCTATGAAGACACGTACTGCATCCATTATCCATGATTAAAATTTCAAATACCAAGTTCACCTGCATTGTCCTCTGTTTAAGACATCACACATCGACCAAAAGGAAAGCAGATTTTTGCCTCCAGTAAACCCACTATCCACGTCAAGGCGTGTCCAGAAGTATACAACATCTCCTTTTGTCTGTTGTTGTATCGTCTCTTCAAGAACCCTTTCAGCTCTACTTGACAATGAAACCTGTTGTATCACCAGAGAAATACCTTAAGAGCTCATTCAAAAATAGGGAGCTTGAATGAAAATTCAGCCGCTGTCTTGAAGGTTTTAAGAATTTTATTGTTCCCTTAACACAAATCAGTGGAGGAAAGCACTATGGACTTTCAACCGAAATGGATAAGGGATAAAGGATGGCCAAGGGTTCCAAATTTGTTTGTACATAGCATATAAATGCTCAGAAGATGGAAATATTGTACGTCACCTTTCTACTGGAGGAACGCCATGATTGGAAGCCAATCCAAGGTCGCATGTGAATGTCATCCACTTTATAAGCAATAGAAAACATCCCTCCCATTTCACAAAGAAGATTTCGATAGCGTAATTCATTCAAGAAGAAAAGCCTAGTATATGCATCGACATCATCTGAGCTTAATCTTCTAGTCCTGGTAACCTGGCAATGGCAAGAATGAAATTTTAAAAACAAACCACGTAGTTTGCTAGCAGCTTTAGCAGATAAGAAAAAACACTTGGATTACGAAATTTTAAAGCAAGCCACATAATTTGCTAGCAGCTTTAGCAGATAACAAAAACACTTGGATTGCAAGTAGGGCTTATAAACAAAGCACAAAATGAAACAGACAAAGGTGTATACATAGCTTTAATATAGTCATCAGTGCCATTGCATGTCAGACATTAGAAAATGAAACAAACAAAGGTGTATACATAGCTTTAGCAGATAAGAAAATGCTGGTGTTATTTGCTCTTCTGATGTTAAACAAAGTTATAGTACAACTTTTTTGTTGTTTGACCAAAATTTAGGGCATTTGCAGATCGGCAGATACCAATATTAAGTTATGAACTCTATAGGGGAAGCCAACGTGAAGGTACTAGACCACAGTACATACATTTTCCGTATTTGTTTACTTGTAATGAAATGATGATTGGAAATTTTTACTCTGCTGAGTAAGATACACAAACTATCAGCTTTGCTCCAAAATGAGGAAAAAGGGCAGTGAAAAAAAAAACAAAGAAAATACTATAAGATTGAACAAATCATAGGCTCAATCCTAATAGGTAGTGCTCTAGCAACCTCAAGATAGATGTTAAAATTATCCCACTATTAGAAACCTAGACAAATTTTGGGTTACACGATGAACATAGAATTAATCAGTGAAAGTTGGTGGTCTTTCAATAAAAAAAGTATCATGGAAAAGAAAAAATAGTATTGTAGATAAGAAACTAAGAAAGAATCTGCCATATGTGAAAGAATGAAAACTGCCACAGCAACAACACTGATAATTGGGAAGGAACAAAGACATGCATATTAATCCCAATCATTTCAATAACTGAGTGTGAAATGAACTCACGAGACTCAATCCACGATATAGTGAGCCATGGTGCATGAATGGCCAGGCACCAGCTCCTTCATAGATCTCATAAATGCATACGGGCTGACCTGTCCGCTCTAGTTCACCTTCATCGCGTTCATTTGCTTCAAACTTCACTTTTTCAGATTTCCGTGCATTTCGGTATATCTCATCCCAGTTACCAGGTTCCTTCTCCATTCTTTCATCAATCTGCAACAGCAAATTGTAACAGTTTTTTAACCTCCTAACACTCTTAACAGTGAAAAGATAAAGCAAGTGTAAATGCACAATAAGTTGATTGTCATGGGAGGCAGAAAGTTAAGTTTAGTACCTGATCCATTTCTAGCCTTTCTAAGTATTCCAAGCTTTCTATTCCTGCAATACCATCCCAATCTTCTGCAATAAGCAGATCCTGCTCCAATTCTCCATTATACTCAGATGTATTCATTGGATCTGTAATACCCAAGTCCAAATGATCTTTCTCAAGTGCATAAATAATCCTTGATCTGCCTAACTTACTTTCCCCCTCATCAAAGGCCATCATGTCAAAAGACTTCTCTTCCAGTATCTCCCCAAGGAAACTCCACTCCCACGTAGCCTGTTCAATCTGAGAAATGGAAGTTGGTAGTAAGGCATCCGATGGAAAATTCAGAACATTTTCCATAAGCCTTGCATATCCTTTGATGCAATCAGAAGCCTGCATATTTTTAACAAGAAATTTTCCAGAAGAACCTACGGCCTTGGCAAGTTTTGAGAGTCTCCCATCCCTCGATACTAAAAGAGAGAAGGCTCTCAATAAATCATCCGGATTATGCCTTGGAAAAATCATTCCATTAACACCATGACGTACCTGTATTTGGGAAGAGCATTTTAACACACTGAAAAATGCAGAAAATGCTTCAAAATAGACATGAAATAGGGGAAAGAACACACATATTTCTTTATAACTGGAAGATCAGGTGCAACGATTGGAATCTCAAAAGACATGGCTCGTGTAAGCAATGCAGGAAAACCTTGTTCATCTTGGGAGGTTCCATAGAGGACAATATCAGACATCAATAGCACTCCATTGACATCAGCATTCATACCATAGTGCCTTATCGAACCAGGACTAAGCCTTAAGTGCACAGCCACTTCCTACACAGCCAAGAAAATCAGCTATACGTACTCAGTCACAAGTAAGCATCTGAAACTTTATTTTAAAAAGCATGTTGGAAAGAAGCATCATTGGTCTTGACAAGCAACTTTGGATAAGCTCCACCACACAATCAAAATAGAAAGGGAAAATCAAAACATTTTTAAGGAATTGAAGTGAGCATAGAAAATCAAAACTTTCTGAGGTAACAGACCAAAATGGAAATTTTACCTGCAGAGCAGCATTATACCCATCAGTGGAGTTGCCACATAAGAAAACAAATCTGACGGATCCACCAATATCTTTTTTCTTAGCATATTTGACAAGCAGAGGCCCTATAGTGTGCATAGCAACTGCATAGTCCCATGATAGCTCATTGTAAAAGAAGGAGCTTCCAATAACCAGTACCAGCAAGTCATCTGTGCTATATCCATTTCTCTCCCTCAAAGCATGCTTCGAGTGGGTCTTAATATAACTTTCTGAAGCCCACACATCAACTGGTGATCCAGGAATCACAAAGAAGTTTCCGCTGTCAAGTACACTATATAGCATCTGATACAGGAAGAAATGATAATTGAGAGGAGGTCTATAAAGATTCACAACAATCTAGGAAAAAATGATTGATGAAATAGTTACCGATAGAGAATATTCAGGAAACACTACAGCATCAGCCCTACTAAAGGCGCTTTTCCACTGAGAATTAAGATGGTCCCATCCCATATCATTGTAATAGTTAAGGCGCCTTGCTAAGGTATCTTCTTGAACTAACCATACAAGTGGTACAGAACAGAATGGCTCCTGCATAAGGCTGCAGAACATAAAATTCACTACGAATTGTATATATGAACAAAAAGCAACCATCTAATACGTAAAATATACAGAAAACTTTGGAAAATGATTGCAGAGCCTTGCAATTTGCTAGTGGTAGATCGTCAATGATTTCAAGAGATAAAAATACATGTAGTTAATTATGCCTGTGTGGAAGACAGCAGATTGCTCAATTAAAAAGCTTTAACTTAAACAGAGCTACCATGCAGAGAATATCTTTAGAATTGAACTGCTTAGCCAAATTCGGTCCATTTTAACTTTATCTCGGTAAACACGCTCCATAATGCAGTTTCATCCTACAATGCTTTACATTCTTCTAAAACCTAGATAGCTAAAGTACAATCGACAGATATTTGGAAAGCAAGATGCAACAAGTTTAATTACCTGGAAATAACTTCAACAGTTTGAAGAGAGCCTGCAATGACACCTTCAAAGCTGCAAAAAATACAGAGAGCACGTGCCATCAACAGACTCCAAAGTAAAGCACTTCACAGTATTCTTGTATTTTAGGAAGCCAACTATAAATAGACAGCAAGCAAAGATTAGAGGGAACGTACAGTGACCAATCAAGATCAATATAGCTTTCCAGCTTTAGAATAGTCATTTGGCCTCCTAGTTTCTCCCACATTGTGCGTGCTTCACCATCCTCCACTGCATACAACTGTAAGACATAAGCAGAAAGGATGCATCATGGTGAGATCGAAGATAAGATAGCCTATTATAAGGTTACCATCAAGAAACCAGAATAATGAGATTCACACATGGAGTTCTCAAACATTTCCTAGTAAATCAATATTTCATTGACACTTCTAGTTGACAGAGCAAGGATAAACCAATCAGTTTTTAATCCAGGTAATATGATGTAGCACTTTTCTTACACTTGTGAACCATTACACCAAGCCGATAGGAAAACTGGGGAAGCAGAGGCACAGAAATAGTCTCTAGCACATAAAGGGTCTGGATATCTGTTGAAAAATAAAAATCACTTCATAGCCGAGTGGATAGAAGCAGAGACCGAGATGAATGTTTCAAAATAAGTATGGCTGGTCAAAGACAAGCTAATGATGCAGCTCGTAAAACCCAGTGATGTGAAACTTATGGATTTACACTGTGACAGAATTGCAACTAAGAAAAGGAAAAAGAACAAAAGAAACACATAAAGCATGCAATAAATCAAAAGAACCCAAGTGACCAGTGTGGTGTAAAAAATACCTACAAATGAAGGTAACCCATTTGTTCATAGCACGAACGGCCATGTTTAGGGTACTTCTGTACATGCGATACCAGTTGAAGACAAATTTAACGTATAACATCAACAAATTCTAGAAGTACACAGCTACACATCCATACAAGTTGCATGAAAATGGTAAGGCAAACTCACTGTCCTATTCTCTCTGTTCCCTAACCTTCACCTTCACTCCATGTACAGCTTGCAAGTCAAGAAAAAGTACTAAATCCTTTTATGCAAAGAGCCAATTATTCAGTGAGAAAATAAACCATCACTATAGCTGTTACTGAAGTACTAAACAAAGTAGATAAACGGCAATTTGACAGAATGGTCACCTTCAAACTGTAACCAAGATTGTGCAAATGCTTCATCACGGTGAACAGCATCAGAGATTCTGGGTTTCTTCTCAGGTTTCCTAAAATCTGACAAAATATGACTCATGAGGAGCAATTAGAGACATGAACAATGAAAGTTCCAGCATAAACCGATAGGACAAAGCTTAATTTCACCAGCTCAACATACTAATCACTACTGGGATCAGTATGGCATCATCAGCAGCAATGCTAAGTTGGCAAACCAGAAACTTTAAAAGCAAAGTAAGGGATTTAAACTGTCTTACAACTGCACAGCTCAACATTTCAACTACCATCCTTAAGTCCATAACCACTCCTACAAATGTAACAACACTCACATTTTGCTTAAAAATTTATTCTGATGATTTATAAGCCTCTTCTTCAAAAATTGATGATAATCAAGAAAATCAACTAACTAATTAGTGAAGCACTCACAAGAGCAATTGTAGGCCGGCGAATCGGAACCCTAGCCTCCAAACGCAGTCGATCCAGCAATCCATCCTCACCAAGTCTCCTCAGCGGAACGAACTTCAAAGAGCTCCCAAACCTCAGCCCCGGAATCAACGACCTTCCCCTCTCCCCGGGGCGGAAAACCGAGGTGATGGAGCTCTGCAGAACTACAGAGGCGAAAGCGAAACCGATAACGGCAAGCAACAAGGCCAGGTAAATGAGAGACCGGCCTTTGAAAGGGAACAGAGCCTTCCGACGGGATTGGTGGGGGTGTCGGCCGCCGGCGCGGGGTACGCGGTCGGAGAATTTGGATCGATCGCCGTGAGGATGATTCCGCTTGAAGAGGGAGCGTTGTTCGTGGGAGGAGCGGAAGGCCAGATCGCCATTCTTGGTGACCTCGTCGGTGGATGTGGACGCGATCTCCGGAAGTGAGTTCCGGATCATGACTGGAAAAAGCTTGTGCAGAAAGCTACCGGAGTATTAACCGTGAATCCGCTCGATCTCCATTTCTCTGTCTGGCTCGTGAGTTCCAACTCGACAGTGTGAAGGTTTCTTCTTCACTGCCTTCTCTCAATACACACTAGAAGTAACTCCCTTTGTGAACCGAAGTCTGAGAAAGGGGAAGAAAACGCCCAAATCTAGATTAAGCCATAATTTAATGATCTGATTTGGTTTAATGGGCTTTAATTATGGCGATCCTGTACAAAAACACATGTCAAACTCGATCTAATCCGTTGCGTTGATTTGACGTTCATGAACGCCCAAATAAGTAACAACTTATTCGTATACTTCATATTGTTTTGTTTTAATTGTAAGGCGTTGTGTTTGTAATCTATGCTTGTAAAGACATAAACAATATAACACACACATATGAGATAGGGTAGGAGTCAATTGGCTCATTGGCAGGATGAATTCAAACTAGCTCCATCATACACGAGCCAAGCTTGGTACCAAGTCTCAGTGATCTTGGTGCTAGCTAGCTTATGTGTGTTGTTGAGGAATAGTTTGGACTCTATCGCTTGGTATCTGTTTGGTTGGGCCTTAATTAGAGTTTTGGGCCAAAGCGGCCCAAAACCTGTGGAACGGCTACTTGAGCTGGCGTTTATGATGAACGACGTCGTTTGAGTGTAAGCCTCTCCATATTTAAGCGATGAACAGGAACTTCTAGGGTTAGAGCTTGCTTCCTTTCTGCGCCGTTGAGAACTTGTGAGAGATTGAGCTCCCAGCTTGTCCCTCTTGCGATTTCTCCTTGGTTCACCAGATTTGTGCGAGTTCTAGGATAGGGATTGGAGATTGGGTGAGGAAGAAGGCCACAACGTTCTCTGTGAACTTGCTTGTGCAGCCTTCGCTCCCTTTGCTTTGTGCATCTCCTGAGCGTCCTGTCTTTGAGCCAAACTCTTGCCGTCTCTGTGTGTGCTTGTGTGTGTATGTTTGTGCTTGTTCCTTTTGCTTAGTGAAAGCTTGGTTGAGTCTCCCGCTGAGGCTCCGCAGAGTAAGGTTTACCCGAACTGCGTTACCAATCTCTTGTGTTCAATTTTGCTTTCGTTTCCTTTTGTTCTTTATTGATTTCCAAACGTGTAATCGAGGAAGATTTGAAATCGAGCTTCACAATTGGTATCAGAGCCAGGTTGTGTCTCTGATCTGTTCTTCCGTTGCATGTTGTGTTCTTGAGTCTAGGGTTTCAACTTCTCATCTCTTTTCTGGCCTTCTGGGTGACTGCTTGGGTTGAAAAGCCTAAGTCAGATGCCGGGGCTGTAGATCTGGGAAGAGAGAGCTTTACTCTGGTGACTCTTTGTTTTCACAACGTTTTTTGACAAGTTGCTTGCTTTTCAATTCGCTCTTACCCGTTTGGTTTCAAACCTGAGTGTGTGAGACTTAAGATACAGTCTTCACACACAGATCTGGTTGAACAAATAGTGACAGTGGGGTCTTTGTGACCCGGCTGGTGTTCCATGCCCATCTAGAGGTGAGTAGCTTATGCTAACTCTACCCTTGGCGGAACATACATAATCTCTGCAAAGAGATTTGCTTGGTGCTCTTACTCTGAGGCTTCAATAGTTCAGAGCAAAGGGTTGTTTGTGTAGTTAGGTTCTGTCTACCCTTGCAAAAGGGTTTCTCTGCTTCTTCTGTCTAAGATTATTTTCTGTTGGGACGATATTAAGGACGTCAGTCGTTAATATCTAAACCAATAATAATCGTCCCTTGTTTTGATAATGACAAACTCAAATGTATTTGATAAGTTGTCCAAGTTTTGATCTCAGGTAAGTCCAGTGGACACACATGAGCGAAAAGGACAACAAGTGAACAGCAGTCCCTATGCTGTAGGGACGCATGTTACCAGAACTTCCAAAGCTAAACGTAATTGGCGGAGTCCCTGCGCAAGATAGGACGGAGTCCTCATCAAGAAGGGACGCGCGCCAAAATACGGACGAAGTTCAAATTCAAATCAAGACAGCCTTTCTCAACGGCAAGCTCAAAGAAGAAGTGTACGTCACTCAACCTCCAGGATTTGAGGACGCTGATCACCCAGATCATGTGTACTTCTTGGACAAGGCACTCTATGGACTCAAGCAAGCCCCTCGTGCATGGTACGATAGGTTTGCGTCCTTCCTCTTGTCCAACGGGTACATACGAGGTAACATTGATAAAACCCTGTTCTTAAAGAAAGTTCATAAAGATGTCTTAATTGTCCAAGTCTATGTCGATGACATAGTCTTTGGAAGCACTAACATGAAATTTGTAGAGGAAGGCCTTCCTCTCCCCCTCCGTCCAAATCGCTCCAAATTAAAGGCCCTTCCTCCTCCCCACCAAAGCCAATCCCTTCCTCCCCTCCTGCCCCAAAACGACGCCTCAAGACCTCTGCTCAGCTTGAGGGCGTCACGGATGAAGAAATGGCCGCCATTCGCCTCTCCGAAATTCAACTGGCAAAAGAGGAGAAGGCGCGCCAAGAACAAGAGCAAGCAGAGAAAGCAGCCGTTGAGAAGGCGATCCAAGTGAGTATGCAGGACCTTCGTCAACTCCCTCCTCCTCCTCCAAGGGTAGAGGACGCTCCTCAAGTCCAGGCCAAGGACGCTCCACAAGTCCAGGTCCAGGCCAAGGATGCTACCCCTGCTACTCTGCCGCCTCCTCCCTCTGCTCCGCTCAAGGTGAAACCGATCTCAGTGGTTCCGCCCAGCTCCTCCTCTGCTCCTCCCCCAAAAGCTAAGCTCCGCACTCCCTCTCCCTCTCCCCCTAGAGCTTCACCTCCTCCTCCTCCTCCGCCTGCTCCGGCCGTCGAAGAAGCTGCTCAAGTTCAAGGGACGTCTCCTCCATCTGTTCCCACAGAGTCCTTGGCAAGGACTCCAGCGGTGGACGCGCCTCCCACAGAACAGGCGTCCACAGCTGAGGACACTGCAATGGTTGAGTTCCAAGAACAACGGAACGAAGCCTCCGATGACGAGGACGCCCCTCTCCAGGATGAGGAACCTGAGGAAGAGGAGGGAGATGGAGATGAAGAAGATGCTGGTGATGAAGTGATCGTGAGCAATGGCTCCAAGCAGAAACGCTTCAAGAAAATCCTATCGCCGCTCCTCTTCACCGCCGAGTTTCTGGCAGAGAACCAGCGCCAAGAGTTCTTGGATCTTCTTGAGTTCCAGGGTTGGACGCACTTGGGCGCTGAGGCCGCTGATCTTGACCCTGATGAGGTTCTCCGTTTCTACTCAAAGTTCGAAATCACAGAAGTAAACGGGAAGCCTCAAGGGACTTTTGAAATCGATGGGGACGAGTACTCAGTTGCTGAGGGCACCGTCAGCAGAATGCTAGGCCTGCGTCCTTCTCCGCAAGATGCTCTGCACGATCTGCCGTGCAAGAACTTTGGTCGTTTCTCCCAAGATGAAATCCTCAACAGAATATTCAATGGGAGACAGCCAGCTGCTAAGGACAGAGTTGCTCATTGCCTCACCAAGACGGGCGTCCTTGCGCATCACTTCATTGTGCGCATGGTCGTCCCCCGCCAAGAGAAGAAGTCCATTGTTCAGATCACTGATAGTATTCTCTTGGACGCTTTCTTGGAACGCAAGCCGATAAACTTGCCCCGAGTAATCTTGGAACACATGGGCAAGTGCACAGGAGGCAGGCACTCTCTTCCTTTCCCCGGCTTGGTCAAGCAAATTCTGAAGCAGCAGGGACTCTATGCTCCTAAACAAGAGCGTTCCTTTGGCATTCATTGGGACATCAGGCAAATTACAATCCCTCCAGTTGGGAAACTCAGGTGTGATGAGCCCCTTCCGTCCGTTAAGCGCCAACTGGAAAAGGAACGGAAAGAGGCTGAAAGGAAAGCCAAAGCTGAGAGGAGAGCTCAAGCTGCTACTGCTGCTGAACCTGGAGAAGGAGATCACGAAGCTGAAAATGTCCAAGTAGTTGGGACGCCAGCTGAGGACGCTGCTGATGACGAGGACGAGCTCGATGGTATGAGCGTCCCTGATGAGGCTGAGAGGCACTCTACGAAGTATCTGATGGGCATGATGATCGAGAACCAATGCATAATGATTGATCTAATTCAGCAGGTTCACGACACACTTCACGTCCACACAGACCTTCTTGAGCGCAACAACGAGCTCCTTGCCCAGAACAACCATCTTCAGGAGCAACACCTCAAAGCCCTTGGCAAGCGTCCCAGAAAATGATCACCTTCCCCTTCTCTAACCCTGAAACAATTTATCATTTCTTGAGTTTTTGTTAAGACAATGGGACGCTGTCCCCGTTTTGAGCAATTATTGTGAATGTCTGTAATGAACGTTCTCGTTTCTCATTCTGAATGCCATTCACTACATTTGTGCTTCATTTTGTCTAAGCGTACCTTTCTTTAGTTATGACTTTGTGCTTGCATGCTTTTCGACTTGTTCTCCTTTTCGATGATGCCAAAAGGGGGAAGTATAGTTTTGCAGAGATGCGATTGTCCTTAAGCTATCATAGAAAGCATGTGTTCAGGGGGAATTTCGGCCAAGTCAAAAGGTCGTTAGTTAGGAATAAAATAGAACGCACTTAAAAGAATGTGTTGCATGCCAATCTAAGCTGAAAAGAAAATCAAAGTGTAGTTCCTCATGCTAAAAGCTTTACTTATGTGTGCATTATTTGAAAGAGTTTGTCATCATCAAAAAGGGGGAAATTGTTGGGACGATATTAAGGATGTCAGTCGTTAATATCTAAACCAATAATAATCGTCCCTTGTTTTGATAATGACAAACTCAAATGTATTTGATAAGTTGTCCAAGTTTTGATCTCAGGTAAGTCCAGTGGACGCACATGAGCGAAAAGGACAACAAGTGAACAGCAGTCCCTATGCTGTAGGGACGCATGTTACCAGAACTTCCAAAGCTAAACGTAATTGGCGGAGTCCCTGCGCAAGATAGGACGGAGTCCTCATCAAGAAGGGACGCGCGCCAAAATACGGACGAAGTTCAAATTCAAATCAAGGCCGCCCCAACATGATTACATCATCGTCCGGCCTTAGTCCTCAGAAGGAAGCTTCCTTTGTCTGGGCACGTGTAGACAATGCCAAAGACGTCGCTTTCCCAGCGATGGTCCCCTACCCACGCGGAGGCTTCCCAAGCGTCAACAGAGTTGACCTCCTCAAGACGCTCATCGCACCGTTGATCAAAGATCGAGGATCCTGCCAAGTCTCAGAGGACGCTAGAGGACAAGAATCACTTCCACTATAAATACTCTCCAAGGAGTATGCATAGCGGTATGTGGGTGCAAGAGTGGACTTTGAAGACTTTCTCTCAAGCTCTCCCGAAGCATTCAAGAACACGAACGAAGATCAAGAAGATCAAGTGAGCTTGAAGCAAGAGAAAGAAAGTCCAACCACATCAAATCCAAAACAAACCACAAATAGATTAGAGTTGTAGTTTGTCTCTCACAACGAACCGTGAGAGACGTGAGTGATAGCTTCCTTATAGCTAAGAGTGTTAGGTTACTTGTTAGGTTGAAAGGAGTGTTACTAGTGAGGCTAAGGACGGACGCTTAGCTCATAGAAGTGTAACGACTCGCCTAAGTTGTAAGGACTCGCTCTTAATAAGATAAGGGACGGCTATTGAAAATCCTCCAACGGAGGTAGAGGTTTACCCATAAGACTAGTTGGTCTTAGTGGGGTTCCTCTATAAATACTCGTGTCCACTTATCTTGTATTCTGTTAAGTCTATTTTCCGCTGCACTAAAGGACGCCCTTAACCCAGTTAAGGACGCCCTCATTAACTGACTTACGATCCAACATTTTCTTAGATCGAAGGTTCTCCTTTTACTCTTGCTATTCACTAATCTGTTGTAAAAGATGTCTGAAAACACTCCCAAGGTCAAACCTTATGATGGTGTTTCAGATTTCTCTATGTGGCAGGTGAAAATGAAGGCTCTGTTGATAAAGGAAAAATGTTGGAAAGCTATAGAGGGTGTTTGGCCTCCAAACACTAAGGCAGAAACTAAGACTGAGGCCTCTGAAATGGCTCATGCTGAAATCATGATGAGATTGACAGATGATGTTGCTAGACAGGTATTGAACTATACTGATGCTAAGACTCTGTGGAAAGCTCTTGAAACTCAATACTTGAAAACATCTCTGCCTAGTAAAATATCTCTACTGTGTCGATTGTTCTCTTTCAAAATGGATGTCAATGTGCCTTTGAATGATAATCTGGATAGATTTCTTAGGATGACTCTTGAACTTGAAAGATGCAATGATAAGATAAAAGATGACCATCAAGCTGTGTTATTACTTAGCTCTTTGCCCTCCCAGTTTGACACTTTAAAGGATGTGATTCAATATGGTAATGATAAACTGATTAAAGCTAAGATCATGGAAGCCATTATTGAAAAGAATGAAGTTCTGAAAGTGTTTAAAATCAAGGGTGAAAAGAAAACTGAGTCTAAAACTGAGGTGTTAATGGCTAAAGGCAAAACTAAGAATAACAAGAAAAATGCAAACAAGAAGAATGAGAAAAATGACAAGAATGAAAAGGAGAAAAAGGACAATAGAAAGTGTTATCACTGTGGTAAAACTGGACACTTTATTAAAGACTGCAAAAAGAAACAACAGGAAGAAAAAGAAAAGAATTCTAATGATTCTGTTGCTTTGTTTGAGTCAGCTCCTAATTATCCTTTTGAATTGCTTGTCTGCTCATCTTCTGGAGATAAACATGCTTGGATTCTTGATTCTGGTTGCACTCTGCATGCTACTTTTGATAAATCCTTGTTTGATTCTCTGCATGAATATGATGGTGGTGAGGTTCTTCTAGGTGATCATACTGCTTTGCCTATTAGAGGGGTTGGGAATGTTCCTCTTAGGATGTATGATGGGAAAATTAGGGTCCTGCAGAAGGTTAGATGGGTGCCTGATTTGAGAAGAAACCTAATGTCTGAATCTGTGTTTGATGATCTTGGTTGTCATATCATTACTCATTCTGGTATAAGGGAAGTAATTAAAAATGGTGCTACTCTTATCAAGAGTGTTAAGGAGGGAGGGTTATACAAAGTTATTGCATCTCCTGAATTGAATTTCTCAAAAATGTGTAATGTTATGACTCCTGATCTGACCAAACTGTGGCATGTTAAGCTTGGACACATAGGAATGAAAGGCCTAAATTATCTGTTTAAAACTGGTTTAATTGATAGAAAACCTATGGATTTGAGTTTCTGTGAAAGCTGTGTGCTAGGAAAGAAAGCTAAGCATAGTTATGGCAAGTCTGCATATGTTGCTAAGCATGCTCTTGAATATGTTCATTCTGATTTGTGGGGTCCTGCTCAAGTTGCTACTGTGGGTGGGAGAAAATATTTCATGAGTCTGATTGATCATTATTCTAGAAAAGTGTGGATTTACTTGCTGAGATCTAAGGATAAGGCTTTTGATGCTTTTAAAACTTGGAAACTGCTTGCTGAAAATGAAACTGATCTGAAACTTAAGTGCCTTAGAACAGATAATGGTCTTGAATTCTGTAACCATGTTTTTGATGAATTTTGCAGGGAAAATGGGATAAAAAGGCATCTGAATGTCCCTGGCACACCTCAACAAAATGGAACTGCTGAGAGGATGAACAGGACCTTGCTTGAAAAGGCAAGGTGCCTGCTCATCAGTGCAGGGATGAAACCCTCTTTATGGGGTGAGGCTGTCACAACAGCCTCATACCTCATAAACCTGTCTCCATCTTCTGTGATTGATTTCAAAACCCCACAAGAGATGTGGACAGGGAGGAAGCCTTCTCTGGCACACTTAAAACCATTTGGTTGCACAGCCTATTCTCAAATTTCCCAGGGCAAGCTGCAACCAAGGGCTCTGAAGTGTGTCATGCTAGGCTATCCAGAGGGCATTAAGGGTTATAAACTTCTGGTGTGTCAACCTCATGGATATAAGGTTATCACATCTAGAAGTGTAACCTTTAATGAGTCAGAATTTTATTTCAAAGTGAAGTCTAATACCTCTACTGAGTGTGCAGGTACTAGCAAAGAAAGAGAAAATGTGAGGTTTTTCCTCCCTCATGAGGCAGAAACTGAAACAGAGGATGAGTTTGACAGTGCCTTGCCTCAAGATGAAGAGGAAAACAATGATGGTGAAGGAGAAAACTCCAATGACACTGTAATGGATCACCAGGAAGCTGAGGGAGCAACTCCACCCACTGATGTGGGTGTAGATTCAAGTACTGAAGACCAGTTGCCCCACCAAGCTGGTGGGGAGTTAATTTCTGAACATGATATGGGTGAAGAACATGTAGAATTACAGCATCCTTTGCATGATTATCAACTTGCTAGGGATAGAGAACCTAGGGTTAGAATTCCTGCTAGAAGATTCATGTTATATGCTGAATTCTGTGAAATTGCCAAGCATGATGACTTGATTGAGTATGCTTTCCTTGCTGCTGAGCATGTTGTTGATAGCTTTACACCTGAAACTTATGAATGTGCTATGAGATGTGTGCATGCTAAAGACTGGACTAAAGCTATGCAAGAGGAAATCATGTCTATGTATGTTAACAATACTTGGGTTCTTACTCCCAAGCCAGCCAATGCTAGACTGATTGATTGCAAATGGATTTTTAAAATCAAAGATGGTGCTCATATAGGTGACCCTCCTAGATACAAAGCTAGGTTAGTAGCTAAAGGGTTCTCTCAAAAGGAGGGCATAGATTACAATGAAATCTTTGCTCCTGTGGTTAAGTATAAAACTCTGAGATTATTACTTGTCATGACTGCTGTGTTTGACTGGGAACTTGAACAAATGGATGTTAAGACTGCTTTCCTGCATGGTGATTTGCTTGAAACAATTTATATGAAACAACCTAAGGGCTTTGTGGATTCTGCTAAACCTGATCATGTCTGCTTGCTTAAAAAGTCTATATATGGTTTAAAGCAGTCCCCTAGGCAGTGGAATATTAAATTTGATTCTTGCATGAAAAACTTGGGTTTCACTAGGAGCAGTTATGACACCTGTTTATATTTTAAGGGCATAAGAACCAAAACGCCTTTGTTTGTGCTTCTGTATGTGGATGACATACTCTTGATGTGTGAGTCTAAAGTTATGATTGCTTCAGTTAAAAGAGATTTAAAGCAGAACTTTGACATGAAGGACTTAGGAGTTGCTAAAAAGATTTTAGGCATAAGAATTAGAAGAGATAGAAAAAAGAAAATGATGTGGTTGTCTCAGTCTGATTACTTGCTTAAGGTCTTGGAAAGGTTCAACATGACTAATTCTAAACCCACCTCTGTACCCTTAGGAGGCCATTTAGAATTGTCTAAGAAATTTTGCCCTTCAACCCCAGATGAAAAAACTAAAATGAAAGATGTGCCTTATGATGTTGCAGTTGGTTCTGTCATGTATGTTATGCTTTGTACTAGACCTGACTTGGCTTTTGCAATTAGTGTGCTTAGTAGATTCATGTCTAATCCTGCTGAGTGTCATTGGATTGCTATGAAGTTTTGTCTGAAGTACATCTGTGCGACTAAAGATTATTGCCTTGTTTACTCTGAGCATAATGCTAGAAATGAATTGTTTGGATATTGTGATTCTGATTATGCTAGTAACAAGGATAATAGGAAGTCTACTTCTGCATACTATTTTACATGGGCAGGGAACTGTATATCTTGGAAGTCACAACAACAATCTGTTGTTGCACTTTCATCAACTGAGGCAGAATACATAGCTGCAACTGAAGCAGCAAAAGAAGCAATTTGGTTGTCTGGAATTGTCAAGGAGATTCAGCCTACACCTCTTCTTCCCACTATCTTCATGGACAGTCAAAGTGCTCTCTATCTGTGTAAGGACCCCATGTTACATGAGAGGTCCAAACACATTGATGTGAGATACCACTTTGTGAGAACTAAAGTTGAAGAGAAGGTGCTGGAGATGAAGAAGATCAAGGGAGAGCTGAATCCATCAGACTTTGGCACCAAGATTGTGACAGCTGATAAGTTCCATTTCTGCAGGAATTTCCTGCATATCTGGGACTCAAAATGAGCCTCTGGAGCTCATGGGCCGATGATGCTTGGAAGACTTGACCTTGTTTTTTCACTACTGGTAGAAGGAACTTGTATTTACTACATAGATTATGAGGGCAATTGTTGTGTTTGTAATCTATGCTTGTAAAGACATAAACAATGTAATACACACACATATGAGATAGGGTAGGAGCCAATTGGCTCATTGGCAGGATGAGTTCAAACTAGCTCCATCATACACGAGCCAAGCTTGGTACCAAGTCTCAGTGATCTTGGTGCTAGCTAGCTTATGTGTGTTGTTGAGGAATAGTTTGGACTCTACCGCTTGGTATCTGTTTGGTTGGGCCTTAATTAGAGTTTTGGGCCAAAGCGGCCCAAAACCTGTGGAACGGCTACTTGAGTTAGCGTTTATGATGAACGACGCCGTTTGAGTGTAAGCCTCTCCATATTTAAGCGATGAACAGGAACTTCTAGGGTTAGAGCTTGCTTCCTTTCTGCGCCGTTGAGAACTTGTGAGAGATTGAGCTCCCAGCTTGTCCCTCTTGCGATTTCTCCTTGGTTCACCAGATTTGTGCGAGTTCTAGGATAGGGATTGGAGATTGGGTGAGGAAGAAGGCCACAACGTTCTCTGTGAACTTGCTTGTGCAGCCTTCGCTCCCTTTGCTTTGTGCATCTCCTGAGCGTCCTGTCTTTGAGCCAAACTCTTGCCGTCTCTGTGTGTGCTTGTGTGTGTATGTTTGTGCTTGTTCCTTTTGCTTAGTGAAAGCTTGGTTGAGTCTCCCGCTGAGGCTCCGCAGAGTAGGGTTTACCCGAACTGCGTTACCAATCTCTTGTGTTCAATTTTGCTTTCGTTTCCTTTTGTTCTTTATTGATTTCCAAACGTGTAATCGAGGAAGATTTGAAATCGAGCTTCACATAAGGGGATAACATTACAAGTTAAACATTGATTTGGGTAACAATTGACCAATTTGTCATGGGAATTGATTCAAAATAGTTCAAAGTTTATAGCTGCAGGCATGATATACATACAATACTAGTCTTTGCACCTCTCTAGGCGTTATTGATTTGGTCCAAGATTAAGGAAATTAAGCTATAATACAGCCGGACATTAATCTAAGTTAACATGATCAATCATCAATCCAAATTGGCCACACAAACTGAATGACCATCTTCTTGACTTAGCTCCATAGGCTGAAGGAACCTGAACCACCATGCATAAGTAGCCAGATTCAAGGTGTCATCCCACTCCATCTGGTGCATCTCCCCTATACACCTTATCTCCGCCATCTCCTCCTCGTCCAACGCCCTCGGCTCCACTGCTCCTCCTTCACACTGCCCGCTGTACTGATCCTCCTCAAACGCCTTCTCCCGAGCCACGCCTGTTGTAGCATGATCAGGGGTCGGTCCAAGAAAACTCGGTCCATTCAAATTGGTGAAGTAGTCTTGGACTGTTATAGGGTAGGCGGGAACCAGTAAAGTTTGTTGCTCTTGCTCTTGTTGGAGCTCTGATGGGATCGGGTGCATTAATGCCGGTATGATTGCATTCAGTTGTTGTGGTCGACATTGTTGTTTTTTCATGGAAGCGCGATGGATTTTGAGGGCGGTGACGATCTCCTTTCTGGCTTCAGCCATGTTGAGAAGCCGCTCTTGGTAAGGCCTGGTTGAATGGATCCGCCTCCTCACTTGTTTCTTGCGTTGGATGGGTTGCGTTTGATCGGTTCGGCTAATCTTACAATGGCTGTTGATCATCTCCATGGGTAAAACTCTGCCACTCCTCTTCAGACTTCTCAGTTCTTTCTTTATGAGGAATGAAGTTTCTATAGTGCTATGTTGGATGGAGGACTATAGGCGTCTGTGTATTATGGGCAACTTAGGTTTCTTTTTATATAGGAAGAAAACAAATTACTGTATGATAGAATTTGACTTTTCTACACAGGCAGGCAATGCAACTGCAACTCTGCAAGTCATTGATTCCATTGGTATGGACCAAAATGGAAACCCAAAATGCAACCAAGTCAGCGATACTACCCAATCTACCTTAACAATGAGCTTCTTGTATACATTACAAATTTTTGCTCAGAGGAATACTAATAGCAATAGCAATAGTACTTGCTGTAATATTCTCACCCACTCCTAATAGACAATTAACCATTTGAGGTTGAAAAGAGTGTGGGATGGGGACCGTACAATTCTTGGCAATGCATGCAGAAAAGCAGAAGCAATAAAAAAATAGAATGGGGCTTTAAAGGAGGAGGCAACAGACAACCACCCCAAGCAGAGGCAGCCCCACAGAGTGCCCTAAAAACGCTTTGCGGCGCCCCACCGGAAGGCCAACGAGAGCGAGCAAACGCTGCAAGCCGTTGTTACTGCACACAGCCTTCAATTGAAAGCTGAGGCTCTTCTTCAGTGCATGGCTTTTTGGTGCACTGCAGATTCATGATAAGAGTTGGGCCCAGCCTAGCCTGAATTGTTGCATGATGCTTTTGCCCCTTGGATTGTCACCGCAAAATTGACTGCACATCAGAAAGCATTCAATTCCCTCTGTATATACTAAGTAATCCATTGTTTTGTTTCAATCCCACTAGGCCACTAACTGCTGCTCCTGCTGCTAGTGTTCTAGTCCTTTTTTGCAATCTTATCTCTTGGTGGTGATTTGGGCTTTGTTTTGTAGTCGTTTCCTTTCAGTCTGTTAATAAACTTGCACTGCTACGGTTTACCCTTTTACATTTATACAATTAGCCATCACAAAATTGCACGAATCCAGATCTAAATCATGTTCTGTTCTCAACTGTGAACAAACAGATACATAGTTGCCAGGAGATCATACTAGTTCAAATACAAAGCAGGTGAAGATAAAAGACAGACAGCCCCAAGAAGGCAAGAATTATAGGCAGCAACCGATGGATTTTAAATCATACATCAGTGTGGAAATTGAGAATTACTTGTCCAAATATAGACACGTGCAAATACAAAAGACGTATACAGAGTCAAAACGAACTACACACAGTACAAAATCAATGAGAGAATGTTCCTGTTAAACAATTCAGCAACCCAAAATTGTCCAGAAAATGCCAAAAAAATAAGTATTAGTATGGATGTAGAATGTAAGGCTTACTTGCCTACATATCTAACGGCCCAAAAGGTCCGGACAAGTTTGGATCCTCAGTCAAGTGTGAATCACTCAAGAGAGTCTCTATATTCTGCTTTGAAGTTCCTGCAACAGGGAAGTTCCAGAACGAATCCGAGACCAAGAAGAAAATGTAGAAGAGTACCCCAGATGCCAAGAACAAACAAAGCAGCAGTGCGTAGATCTGCCAATCTGCAATAGTGGGAAAAGGACAGGATTTACATTTCGTTTTAATTTCTACCGTTTTCATTGAGGAAGGAGAGAGTATGAACCTTTCCAATCTTTCGGAACTGTCAGTTTAGACACCACGGCACCCCACTCAGTTGTTGTTGTTAGTACGACCCTGAACAATGCAACACAAAAAATGAGAAACAATGGGTAGAATTAAACAATAGCAAATATAAATACAGCAGCTAGAAGAAAAACAAAGCTTGTTCTGATGAAGAGAAGGAAAGGTGTGATTTCAGTATAGAGTTAGAACTTGCCTTTCACTGGGACAGAACTCTAGTGATGCAATAGATGATCCCAGATGAAGCCTCTTGCTCCAGTGACGGACCCGCATCTTAGCCACTTCAGCTACACAGATATCACCATCTTTACTTCCGCTGCAGGCAGAAACAAATTGGTGCACTAGTCAAGGGATAATTAAGGTAACAATCATATGCCCATTTGTCCATAACTAGGGAGAAATGAGGCCACACAATGTGTGGTTTAGAAAAACATTATTGGTATAGGCCATATAGCTAATGAAAAAAAGCAGCTTAAAAATAAGGTTGAACAGAAATGAGAAGAAGAGCATGAATATTCAACTTGCATGTAAATACACATGCAAGATCCATATACAAAGCAAATATAAGCACAATTAGTGACATATTGGTGAGCCACGAATAAGTTACAGCACAAAATCAGCCATGCAAGAGTGATTGGTCAATTAGAGGACAGAGATAATAAGCTACTGCATATCTAAAGCACAAATGATACGTCTTTGGAATAAACGGAGAACACACTGATGATAAAAACTGGAAAAATAAAGGAGATGGCTTGAAAACAGAACGGCATGTACTGGCATAAAGCCTTCAGAATTAATGAACATACACCATATGCCTTATATAAGCAAAAAAAAGGTTTGAATGAAGTGTGTACTTACAAAGCAAGGTATTTCCCATCCATACTGACAGTCATGACAGAAGCAGGCTTCCTAAGCAGTCTTTTATTACCAATTTTCTTCCAGGTGCTTATGTCCCACACAGAAGTGAGAGCTTTATCACCTGTTGGTTCAAAATTAAAACAATTAAAATAAATCAAACCTATCAAAGATTATAAAACAAGAACTCTGCTTGCATGGAATATAGATGAAAAACCTTTTTGCACAGTACAAAACAAGAATGGTTTTGTTCCATCCATAGAGAAACGGCATAATTCAATCTTTTCATCCTGCAAAAAACACAAGGAATAATTCGAAATCAAGACTCAAAAATGGACTACAGATAAGCATAGTACAGTTACATGTTCCTCTATGATGCTGGAACTTACTGTCATACGCCGCAGGTTTGTTATTGGAACTCCTTCATTTGCATTCCAAATTCTAGCTGAACCATCCGTAGACGTTGAAGCCAAGAACTCAGAATCAAGGCTGGATGATGACAAGGGAAAAACAAAATTTTCACCCAAATTTAATGACCATTATCAACAAAAAAGTTGATGATCTACTATCATAGAATGCTCTCCTAAAATTCCCCATTGAAACAAAAGAACCAATTCAATAAAAGACTTCACAAAACTCCACATGAAGTTCTAAGCGAAAACTAATTTTTCCACTGATTTGAGCATAGGAAAAGATGGAATGCAGGTGACAATCAACCTTCTTTTTGTTGGTCAAATGAAGGAAAATAAATCCATCATATGGTGGCAGAAAGAAATGTGAATGTCCTATGTACAAGGAAAACAAACACTGGGCCCTGCTCCCCAAAATTACCTGAACCCCA
Organism: Polygonum maritimum; assembly: GCA_963924305.1. Classification (NCBI taxonomy): domain Eukaryota; kingdom Viridiplantae; phylum Streptophyta; class Magnoliopsida; order Caryophyllales; family Polygonaceae; genus Polygonum; species Polygonum maritimum. Next base: position 44,321,267 of record OZ002728.1, read on the forward strand.
ATCCAAGAGAAGAAAAAAATCACCTAAACCTTAAAAAATTGCAAGTGGGATTTTATTTAGAATACACCATGGAAACAAGAACAGGACTTTCACGCGATCGCAAGAATAAAAAATGAAAATCACCAGTCCAACCTGCTATAACATACGACATCACATTTGCAACGAAAGCTTCAACCAATAAAAGCTAGGATGTGGCAATAATTTAGCTATTTCTCAGACAGGTGGATCTCAGAAAATGATATGGAAACTCCAATAGGCATAACCTAGTAGCTTTGTCTGATTCTGGAGTATCAGTATTTTCCATTGCCACATCTATATTTGGGATTTTATTTTCTCTCTGTCCTGAGTTCAACAGCCAAGACATATACATATATATGTATATATCTAATCAAGGCGTAGTTTAGTTCACAGTTGACTTAGCCATTCATCTGCTTCTAATAGAATAGCCAATACTCCACCAATGAAAAGCAATCGCTTTCTATATGCAAAACTCAAACAGTAGCCAACTCAAATTAGGATGTCTAGCAGAAAAGCTCTCTTTTGTTTACCTTCATATCCAACAAAACATTTACATAAAAATCATCCAGCAGATGAACAGTTTTGCAAGTACAGGATATCATGAAATACAAATAATTCTAAGCAAACATAATAATGAAGTGGATGAGAGTGATCCTCACCTAAAATCCATATCTCTGAAGGACTTATGAGCTCTTGGTTCCTCCAAAATGATTCGCAGGCTAGGCCACTCAAAAATTCTAAGATGTCCATCCTGTTGGTATGACAAGAAAAAACTAAAAGTTAGACAAGGAAGAACAATAGAAGGCAAACGGCAGTAAAACAGAAAATTTATGTTCAAGGCATGCATTTAATTAAAATACCCTGCTAAATGGACAGATACCTCTCCACCAGTGGCCAGCCTGGAGCCGTCAAAACTAAATGCAACACACTTCTGCAAGCCAATGCCTTGGAGAGGAGGCATCTCATTCGCTAGTACCTTCACCTCTTTTTCCTTACCATTTAACTCAAATACCCTGCATCGGCACAAGATCAGTTCCTATTCCATCGAAGGAATTTATACAGAAACTACACGTTTCAAATTGGTCAACCCACTTAAACTAGACGCCTAGATACCATCAAAGTGCAGCATACAGAGGATGGAGACCAGGTTGATCTTTGACCATTTCTTTCAGATGCAAAAAACTCAATGAATTTTAAAAAAAAAAGGAGCGAAAGAGATAGAGAGAGACTCAAATAACCGACTTGGCATTGTGTGACATAAAAACCTCATCGTCATGCATGCTTCGGTATTCACTTTTATAGCAATTGATTTATTGGTTTATAGGTAGCTGTCTCTATTTCTCATTGGCTCAGAAAAGCTTGAATTACAATCCTCCTTAAATTTGAATGCACAAAATCTAAACTCCATTAACAGTTACAGTTATGAATCCTCATCATTACTTATTGGCTATCTGGAGCCCAAACATGCATGCATAATTGCCTTTTTACCTGGTTTACCACATTTCTTCCCTCCTTACATCAAAAGAAGAGAGAAAAAAATGTACTGTTTTCTTGCAAACCATACAACAGCCAAGCTTCTTCAAATTCAAAATATTATATTCCCAAAGTTAGACAACAGAAACTCTCATGATACCAATTACTCTTCCCTAATTATGCATCCAAGCTCAGATAGAGCAGAATTTCATTCAACAGACCAACAAGCACAATTACAACTGTTTTGTCAACAATACCAAGATTTTACTGTTTAACTTCTACAAAATTACAGCTTTTAACTACTGTAATTCCAAAATCCAATCGAATTTTGGTTTAAACAAATTGCTCTTGAATCTTACTTGCAATCTCCGGCGGTAGTGGTGCAAACGAAGTGGTCACCGCTAGGGTGCACAGCGATGCTAATCGGGTTGCCCTCCTCCATCACATGTGTAGCCTACCAACACAAAAAAAACGCCATTTTCCCATTCAAAATCAACTAATCAGGTTCAAAGAGGGGACAAAAACACAGAAATTGAACGAAGAGGCGAAGTTGTGTGTGAGAAAGAAACGAACCAGCGGCGAAGAAGAGAGAGAGGACGAGTCCGCAACGAAGGAGAAAATCTCGAGCGTGGATTTGAGAGAGGATTCTTTCGGAAAACACTTGCCTAACACCACCAGATGCTGGTTTTCAGGGCGTTTGATCCACCTCCCACAATTCACAACTCCATTGGCCCCCATTGTAAAATTTCACAGGTTATTCTTCGAATTCCGGAAAAAGGAATTGGAAAGGGGGAGAAAAATGGTAGCGCTAGGTTTTGAGAGTTTTTGAGGTCTCTTCAAGGTGGGAGCTGCTCGGGAAAGGCTTCGATTTTGGGTTGAGATTCTCCGAGTTCTCTCCATTAAAAGAGCTGAGAGCTTGATTGTTCAACTGGATTTTGTCAGGAAATTGTTTTCTGAGACCCCTCAATGGTGTATTTGCAAATCGGGACCAAAATGTCACATAAATACGCCTCGAGTTGGTTGGCGTTATAACAATTTGCTCTATAACTCATAAAAATCCAAACCGGCAAGAGTTAAGTTTGTATAATACAGTAATTAACAAAAGGGAGAAATGGGTATATGTTATTGCTCAAGTTGTTGAGGTCTAGGGCTAGGGCTGTAAATGAACCGAGCCGTTCAAGAGATATTCGATGTTCGGTTCGGTAAAAATTCGTTCGTGTTCGGCTCGATTTGTAAACGAGCCGAGCCCAAACAGCTCGAAAAGATAAATGAGCCGAACACGAACACATGAAAGCTCGATTCGTTTGTTCATGAACAAGCTCGACTATATGTTCGTGAACAAGTTCGTCCAAATATTCATAAACAATATAAAATATACATAATATTGTTAGATTTTTTTAATAAACTATTTTTCATAATCCTATATACCGTGTACACATATTTATTTGTTTTTTTACTTTTCATTTTACCTAAAATCGTAAAGGACATACCCTAATTATTTGCATTTAATTATATGTAAATATATTAGCTCGATTAGTTTGCTCGCAAACAAACTAGATGAGCAGTTCGTGAACCAAGCTCGAATTCGATGAACACTTAAACGAACCGAGCCCAAACAAAATTTTGAGCTCGAAGCGAATTCGAGTTCGTCTATTTTTAAATAAACGAAACCTGAACAATATAAAGTTCGGTTCGGCTCGGTTCGATTACAGCCCTATCTAGGGCGTGTATTATAGGCTTTAAGCTCATAGTCGAGCTTATTCGAAAACAAGTGACGCCCATTTGCTCTTCTTCCTGGAACGTATGTGATACGACTTTCTTTTAAGAAAATGAATGTTGCATTTCTGTTAAGGTTTATGAATTTCGCTTTTAATCTTGATTTTGGTGTTCATATCTTATGAGAGTTGTAGAATTAAGTCAAGTCTCTTTTGACCAACGACATTAGCGGTACGGTTACGGCCTACATTATTGGTTGTTAGCCTTTTCTTTTTCTTTTTGAATAAAATGAGAAGGTCTCCGGTCTCCCTCTTTTCCCATAAAAAAAGTAACAAATGGGAGTAATTTGTAAATACGTCTCAATTGGACCCCAATGTGGGAATAAGTGTATAGTGAGGGCCGTAGATGGAATAAGATTGACCCAAATTATTTGAATAGGCTCAAGTGGTGACTGGCCGTGGGACCCACGCGTGGGGTGACCGTACACAACCAAGCAATATGCAAAGTCAAATGGTTCCCCGGCAGGATATTCCTCTCTTTCTGATGCGATAAAACGTGGGAGAGAACTTGCACTGTTGCAGCCAGCGAGCCAGCATTTAATTGCTAAATATAAATAATTAGAACTCATAAGATATTTGTTTGAGATAATCAAATCAACAGAAATGCTGCCCGTTCTTCTTCGCTTGATTATAAACAGAAAAAATAATACTATATCCAGTATCAAAATGGAATAATTCTTTTTTTTAATCAAAAGAAGAATATTTTATCAACCGACCCCTATATTTGAATCTTTTTCTTGTAAGTAGACCTATTTACTTAAAAATATTCAATTAGACCCCTCCATTAATATAAATTCGAAAATTTCACCAGGTAACCCTCAAGTTAGAACAATTTCACGTGGTACCCAACATTTTTCCAAATTTTGTGTGGTAACCCTCACATTTAATTTTTTTTTTGCCCCATACCCAACTGTTAACTTCAACCTTAAAAACGTTAGTGGGATTAAAAAAATACCAAGTGGGGCTAATAAAAAATATTTCTCAATGGGTTGAATGAGGATATATAGATGTGAGGTATGTGAAGATCATGCTCAGGAAAACCATCACCTGCAAGTTCTCAAAACCAGTTTTGCCCAAAGTGTTGGCATGGGTAAGGTATGAAAGAAGACCGAGTTTTATTGGAAATTAGATTGAGGTTGCATCCAAATTGAATGGCAAGAAGAGTTTCATGTTCAAATTATGGATGACTTGCATTTGCACTACCACATATGTAGTACGTGTGGACAGTAAGGAATAGGAGAATATTCCAACACGAGAGAAATTCTATTAAAAATTGTACTAGAGTGATCATGAATCATACTAAGAACGACCGAGATGGAAAAAGCATGATAGAGAGGCTAGTACATGGCTTAGGAAAATTGAAGTGGAAGAGATCGATTTTTTAAATCCAGCGATGGCCCTTATGTTTAGTGTTTCTCTTGAATAAGGTACTGTACGTATAGGGTTGATCCTTTTCAACTGTATTCACATATTCAAATGGTGGAACATAAAAGAGCCTTGATTCTCCAACTACATCAACTACTTTTGGAATTAATTTCTAATAACCACAATCTGACAAAGTAGGAAGTTGTCGGTGTTATCTACCATCAGAAGTCGTCGATCGGTGACTCCGTCCTCTGCAAATCCATCGACCAACAAGGAGGATGTCGTTGATTTTTGATAGATAGAAGATGAGAAATGTTTTGTATAAGCCCCACTTGATATATTTTTTATCCAACTAACGTTTTTATGGCTGAAGTTAACAGCTGGGTATGTGGCAAAAAATTTTAAAAGGTAAGGGTTACCACACAAAATTTGAAAAAGTATTGGGCACCATGTGAAATTGCCTTAACTTGAGGGTTACCAAGCGAAATTTCCGATATAAATTTGTTCTATTGAACTTCTCATCACTAATCATTTGCTACGCTAACTTGACTCTAATTGCTATACTGTATTATCTAATTTAACACCATACAAGGCTTTATTAGCTATATAACCCTGGTATTATAACATAACTAGTTTAACCCCCGTACCATGTACGGGTAATGTGACTATAAACCCGATTTAATGTAGATATGTTTCATGAACTTCTTCGATAAAAAATAATATAGTTATATTGTTAAATAGAAATTAATCTTTTATATATAGATATAGATATGGCTTTAAAGATTATATTACATGATTTTATCTTCAATGGTTGTTTGAAAAGATAAGAAATTTAAATTTAGTAGATAGGAAATTATGAAATATCGATATAGTCTAATTATTAGTTTTACGAATTTTATTTCAAAATCTATACTATATATTAAAGCCGGAGAATTTCGAGTCTCCACGTTAATTCTGGTCCCACCACATGTTAAATTCATTATAAATCAATTATCTATTCTCATATATATCTATCTATTTACCATATATTGACATATCAGAATAATATCTATATCCATAATCTATCAAAATATTTATTGATATCTAGCACAACTGAAAAAATTTCCCGTACGTTATTATTATCAATCAATGCTCTCCCTAGGTGGCATCAAAAATTATACGGGTAAACATATATGGTTAAAAATTATTATCAATTGAATTTGAAAGCCACGATTGATGTATGTTAAATATTCTAACATAGAATAATTAACATACCAAATCTTTTTTTCTAACATAGAATCTAAACTAATATTAGATGTAGGTCCCATCTTTTTTTCTATTTATTTTTTGGTCATTGCCAAATCACAATTGTAATGTTGTTATATAATAAAGAATTAGAAGAAGATTATTGAAACTTTACTTAAAAATTTTTACTTAAGAAAGCCACTTTAGAATGATAATAACATTAGAAGAGAGGGAGAAAGAGTAAGCACCTTATATGTTGTATTCTTACTCTTTGTTGGTGCAAGTTTTACAATGGGTGATACCTCTATTTATAGGATCAAAGTTAGGCAAGGGTTACCACAAAGTCAAGATTAGGAGGTGAATAATCCACACCTTTCTACCTAGGGTAATTAGTCATACACATGTGTTTCTTATGCATCTTCTAGATGATCATAAATGTGTTCACAAACACATCTTCTAACTCAATGTGTAATTGTGCATTCATAACACTCCCCCTTGAATATTCACCTTCGTTCTTGCTTTGAGACGCAAATGTATGTTGCCTTGTTGAACCCATTATACGCTTTGATGCTGCCTCATTAAAAACCTTGCCAGGAAAAACCCAGTGGGATAAAAACCTGGTCGAAGGGAAAAAGAGTGCAACGCGTATGATGCTCCCCCTGACTTCAACGTAGCTCTCGGAGCTTACACATTCCAATCCTGTGCACTAGTTCTCCAAATTTCTTAGGAATTAAAGACTTTATGAATAGGTCGGCCAAGTTGTCATTCGACCGAATTTGTTGGATATCTGCTTCACCGGTTTCTTCGAGATCTCGAGTAGAAAAAAATTTTGGAGATATGTGCTTTGTGCGGTCTCCCCTGATGTAGCCTTTCTTCATCTGAGCAACGCATGCTGAGTTGTCTTCATATAGGATCGTCGGATTGTCAGTGATCGGCTTCATTCCACTTTCCTTTTGGATGAACTGAATAATTGATCGTAGCTAGAGACACACATTCTCTTCCAGCTTCATACAAAGCAATTAATTCTGCTTGGTTTGATGATGTGGCAGTTATAGTCTGCTTTGTTGATCTCCATGAAATGGTTGTGCCTCCATATGTAAATACATAGCCATTTTGTGATTTGGCTTTGTGTGGGTCGCACAAGTATCCTGCATCTGCATATCCGACTAGAGCTGCATTGCTTTGGTTGCGGTAGAACAACCCCAAATCATGTGTTCCTCGGAGGTAGCGAAATACATGTTTGATCCCATTCCAATGCCTCCTTGTAGAAGCAGTGTTGTACCTGGATAACAAGTTTACTGCAAAAGCAATATCTGGTCTTGTATTGTTAGTTAAGTACATTAGGGCACCGATTGCACTTAAATACGGAATATCAGGTCCTAGAACCTCTTCGTCCTCCTCTCGAGGGCGAAATTGATCCTTTTCAATATTGAGGGAACGAACTTCCATAGGAGAAGTCAAGGGGTGAGCTTTGTCCATATAAAATCTCTTTAAAACTTTCTCAGTATAGTTGGACTGATGGATAAATATTCCATCCTTTAGATGCTCAATTTGTAAGCCAAGACAAAGCTTTGTTTTCCCCAAATCTTTCATCTCAAATTCTTTCATCAAGTATTTCGCAGTATCTTCCACCTCATTGGGAGTTCCAACTATGTTTAAATCATCAACATAGACTGCGATAATAGCAAATCCCTCATTGGACCTTTTGATAAAAACACATGGGCAAACAGTATCGTTTTTATATCCTCTCTTCATAAGGTATTCACTCAGACGGTTATACCACATCCATCCTGATTGTTTTAACCCATACAACGACCTTCTCAATTTTATTGAGAATATTTCTCGAGGTCCGTTGTTTTCAGCCTTAGGCAATTTTAGTCCTTCTGGAACTTTCATATATATGTCTGTGTCTAGTGACCCATATAAGTATGCGGTCACGACATCCATAAGGCGTATTTGCAGTTTTTCAAATACCGTCATGCCAATTAGGAATCTCAGTGTAATTGCATCGACTACATGAGAGTATGTCTCGTCATAATCAATTCCTTGAATTTGAGAGAAACCTTGGGCTACTAGCCTTGCCTTATATCTAACGATTTCATTTTTCTCATTTCGTTTTCGTACAAACACCCATTTGAAGCCAACTGGCCTTACATTCTTTGGTGTACGAACAACAGGTCCAAAAACCTCTCTCTTTTCAAGCGATTGTAATTCTGTTTGGATGGCATCTCTCCATTTTGGCCAATCCTTTCTTTGACGACATTCGTCCACGGATTTTGGCTCAAAATCATCATCTTCAGTCACAATATCAATAGCCACTGAGTAGGCAAATATATCATCAGTAATGATATCCTTTCTATTCCATTGCATGCCTGTGCATACATAATTTATTGATACCTCAAGATTATCAATATTCTCATTATCATTGAGTGTATCAACTTCTCTTAGGATATTTTCATTTTCCATCTCATTGCCTTGGTCATTATTCTCATGACTCAGTTTGGCTTCTTTTGTCATACCCTTTTGGTTCTTTGGTTTCCTTGGTTTCAAGTCTTTTGAACCCGGAGGCCTACCACGTGTTCGACGTGTTGTTAGGGTTGTAATCGAACCGAATCGAGCCGAGCTTTGACATGTTTGGGTTCGGCTCGATCGTTTGGAGACCTGCTCGGGCTTGGGCTCGAGTTCGATTCGAGCTTAGATTTTTGGCTCGAGCTCGATTCGTTTACCGATCCGCCGAGCTCGAGCTCGGCTCGAGCTCGATTCGTTTATTGATCTGTCAATCTCACAAGCTGTTCCTGTTTTTTTTTTTTTTTGAGCATCAAGCAGTTCCTGTTTTACCTGGCTACTTATCAAATTTACCTCAAACTAAAACAAGCAAACTAAAGTCTCAAAATACCACAAATGTCTCAAATTGTCTTACAAACTCAAAAGACCATCCTACTGCAATACAAAGTTTTGCAATCCTTAACAAAATATCATTCAAAAAAAGACATCTGTCAACATTTGCTCATTAAAAAGAAAATGCAGTCATTTCTCCTTGAATCTTCAAGCCATCAAAGAAGAGAGAATTCAAACTTCGATATACTTTCTGCACCAACAGCCTGTAAAAACAACACATAATATATGTGAAACTAAAGAAGTGATATACATATGATAAAACAAATGAAATATTACCTGTTTTACATCTTCATCACGCAATCCGTAATGAGCTCTGAGCCAATCAGCACCACACATCAACATTTCAACAGTATTTGCCCCCAAAGAAGCACGGTGTGGATCAATCACACGACCCCCAGCACTAAACGCAGATTCAGATGCTACACTTGTGATAGGAATAGAAAGTACATCACATGCCATCCTAGAAAGAATGCAGAATTTATCATTTCGTTGTCTCCACCATTCCAAGGCATCAAATGGTGGGTCTAGATCATCATTGTGAAGAGTCACTAGTTCCTCCAAATAAATATCCAGTTCAGATTTATCTCCATCAATAATCTCAACATTCCTCATCAAGTTATCAAACTCTTTTCTACCTCTAGACCTTTTTCCTCCAACTCCAGAAGACTGTGAAGATTCTATAACATTTTTAACATGCAGATTCCTTTCAGCTGCCTTCTCTTTATGATCCTTAACATACTCTTGAAATAACTTATACAAACTCTTACGCACATTATCCAAATAGGCAGGAGCATCAACATCTGAATATAATGCTTTATAAGAAAAATGAAGGAACTTCATTTTATTTCTAGGATCCAAGACAGCTGCAATTGATATTAACAGATTACTCTCACCCCAATACTTATCAAACTTTGCTTTCATCTTAATGGCCATTGCTGTCACACAACTATCATGGTCAAACATAGCATCATCTAATATCTTCTTAACATGCCAAAGCTCAGGAAGAAACAGATTTGATGTTGGGTATTCCGTGCCAGAAATTATATTGGTGACAATTTCAAGTTCTTCAAGAAAGGAACACACACCTCTAGCCTTTTCCCAATCTTCCTCTGAAGGTAAGTGTTTATAACTCTGATCTCTTAGTTTATATCGAGGAAAGACATCCTTATAATCTAAAGCAACCACTAACATAGCATAAGTAGCATTCCATCTCGTCCCACAATCAAGTATAAGTTTCTTCTTGTGCAACTTTAAATTTTTAACAATGTCACTGAACATTTGAAGACGAGGAGTAGAAGCTGTAATATGCTTGACACTTTCACGCACATTATTTATCACATGTGTAATCTCAGTTAATCCAAACTGAACTAGAATGTTCAAGAATGTGCACAACATCTTACATGAAAAAACTTGCCTTCAAGAGGAAGATTACTTGCATATTCTAAAGTACCTTTCAAATTATTGACAGCAACATCATTGTAACTAGCATTATCAACTGTAACTGTCCATACTTTTTTATTAATTCCCCACTGAACCAAACATTTATGCAAAGCATCAGAGATAACAAGTCCAGTATGTGGAGGAGGAACATCAACAAAGATTAATGTGCGCTTTTGTAATCTCAAATCAGCATCTACAAAATGACTAGTGACAACCATGTACTGAACTTTCTGGTCAGAAGTCCACAAATCAGTAGTAATACTAACTCGATTAGCACCCATTAACAAATCATGTATCATTTTCTTTTGCAGCTCAAAGCTACTAAAGCAATCTTTTCTTAATGTTGCTCTACTGATTTTTTCCCACTCAGGACACGCAGTTTTCATCAGCAAGTTGAATATTTTATACTCAGCAAAGTTGAACGGAAGCTCATGAACAAGAATCATGTGCGAAAATACTTCTCTAACTTTAGCAGCAGAATATTGGAAATTTTGCACAGCACCAACACTTTCTAACTTAGCAAGAGAAGTAGAGACTGAAAGTTTCTTCTGACCTTTCATAGCAATCTGTCGCCTAGTACAAGACCCCAAATGCCGCAAAAGATGTGATGTAGTTCCAGATTCAATGGCGCTCAAGCGTTGCTTGCAATGAACACATTCATGTCGTTTTGTTCCATTGGGTAGTTCAACCTATTTTAAAAAAGTCAGAATATAAAATCAAGCTAAAAAATCAGAATATAAATCAATGAAAAGGATAATCAGATATATAAAAAAACCAGAATATAAAAAAAAAGTTTAAGAAGCTTATACATGTCCATACCAATTTGAATTCATTCCATACTGGTGAGGTTTTCTTTCTCTGTTTTTTTGTATAATGATTTTCTTCTTCGGCTTTTTCTTCAGTCTCCTTTTCTGAGTATTCTTCAGTTAAGGTTGTCGCAGGGGTTGCACTTGCACCTTCAACCTCAATAAGTTCATTTTCAACTGGAGTTGGAGAACATGATGAGTTCGCAGCTGATCCAATAATTTCATCCATTTGCCTATAAGAAAATTACATGTTTAATAAAATAAAAGTCAGAATTACTTGCAAATTCATGAGCTGACTACAGATTTACAGATTTACAAATTTAACAAGCCAAACAAATTTGCACCTGAGTTCTTCGGTGATAATCTCAGCTCCTTCCACTCCTTTCCTGTGCTTCCTTTTGCACCTGCCCACACAAGATTATACAAACACATGTCATCAGAGCCAGCCAGATACTATTTTGTGGATTTAGGTAAGAGTTGCAGGCCAAAGAAAAGACGGTCTATACAAAGATCTACTTATAAGCCATAGCTCTTGCTAAAGAAAGAAAGCAAGTATACACAGGATTAAAAATTTATATAGCAACAAGAGGATGAAATATTGGATGTAAAAAGGGAGAAGATAATCAGTTCACTAACAAATAACAACCACATGACTTATATCAATAGCTTCTAGTTGAACACTCAAGAGAATACATAATAATCTTAAGTGTCATTGCAAAGAGCCAAAGAATTACAAGACTGGTTATCAAATCCAATAACTTTCACTAGAGTAAGTCTTCACTCTCCAGCACTACGAACCAAGGCATGGACCAATTTTGATTAACCTCATATGTTATTTTTAAACTCGGACTCATTCTGAAACTAGTAGTAATTCCACAAACCCTAATGTCCCTTCCTTTTTACCGATCCAACTGTAATAGACCTGGATGAAAGCTCTGAGATTCAAAAACCCTAGAGAGAAGACGGAAGAGAGTGGAGATACCTTATCGGAAATTACAGATCTGGGCGACAGCGACGTTTGCTCCTACCGGCAAGCACTCGCACCACTCTTTCTACCGGTGGCTACAACTGTGGGACAAAAAGAAATTACAAAAGGTGAGAGACGAGAATAACAGATGAAGGGAGACGACGAGTAGACAGTGATGAAGGGAAGGAGAGGCGAGCAGACAGTGAGAGACGAGAATAACCAGATCTGGACGACGACGAGACGACGAGTGGTGGAGGAGGAGGGAAGGAGAGGCGAGCGCCGGAGCGGTGATGAAAGGCGACGGCGAGTGGTGGTCCTGGTGGAGGAGATATGAGGAGACGGTGATGAAGGGAGGGTTTAGAGTGAAGGGAGAAATGAGTGGGGAAGTGATAAGTGGGAAAGTGAAGATTGAAGAACGGCTGCTGCTAGCTTAGGGTTTTGAGTTTAGGTTTTTACTTTTAGCTAGTGTACATTGTAAATGGGCCGGTCCACTAAGTTAAAAAAATATGGAGGCCTTAATAAATTATATTATTTTCATATATAAATATTCGAGCTTACGATCGAACGCATAATCGAGCATACTTACGAATATAAAATCGAACGTGTTCACAAATATATAATCGAACGTGTTCACGAATATATAATCGAACGTGTTCGTGAACAAACGAGCCGAATTTATAGGTGTTTGAGCTCGGCTCGTTTACCTTAACGAACCGTTTGAGCTCGGCTCGTTTATTAACCGAACCGAACGCGAACGAATTTTTACCGAATCGAACACCGAATATCTCACGAACGGCTCGGTTCATTTACAGCCCTACGTGTTGTAGACTCATTTGCAATGGACATATTAGGTTGTCCAATTGGTATATCAATCCTAGGAGGAGCATTCGCTGCAGGAATATGTGACTTTGTTACCTTCTTTGTATCAGTGAATGCATCAGGTAACTGATTTGCAACATTTTGCAAATGTATGTTCCGTTGAACTTCTTGTTCACACATTTTTGTTTTCGGATCAAGATGAGATAATGATATTGCATTCCATGTAATCTCTTTTACATGTGGGTCCATCTTTTTCTTATCTCCCCCTAAGTTTGGGAATGTATTTTCATCAAAGTGACAATCAGCAAATCTTGCTGTGAACAAATCACCCGTTGTTGGTTCAAGATATCGAATGATTGAGGGAGATTCGAAACCAACATAGATTCCCATTCTCCTTTGTGGACCCATCTTTGTACGTTGTGGCGGAGCAATGGGTACATAAACTGCACATCCAAATATTTTTAGATGTGAGATATTTGGCTCCTTGCCAGATACTAATTGCATTGGAGAATGCTCATTGTTTGCACTTGGCCTCAATCGAATCAAAGCTGCAACTTGTAATATAGCATGTCCCCATGCAGATGATGGCAACTTTGAGTTCATCAACAATGGTCTAGCGATTAATTGTAATCGCTTTATTAATGATTCAGCAAGACCATTTTGTGTGTGAACATGAGGCACTGGATGCTCAATATCAATCCCTATTGACATGCAATAATCATTGAAGGTTTGGGATGTAAATTCTCCGGCATTAAGTCGGATTTTCTTGATTGCGTAATCCGGGAATTGAGCTCTCAGCCTTATTATTTGAGCAAGAAGTTTGGCAAAGGCAGCATTCCTGGTCGACAGTAAACTTACATGTGACCAATGTGTAGATGCATCAATTAGGACCATAAAATATCTAAATGGTCCACATGGTGGAGCAATTGGTCCGCATATATCTCCTTGTATCCTTTCTAGGAATGCAGGATTTTCACTTGCAATTTTATTCTTAGAAGGCCTGATAATTAGCTTTCCAAGTGAACATGCAGTGCAATGGAGGTCACTGGACGGGAGAACCTTAACGTTCTTCAATGGATGTCCAAGTGAGTTCTTTATGATTTTGTGCATCATTACTGATCCTGGGTGACCCAAGCGATCATGCCACAATGTGTATGCAGTTCGGTCAATTGACCCTTTACAAGATGTCGCATTGGCCTCAAACGGACAAATGTATGTATGATATAGTCCGGAGGCTTGCGTGGGCATCTTCTCAAGAATCTGTCTATGACCAGATTCATATTTTATGATGCATAGATATTCACTGCCATTTTCATTCAAGGTTTCCACGTGAAACCCATTGTGGCGCACATCTTTAAAACTCAGTAAATTCCTTCGTGATTTACTTGAGTAGAGTGCTTCATTTATTATTAACTTTGTTCCTCTTGGGAGTAGAACAAGTGCTCTTCCAGAGCCTTCAATTAGTTTCGACACACCAGATATCGTATTGACATTTCCTTGAAGAGGTCTTAATTCTGTGAAGAATTCTTTGTTTCTCAAGATGGTGTGTGTTATTGCACTGTCTAAAAGACATTGCTCCTTCCCGTCGAGTTTCACATTAGATGATTCCATGTTTTCTATGGAAATAAAGAGAAGCATTAATGCATTAATAATAAAGATGCATATTGATTACATAACGATATTCATATTACACAAAGTCTATTACATAAAATATTGGAAATGATAATTAAGACATCATACGACATGCGAAAAATAAAAGACATGACAAATAACATGTAAGTAGTAAAGATAATTAAGGGCTAGTATTTTTGCTTAATCCCCTAAGGCAAAGTCATCATTATTGTCAAGATTGAGAAAATCATTGACATCTAGACTGGTCACGGGAGATTTATTCACATCTCCATTTTCGATGTAGTTGGTCTCGGTAGCCTTTTCTTTATTCTTATCATCTTGGTACAGCTTCACAAGATGCGGAGCTGTACGGCATACCTTTGATCAGTGATCAGCCATGCCACATCTATAGCATATAGATTTGGGCTTTTGGGAGGATCCTGATGGACCCGTCTGGACCTTTTGCTTGCCATTCCCCTTGTAGCCATTGTTCATGCGGTCATAAGGTTTGTTGTAACCTTGACCACGACCGCGACCACGTCCGCGATTACGTCCACGACCATTATGGAATCGTGATTGTTGCCCACGTTGATGGGTATTTCCATCATAAAACGCCTTTTCAATAGCATTTGCTTCTGGGACTATTGTTGAGCCAGTAGGCCTGAGGTTGTGGTTTTTCATCAATAGCTCATTATTCTTTTCAGCAACCAACAACACTTTCAACAAGTCAGAATACCTCTCAAAACCTCTTTCTCTATACTGTTGTTGTAACAACACATTAGAGGCATGCATTGTGGAGAAAGTTTTCTCCAACATTTCTTGCTGGGTAACCATGTGCCCACATAGTCTCAATTGAGAGGTGATTCTATGAATAGCACTATTGTATTCAGTGATAGACTTGAAGTCTTGGAACCTTATATTGTTCCATTCATGGCGTGCTTGTGGGTACAAGATTTCATTTTGATGGCCATAACGCTCATTCAAGCTTTCCCACAATTCAATTGGGTCATCCACAAACATGTATTCAGTCTTTAGACTCTCATGAATGTGGTGACGTAGGAACACAATGGCTTTTGCCTTCTCTTGCGGGGTGGTATTATTTTCCGCCTCAATTGTTCTTTCAAGGCCATTTGCCTTTGGGCTAGTCAAAGCATCAACCCTCCATTCGAGGTATTTTTGGCCCGATAAGTCAAGGATTTCAAACTCCCTTTTGGTGATGCTTGCCATTTTAGTTACTACAAAGAAATTATAAATTAACAAAGAAAAACAATTAGGAATGCATATGTAACTCATAAACATATATGGTATGATGAGATTAAACAATTTAGTCATGGTTTATGTCATTATTATGTTAGCATATATGTAAGTATGTAATTAGTATGTGTGTAACATATGAATGATAACTATATATAAAGAATGGCTTAATGCATATACAGGCCCTCGAACTTGCACGTTTTTGTCACTCAGGCCCCTGTACTATGAAATGTTCAATTAGGCACCCGTACTTAGCATTTTTTGTTCTATCAAGCCCTCCTCACGCGCCATGTGCCACATCAACGCCACGTGGATGCCACGTCAGCACCACAAGCCACATCAATGCCACGTCAGCTCCACATAAATGCCACGTCAGCGTTGATGTGGCATGGTTAAAAAAATATTTTAATTTAAAAAAATAAGTTTTTTTTTAAATAAAATATTTTATGAATTTTTTTTAAAAAATAATTTAAAATTTTCTAAAAGTTTTTTAACAAAATCATAAAATATTTTTTAAATAAATTGTAAAATACTTTTAAAAAAAATTCATAAAATATTTTGTTTTTAGCAAAATCATAAAATAGTTTTTTAACAAATTCATAAAATCATAAAATACTTTTTTAACAAAATCATACAATATTTATAAAAAAATATTTTTTTAACAAAACCATAAAAAGTATTTTTTTAAAAATATTTTATGATTTTGTTAAAAAAATATTAAAAAAAAAATATTTTATGATTTTTTTTAAAAAGTATTGTACAATTTATTAAAAAAATATTTTATGATTTTGTTAAAAAAATTTTAGAAAATTGTAAAATATTTTTTTAAAAAAATTCATAAAATATTTTATTTAAAAAAATCTTATTTTTTTAACCATGCCACATCAACGCTGACGTGGCATTGGTGTGGCTTGTGGTGCTGACGTGGCATCCACGTGGCGTTGATGTGGCATCCATGTGGCACATGGCGCGTGAGGAGGGCTTGATAGAACAAAAAATGCTAAGTACAGGTGCCTAATTGAACATTTCATAGTACAGGGGCCTGAGTGACAAAAACGTGCAAGTTCGAGGGCCTGTATATGCATTAAGCCTATAAAGAATGCTTATAAGATATAAATGACAAGAATTAAAGGAGTAAATAAATGATAAGGGTTAAGGAAGTAAACATATAGAATAAGCATCAAAGCGGTAAATAAATAATGCATGCATGAGATATATAAGAAAGATGCGAAAGTATACTGAAAAATAAAATTAGCGGGAACAGTTATAAATCCGGTTTCCTTTAAATCCTTTTATCCTCATCCATCCATTTTCACTTTTACCACTTCCACCTTATCTCCTCCATCTCGTCTTCCTCCTCTCCATTTTCCATTTTCATGTCCATGGCCGACGACGACATTTTGCGTCGTATTAAGGCCGGTAATGATCGGTTTTTAACCGAGCTTTTCATTTGCCTTGTTCTTATTGTGGTTATCTATATTGCACTCATAATCATTTGGGTAAGAAATTTCTCACAATCCACTTGGTGAAATCAAACATTTCCGAAAGAGGATTCGAGTACAAACACCAAATAAGGTGAGTAAATCTTTGTATTTTGTTTGTATCTTAGTAGATCTAAATAAACATGCTTCCATATTTAGTTTATAGCATTTTTAGATCTATAATTTTGAAAATGAGTTTCTGATGTAGAAGATCCTAAATTAGGCGACTACAGAGCATACTCCTCAAAACGATTTCATAAACTCTTTGTATGAATTTAGTTAAGAAGAGATAAATTTGTACATTTAAAAGAGTAGAAGTGATTAAGTATAGTGTGTAAGAATTTACCAAATTTCTTTCGGTAAAACTCACAAACTTATACATATATCTTAAGTCAAGATTATATATATATATAGGTACGAACAAGATTAAGAAAATTTTAGAACTTTAGTTTAATGAAAGAAATTTTTACAAAGCTACGAAAAACATATAACTTTAAATCATGATCCAATATACATATGTGTATATATACATAGCTCCATCATGTAGAATAAAACAAAATAATTTATTCTAATGAAAGCTATGTTTTCAAAAGCTACGAAAATTAAGTAAACATGTATATATAATTAAATAAAGATCAGTTGGTGATTAGAGACTCGTGCTGATAACGTGTTATATAATAAAGAATTAGAAGAAGATTATTGAAACTTTACTTAAGAAAGCCACTTTAGAATGATAATGACATTAGAAGAGAGGGAGAAAGAGTAAGCACCTTATAGGTAGTATTCTTACTCTTTGTTGGTGCAAGTTTTACAATGGGTGATACCTCTATTTATAGGATCAAAGTTAGGCAAGGGTTACCACAAAGTCAAGATTAGGAGGTGAATAATTTACACCTTTCTACCTAGGGTAATTAGTCATACACATGTGTTTCTTATGCATCTTCTAGATGATCATAAATGTGTTCACAAACACATCTTCTAACTCAATGTGTAATTGTGCATTCATAACAAATGTACGTTTATGTTTTTTTTCGAGCCTAGCTACTAAGACGAAAGCTAGAAAAATGAAATTAAGTACGGTATGTAAAATGTAAAGTTTTTTTTTTAATCAAGCAAGTTTTTTCTTTAATCAAGCGTAAGACGTAAAGATGGTAGAGGGAGCCTGAAAAACACCAAAGCAGAGATAAAACACAATATTGTTTCTAAGAGTTTTTTAATTCATCATAGAGGGAGACTCAAAAACACAAAAGTTTATTTCTTATGAATATAAAAAATTATATCAAGGTTGAGAAGGGTTTCGTATAAAAAATATAACTCTTCTAATATATAAATGATTGAATAACATGTTCAACATAAAAATAATTCATTAACATATGTTCGTCTACGCAATAATACATAAACAGTCAAAAGCCCGTACAGGGTACGGGTCTAAAACTAGTTATAAAAAAGTTCCAAACAAATAAACTCATAGTTGTATTTTTCGATTTTATCGTAATTTTTATAATTTTGAAATTAAATTCGGATTTAAAAAAAATATAATATATCTTTATTTCATAATTTCCTACCTACTAAATTTATATTTCCTATTGTGATTAGTATTTTTTACCAATGATGGTAAATCAACTCATAATAGAAATAAGTTGGATTTGTTCAAAAAATACTTTATGATAAATATCACGTTTTATTAAAAATCTATACAACTTTAAAAATGCAACACATCCATAAAACTTAAATGTTGTTAATTAACCCCAAATAATGTTGTTTTTTTTTTATGAAAACTTAAATGTTGTTTATTACTATAAACAATCAATGTATTTTTATTTCTCTTTACAACTTTAAAAATGCAACACATCCATAAAACTTAAATGTTGTTAATTAACCCCAAATAATGTTGTTTTTTTTTTATGAAAACTTAAATGTTGTTTATTACTATAAACAATCAATGTATTTTTATTTCAAACTCAAACTTTAAAAATGCAACACATCCATAAAACTTAAATGTTGTTAATTAACCCAAATAATGTTGTTTTTTTTTTATGAAAACTTAAATGTTGTTTATTACTATAAACAATCAATGTATTTTTATTTCAAACTCAATGTAGCAACGAAATACTACAAACAATCAAATTAATTTTTATTACTATATTATTATGCATTTAAATAAAACATAATTCATATAAAAGATGGAAATTATGTAACTTACAAACAAATTCCCCTATATTGTTCATCCACAACATAGGTGAAATTCACACTCGAATATTAAGCCAACAAATTTAGCAACGCTAAAGCCCGTCCATCGGACGGGCGTCCAGTGCTAGTAATACTTATTAGAAGATTACAATTAATTCTTGGTAAGAGATAATTTATAATTTTTGGGCATAATTTTTGATAACTTTTAAGCATTTTTTTACGGGATAAAATTATATGAAATTCTAATTACCTTATTTTTATAAAGGAGGGCCCAACTGATTATTTTATTATAGGAATGACACGTGGCGCAATTTTTTGTGAAAACATTGTCTCCGCTTTATACTATAGGTAGTATAGATATACTTTATCAAGTTTGGTGGTTCATTTTATGCATTAAATCTATCTTGTTGTCGTAATTGTGACTAATAAGGTCTTATGTGGCTTAAAATTGGATAACGTGATGATTACTTGTCAATTACGGGAGCCGAGTCAAAGCGTAGTTTCATGTAACGAATATCAGTGATAGGGGGTTTAATAATAAAAAAAATACCTGAGTATAGGAGTCTAATATAATATTTTAAGATAAAGAGATTTGTTTACAAAATGTATATGTATAGGAGTCTGTTGATTAAGCCTAAGTTTGTAGGCTTGATAAATAAACCACTATACTTGTAAGTTTATTAAGTGTAAGTCATCATCCGAGTATAGCATTCTCATTTTTCCAAACGTAACGTAGGGTAATCAATTATGCAACCCTACATACAATTCTATCACATTGGTATAAATTTTAATTATTACAAAGCTTATATATATATGTATATATGTATATATATGCTTTGTAATAACCTTAGAATCCCGTAAATAATGTTATATCGTTTTTCTGAATTTGTACATTCAGGATCAATCAACCTTACCAATAACACCTAATATCATTTGAATGCAAAATGTAAACCAATAACATATAGCAAATTGTTAATTTGTTTTTAAGGGAATATAATACTACTATTATTTTTTCGAGAAATTTGCCGGAAACCACCCGTATGATAGGCCATATTTCGCTAAACCACCCTTTTGTTTCGATATTATTTTGAGCCACCTGTATGATACCCTCCGTTAACAAATAACCACCCCCTCCCAGTTTCCGTCAAAAATTCGTCCAAAGCGCGTGGCCACGTGGATAATAATTTTTTTTGCCTTTTTTATTTCAGCCTTTTACACACAAAAAAACTAAAAGCCCCCAAAATTCGGAAAATCCCCAAATTCCCAATTCAGAGCCCTAATTTCTCAAAATCCCCAATTCAGAGCCCCCAAAATTCGGAATTGTCGGACAGATCCAAAGGTCGGGCGGAGATTTCAAGTCGTCGTCGGGGGCCGGGTTACGGCCGGCGAGCGTGGGCAAAGGATCTGGAGCAGAGAGAGATGGGCGAGCATAGAAGAAAGGGTCGAGGCGAGTGGAGTCCGGCGGAAGGAGGGCAGCGAGACGATTGGCGAGGGAGAGCAGGCTCGGGAACCGCCGGCCGGCGGGTGTGTGGCCAGAGAAGACGGTCGGGGAGGCTATCTCCGAGTCGGCTAGAGTGGTGTGCGAAGGAGTTGTGGCCGGCGTAGGATAGAGAGAAGGAGGGTGGTCATCGGTTCTTGATTCCAGTGGCCGGGCCGGGGGAAACGAAGTCGAGCGGGTCGTAGATGGTGGTGGATTTGCTGGTGTCGAAGTCCGGTGGAGTACAATTTCGCCGGCAAGCGTGGGCAATTCAGATCTGGAGGGAGGTCGGGAAATATGAGGGAGGTCGGGAAAAACAGAGGTGAGCAAAGAGAGATTGGGGGAAAATGAAATTGGGGGGAAATTAATGTTTTTAAATATTTTTTTTGTATTTTTTTAGTGGTTTAAGTGTTTATAAGAAAAGAGAAAATAGTAAAATGCCACATGTCACGCATAGTTAACGGTTTTTTGACGGAATATGAGGTGGGGTGGTTCTTTGTTAACGGAGACCATCATACAGGTGGTTCAAAATAATATCCAAACAAAAGGGTGGTTTAGCGAAATATGGCCTATCATACGGGTGATTTCCGATAAATTTCTCTATTTTTTCATTGAAGTTCGGAGGACAAACTTGTAAAGGCACGTGATAAATTATATATATAATGATGAGGAATCCACTTTTGGTGATAAATTTTAGACACGTGGTACACTCCAATCGATAAGAACCACGAATTAGGTAATTGACTTGCGCCAATATAAGAAGAATGGTAAATATTTAACTTTCACATGTGTAAAGGGAGAGATATAAGGATCAAATTTGATACCTTCCAACATTACTCTATACTTCTTATCACTTCTGACGGCCAAGGAATCCACCTTTGGTGGTAGAGTTAGGTTCCGGTGATGACTCTCTTATGGTAAGGACAACCCCTTACGGTAAGGAGTAACCTCATCCATTGGATTTACCTCCTTACATTATAATGAATGGTCCGTATTATTTTAATTTTTGTATTTTTCAAAAAATCAAAAAAAAATTGATTTTTTAATTAATTTTCATTTTTGAAAAAATCGAATGATATAAAAATTGAACTTACTTTAACAAAAATTGAACTAACACTAAAAAAAATTGAACTTATTGTACAAAAAATTGAACCCGTACAAAACTACAATTACAAAATTGAACTTCTAGTACACGTAATTGAACTTTTAACATAATAAATTGAACACTTTTGTTGTAAAAATTGAACTACCACATTTCAGGGTTATAATCATTGTATTTGTGAAGAAATGTATTTTTTTTTAGTTTTTATTCATGTATTACAGAAAAAATATTTTTGAATTAATAAATTATTAAACTAAAACAAATTTATTTTTGTGAAAAATCGAATTATACAAAAAATGAACTCAAAAGATATAAAAGTTGAACTCATAGAACAAAAACTTGAACTAATAGCTAAAAAAAATATCGTTTTCATAAAAAAAAAACTCTATCCTGAAAATATATTTTTTAAAAAAAATCTGGACCGTTCATTATATAATGAGGAGGTAAATCTAATGAATGAGATCACTCCTTACCATAAGGAGTAGTCCTTACCATAAGAGTAGTCCTCACTTGAACCAAAACCTTTGGCGGTAAACCCTAGATACCTAGTCCAGTCGATAAAAACTATGAACTAGGTAACCGGCTTGTGCCGACCTTCCCGACCCAAATAGAGAGGAAGAGGAATAGTGAGATTTATTTTTCATCCAAATAAAAAAGTTGGATTAAGAATCCGATTATCTTCCGATGTGATTTTTATCACTAGGGGCTTGTTCGAAAGTACTTTTTGAGGAGAAAGTATGAGTTTGAGTGATTTTTTTTATTGAGAAACGCAAAAAGTAGAGATAAGATGTGTATATAGAAAAAAAGGTAAAAGAATTTGTTGTTTGGATTTTTATTTTTTTGCCAAAACTAGTACAAGGTAGGGGTGAGTACCGGTCCGGTTTTGGACCGAATTTTTATTTTATTTTTACAATAATTTTTTTATATAAAAAATTGTAATATAATGAAAAAAATTATATATGATTAATAAAAAATATAATATTATTAAGTATATAATATAAATGTGAAACTTAAATATTAAAAATAAACTATAAAATCTATAAAATTAATATAATTATTATTTAAATTTATTTTTTTATAAATATACGGTTCAGACCGGACCGGATCAGGACCAGACCAGGGACCGGAACTCTTATTTTCATGGACCGGGGACCGAACCGATAATCCCTCGGTCCTGTCCCGATCGGTACCACTTCGAACCGGTCTTTGCTCAGCCCTAATAGAAGGCGCAGAGTAGACTGCCCGATATGGCCATATGGGCACATGATATAGCTCAAAATAACGGAAATCCACTTTTTGGCTAGGGACGTGCACTGTGCAGGTCCAATTTAACGATGCGATTCATGCTAGTAAAAACCTCCGCTGCTCACTGAGCTCATTTCCATGGCGGCCACACTGGTCCTCTCTTACCACTCCACTCCAATCCGCCATCAACCTCTTCCCAATTGGCTCTCTCTTCCTCCAAAACGCATCGTTTTCTCCACCCGGACACCACCGCCGTCTTCATCTAGACTCATCTTCTTCCCTCCTCGCGCTCTCCTCGCCGATTCCGCCGCCGTGTTCCGAGATGCCGGCGCCACGGTGGCGGTGACGGTCGGCGGCTACGTGCTCGTCTCGGCTTTCGACCTTCTCACTCAATCCGACCTAATCCAACAGGTTTCCGCCTCTTCCCCCTCTTAATTTGTTGATTCTAGGTTAGGGTTTGCACAAATTGAGTCTCCTTGCTACAAAACTAAGTGATAGGAAAGCTAGTGCAGATTTGATGTGTTGATACAGATTTTGCTCACTTTTTGCTGGATTTCGCTTCCAGAGCTTAAGCAGAAAGCTAGTGCACATATTGTCCGGATTGCTTTTCATGGCTTCTTGGCCACTTTTCAGGTAATAGTGCAATACTACGCTGTCTGTGATTCTCATGCCTTTGTTTTGAGTGAATTACTGATGGCTGGTTACTCTAATCCCCTAGAATAGCACATCCGTAGAGGCTCGGTATTTTGCTGCTCTGGTTCCTTTGGCCAATTGCATCCGGCTTCTGGTTTACGGCCTCTCACTCGCAACCGATGAAGGTCTAATCAAATCAGTAACCCGTGATGGGAACCCAGAGTAATCGTTTTTTCTGGTCTGCTATATCATCTACCTCTTGAATTCAAATCCTGGTTTGGATTGCCTTCAATTGGATTGTCCACTAATTGCAGGGAGTTGCTTAGAGGCCCCTTGTACTATGTGCTTGTGTTGATAGTATGTGATCTTGTCTTCTGGCGTGATTCTCCAGTCGGTGTGATTTCTCTGGCTATGATGTGTGGTGGTGATGGTACATGCTTGGCTGCTCTTATCATCTCTAGCAACACTAATTATGTCCACCTGTTCTCAGTTTACATATAGGGGTTTCATACTTTTAGGTGTTGCTGACATAATTGGAAGAAGGCTCGGATTCGCAAAGCTTCCTTACAATGAGCATAAGAGTTGGGCCGGTAGCATTTCTATGTTTGCTTTCGGCTTCTTGGTATCACTAGGGTAAGTTTCGGCCTACTGTTTATAAGTGCAAGATTAGCAGCTGAAAGGGACTTCATGTTCAATGAAACATGCTATTGGTAATTTGGTATTGCAGGATGCTATATTATTTCTCCTATCTAGGCTACTTTACTCTGGATTGGCCTTGGACCGTCCAAAGGGTTGCTTTGATCTCTCTATTGGCCGCTGTTGTCGAGTCTCTTCCAGTTTCCAAGGTAATTGATGATAACACATCGGTCCCTTTGGCGAGCATGGTTTTGGCATACATTGCTTTTAGCATGTGATACTTTTTTCAATGCATCAGAATGTCTATACGTAGTTTCATTATGCTTTCAATCTGTATTAAGCTCAGGATTTGCATCTTGTGGCAGCAGAACCTTGTTAGCTTTGTAACTCTGGGTTATGAGCATGTAATGTTGGCTCAAGCTGAATTTTCCACTTGTGTATGGCTTTCACTTGTTTTGCATATTCCTTAAAATCATCAATGGTACAAAGTGAGCCTAAATGCATTTTTTTTCCTCACTAAAAAACATGGAATGGGCTGTTGGCCAGGAAGCAGCAGTCCTTTTGTTTGCGTGCAAGCTCTATAAATGTGATTTGAATTGCGAAGGAGGCGTGAGCAGTAGCACAGCCACATAAGTTTAACTTGTACAAGTTGTACACGATAAACATGGAAGAGGTGTTATGGTTTCTCTATACATTTGGTATACAATTTGGTGATCGTGATAGTATTTGTCTTCTTTTTTCTTTTGTTCGGTGATCGTGATAATTTTATATAAATTATTATACAATATTTGTGGCAGATGTCTCAGCATTTCAACTCCAGGAAAAAAATATCCATAATCAGCCTAATTTTTATATGTAGGGTTGTGACTTGTGACAATTTGTTTGTATATTATGTGCTATAATAATGAAAAAGATAAAAACAAAGTCAGCTTTTAACATATACTAGTCAGCTGTGCCCGTCTGATGGACGGGCCTTAGGCGTAGGCTGACGTTGTGTTGGTTTGTAATGTGCGGTTGTTATTCGTCAGAGTTTGTTGTTGTGATGGAAATATTTTTTGGTCATTCTCGTTAGCGGTCTTGTGGTAGTGTAAGCGTTATTTAATAAATATGAAGAGTACATAATAAATATGAAGAGTACATTGAGGTGATAAATAAGGTAATAAGGTCTTGCGGTGATGAAGTCATCAACTGAATTATTAAGTGAATCCATTTGACGGTGAAAATTGTTCACTTTAGTCCTGAGACGAGGAAGTGACTTCTAGGCTTTCAAAAACTCTTCCTCACGAACCCTATAGCTAGCAAGAAATTGGTGAAATGAGAATGCCACCCAATAACCAAATGAGATGGAAAATACTTGGTACTCTGAAAAGCAATATCAAGAGCGTGCTACATGAAAATAAAATCTCAACTACATAAGAAATGAAGGCAGTATCATTGAGGAAGAGCTACAATTAATTACCATGTGCAATGTAAGAAAGACAACCCCTTCCACTTTACAAAACGGTGACAAATTAAACCATCTGCAGAAATGGTTTACCAGACCAATTTACAGGTCCAAAACGGTGACAGAAATGGTTTACCTGGCAAAATAAGAAAAACAGTTTAATATAAATGATACAACCAGCTCAAGACTACTACACTTGATGAATGGAAATTGAAAGTGACACTGATAGATTGACGTCTTATATCTATTATATGTTATGCCAAAGCTTAAACATAATTAAGAGCATAAGATAAATACATAAGTTATAAGGCAGGTATCATTACACATATAGTTTAACCAATGTCCTCATGTTTTAGTAAGTCATATTCTCTTTACTCATATGTTATGTCAACAAAAATTGTCCCCTGGGCATATGGGGTTTCAGCCAGTACATGTACTTCATGTTTATTATTTTGCAAACAAGCTTAAACTAATACTTCATGATAAAAAAAATGCTGATTGTGACAGCCAATCCAGATCCATTAAACATCTTGAGGACTTAGATTTTGGAAAGGCCTTTTAGAGAATAAAATAAACAAGATCATGAACGAATGATAGTCCTAATTCATTACAAAGTAGAAAGCTTTCAGTGAAAGAGAGCAGACAGCAACTTGCCTTCGGAAGGATGCTCAAAACCCGAGTCTACAATTGAACGAAGCAACTCTGGCTTCAAGAGGAAGTCTCTAAATCCTGAACTATGAATTCCAACGTAGCCCCTGGAGATATAAAAGATGAAGATTTAGTCATCATCCAAACAAATGACACTTATTATTCAGAAGACAGAATAAAATATAACAAGACCTATATGCAAAGTCCAAGCTCAGACACTACAAAATGAGATACAAATGCTTGATTTAGAAGAAAATTGTAACAACCGGATGCGCACCAAACATAAAAAAGCATCTCAACACTGACGCCCCCAAAAAAGGGGAATCAAAAGAAGGATCACAAATCTGTTTACTTTAGAATTTTGTTCTTGACACCCATGTAATTAAAACCCTATATTTGCGTTCAATAAGCATGCCCGATTACAATACTAAATTTTTAAAAGAAGCTGTATTATGTGGTAAGCATAAACAATTATGCACGACATGATAGCACACCAGCCAGCAACCTAGAGTACTTTTATCTTGCCTTATTTCCAATAGTGAATAGAGTTTGTAGACAAAGAATAGATGATCCCCCCTATCTCTTCCAAACTAACCCTTTCTGCCTTAAAACAAAACTCAAAACATTGCAGTCCACATTTTGTTTAGAAGCAAACTACAACACCATCTTATCTATCCTAAACACTAAAGTGTCTCTAAGAACCAATTCATCGATTTTTCATATTCCGATCACAAAGATCTTGTGGGTCTTACAATAATCAAGTATGAGCTCCTTCCACAGCTGTATCTACTTATCTCGAGTGTTCCGGAGGTTGCAAGCTGATCCACAAAGAACATAACTACCGTTAAAATCAAACACAACCCATTAGAGTTTACTACAGCTGCAATATAAAAAAGCATCCACACCACAACATAGAAAGCATCTTAGAGACAAAACCCTTGAAATATAACACTGAACTTCAGCATTACCTGATTCTGGAACTGCTCATATATGGCCAGATGTATGGCTCTAGAGTTGGAAGAGGCTCTAATTGGGAGTGTTCTGATCTCATGGCTCTGCCTTTAAATTCAACCCTTGGCCTTGTCTTGCTTTTTGTACTATGTTGAGATCATTTGACATCTATCATTTTTCTGATTCAAGAGCAACAATATACCGAACAAAGCAAATGCAAAATGAAGAGCACAAGTCTAACAAAAGTTACAAAACAAAGCACCATTGCAAGATTAAATTGACAAAAACCCTAGGGGCGAGAACTCTAATCTACTACAGAACTCTAATGTACTACAGATCCAATCTACAAATCGCATAATGAACACATAGACAAATCAATCAGAGATTGATCAATGGCTCTATACTAACACCACAAGCTTCAGTCGAAACCCTAAGGGAGCGAGAACTACAATCTAATACAAATCCGATCTACAATTCGTACAATCAACAACACAACAGAGATCTCAATCAGAGATTAATCAAGAAATTGAACAAAGATGAACGGAAGTACAACTACAACAAGGGCATATATACGGAAACGAAGAAGGGCGGCACCTCGAAAGCCTGCGAACTGAAATTGGGCAACACGCCAAATTAAGGAAAACGTAACCGAATCGTAATGGAGGGACCTGAAGGGGCGAATCGTAACCGAAGGAAAACGCCAAGCAAAGAGGCGGGTTAGAGGAGGAAGCGGCATCGAGTAACAAATCTCATCGACGGTGAGGCCAACACGCAATAAGAGAGGGGAGGCCAAACAATTGAGACCGGCAAACACAATTAATACCGTAATTGGCTAAAAGGAATTGGAAAGAAGTAATTGAAAGCAGCAAATTAAGGAACGACATTTAAGCAATTGGCAAAGTCGCATTTTTCTATAGATTAAGATAATAATTATATCTATATCTATATTACTATATATGTATGATATTTAAATAAAATTTTAAATTACTACAAACAAATATCGAAAATTTACTTTAAAAAATATTGATTTTGGTGATTATAATTGTAACTTGAATCACAAATATATATATATATATATAGATGTGAATATCGAAACGAACTGTTGTGTATGGACTTCAATCAAGCTCTATTAGTAGGAACCATATTAATTTACGTAATAACACAATTTCAAAACGTACTCTGTCGGCTGTCAAAAAAAAAACGTACTCTGTCGGAGACAAGAATACTACATACAATAACACAAAATCAAAAATCTCTTTTTGAAATTCACATATTTCTATATATTGTTCACCGTTTACACGATAAGGGCATTTTTTAATTAATTGAAATCCCATAAGAAATCAATTGTACTCCTTTTAAGTATAGTAAACATTTTGAGCTGACACATAAATTTTTAAAGTTGACTATTCTTAGAAAACCCCATAAAATCGTATAAACTTTTTTAACAAAAGTAAACTCCTTAAATAAATAAAACTTGTAAAATTAAAATCCAAAAGATTATAGGTTAGAAAAATTGTGAGTACTATATAATGTTATGTCCTATCACCTATATATTTTTAGGGATGGGAACCGGTCCAAAACCGGACCGGATTGCCCGAAACTTATGGATCGGATTTTATTTCTAAAATTTTAATATAGTTAAAAAAATCGTATATGATTTATGAAAAATATAATATTATTACATATATAATATAGATGTAAAACTTATATATCAAAAATATACTATATAACATGAAAATCAATATAATTTTTATTTAAATATAATTTTTTTGTTAAATTTTATAAAAATTCGGTCCGAACCAGATCGAGAACCTCCATTTTCATGGACCGAGGACGGTCCGGTCTAAAAATCCGGTCCGAAATATTTTGCCCAGCCCTATGTATTTTATAAGGCGGACGACAAGCAAAGCAAACCATCACGCGAATCCGAATTTCGGCCGTAGCCCATAGTGTACATCAATACCATCTCAATTTCGACGAATTCTCTTTCCCCGATTTGTGACTGAACTATTGTTTGACCTGTTAGTACTCTCTCATGCCCTCCCAGGTGTGATTATGGCTTCAGCCCTTTTGTCGAAATCTCTGTTTTCTTCCCGCCTCTTCAACTCTTCGATCGCTCACAAGTCCGTGCTCTCGCCTCTCCTCAATGTAAGCTCATCAGTCTCTATTCAAACTAACGAAAGCTGTTATCTTTAGGGTTTTTTTTTCCATAGTTTTGCTCTATTATGTCTGTCCAATTGATATAACGATGTAAATGTGGTGGGAGGCTGAAGTATTCATGCAATTGGTATTGTACCTCTGCATGTTTGCCTCAATATGATCTTAGACTACTGAGGATTGATTCTTCATGGTTGAAGTATTTACTTTGTGGCCTGTGGGGTTCTAGTTATTTATTCAGTGTTCTGTTTGTCTGGTTTACTTGCAGCTACTGTTTGCCCATATTTGCTATTAACTTATTGTGACCTACTGATGTTTGATTCTAGTAAAGAATGGGACTTTTTGGATGTTCATGTTATTGGTGTTTTCTTTTCCCTCACTATTGATTAGTAGAATTGGACTGGGATGTACTGCTTTATTGCCACTTGCATCTCTTCATATGCTAATGATTATTGATGAGCAAGTTCGAACTCTCAAGTGTAGTTCTTGGGTCACGAGCTACTTTCGGAAAGTATAGCTTCACATAGGCTGCTTTGTGTTTCTAGTATTGCCAGACACGTAAACTGAGTGTCACCCATTTCACTTATTACTATTTGCAGAAGAGACCTTTACATTGGCTCTCTGGGCACTCAAGCTCCTGCAGAGTGGCATCTAGAATTGGCGTAGTTCGCTCTGCTTCATCATCACCTGTCTTTGGGAAAAACTTTGCATTTTCTACGAAGTCCATGTCTACGAATGAACCTGTTGTTTCAGTTGATTGGCTTCATGCCAACCTTAGGGAGCCTGACTTGAAGGTATATGTTTTCACTTTTACTTGTTGTTTCTTTTGATTCTCTGGTGATCATGTATATCAAACTTGAGTAAATGACAAAGGATCTATTTTTTAAATCAACTTATAACTTGTAAAAGGTTACATTAAAATTCAAATCTACACCCTGTTTCTGATGCTTGTTGGATCATTGATCCTAATCAAAGTGAAATTAGTAGCTGGAGTGATAGACTAAGGGTTGTGACTGCCATTCTTGTACATTTTATTGGGATTCATGCTCTTGTCTCTGTCAGATAAATCTGTCCACTGTCATAGTTTTCTCTTGACGGGTCGAATGTTATACTTCTGTTACAATA
This sequence comes from Polygonum maritimum, assembly GCA_963924305.1. NCBI lineage: Eukaryota > Viridiplantae > Streptophyta > Magnoliopsida > Caryophyllales > Polygonaceae > Polygonum > Polygonum maritimum. The sequence goes on from OZ002728.1 coordinate 44,352,006, forward strand.
ACAATCTAGTTTTCTAACCAATATATAATGTGTTAGCAATGCAATTCATCACTTTACCCTGGTACAATAGCACTATTATATCATATTGTTATACACATTAGCTGATGCTTTGTTTGGGACATTCTCTTGAATAGACTGCACAACAGATGACTGTAATTGAGGATACTGAATGGCTACTGGATAGTTCTTGAAATCATTATGTTGTATGTTATGGAACTGAGCTCATGATAAAATGTGAATGATTAAGAAGTTCATGGAAGAGAAAGCTTGAAGCTTTTGGGAGCCTCTATGATACTGACTTGAATCAGAACTGAATTCATTGTTTATTCGTTTGCAGGTGTTGGATGCTTCTTGGTACATGCCTGATGAGCAACGAAATCCACTTCAGGAGTACCAGGTTTAATAATGTGTCCCTGACTAACGGATTACAGAAACATTTTCTTCACTCCATAATGAGAATTCTAATCACATTCAGTTTATATTGAACTGCTAATCTTTTTTATTTTTTTATTATCTCTTTATAGTTATGAATGTCCAATTATTTTGAAACTTATTGCAGGTTGCGCACATTCCTGGTGCACTTTTCTTTGATGTGGACGGTGTATCAGATCGAACTACAAAAGTGGGAGTTCTTTCTATGTTATTCTTATACTGGTCAATGCATTTCTGTATATCCATGACATCTGCTGAACTAGACATCCTTTTCTTCACCAGAATCTTCCATAGGTGTGTTTCATGTATATTTGTTGATTATCTGAATTATTTCCCAGTTGCCACACATGTTACCATCTGAGGAAGCTTTTGCCGCCGCTGTTTCTGCTCTTGGTATCGAGAATAAGGATGGAGTTGTTGTCTATGATGGAAAAGGGATCTTCAGTGCTGCTCGTGTTTGGTGGTGAGTCATGGCAATAATGTTGCTAAGTGTTGGTTTGTCTTTTGATGTAGAGCGAACTGCATAACTAATTATATTCTTGATAAATGAAAAGGATGTTTAGAGTTTTTGGACATGATAGAGTATGGGTGTTAGATGGAGGCCTTCCAATGTGGCGTGCTTCAGGATATGATGTTGAATCCAGTGCTTCTGGTGATGCTATTCTGAAAGCTAGTGCGGCTAGTGAGGCAATTGAAAAAGTTTACCAAGGGCAACAAGTATGTTTCTTTCTTTCACTTCTATGATAGTTTCATTTTTTCTTCAGCAATTGCCTTTGCTTCCACTGAACAAACTGTGATGCCACTACCTTTATATGGTCACACTGGTTTGATTTGATCTTAACATGAAACACCATTATCACCATATGAGCATCCACTATAATTTTACTTTTCTGATGTCTAGTGAGGTAAGATATATGCACAGCTCAAGATACATGACAAAACATAGAACTGTTGAAGTTAAGAGCTGGGATCTTATAGACATTCAAAAAGGTTTAATGTAAAAGAAGACGTGGTCTCTCGAACAATATGGACATTAGGATCCACCAAGGCTGCTAATTAGTAGAGGAAATGTACTCGCAAAGGACTGACCTAAAATCAAAAGACCTATCAGGATTGACGTGTATTCCTTTTCAGGTTGGGCCAGTTACGTTCCAGACTAAATTCCAGCCACATCTTGTGTGGTCTCTCGAACAGGTCATTTTCTCTTACTGAATTATATTCCTTTCTTTCACCGTTCTTCATATCTTCACAATAAAATGAAACTGTATCCCAGGTTAAGAAAAACATTGAAGAGAAGACATTCCAGCAAATTGATGCCAGGTCAAAGGCGAGGTATTTTATATGCTCAACACTTGCCATGGCTGTTCCTCAGTGTGGAGAATGATATTGTTAGGAAATATAAAAAGACTTTGAATACATTCTTGGATATGTGATGAAGCATTGTTCCCTGCTTTCTGATAGTTTAAATTGATTTAAGTTCTCTTCATGGTGTGCACTTTTACTAGTTTTAGCTGCCACACCCCTCCACAAAAAATTAGGCTTGACGCTTATGTTCTCTGATCAATCTTTATTTCCATGCAAGAGTAAAGAAAATGAGGATGCTTCTCATCATAAGTAGAATATTTTTTGGTCATGGAACTAAAAGTTTTCTGCTAGGGAACATTTTATGTTTGGGCGTCTAGGTAGCCTTTAATATACTATAAGAAGCTGAATTACTTGCTTAGGATCTATTTAGTATGTGATCGGCTTTGAATGTTAACATAGGTTTGATGGTGCTGCACCGGAGCCTCGAAAGGGTATAAGGAGTGGTCATGTGCCAGGGAGCAAGTGCATTCCTTTTCCCCAGGTAAGAATAAAATGCATGATGTAGTTGAGTTCATCCTATTGTTTTCTGAATCTAGATACCTGTAATAGATTAGTAGTTTTTGAGATTCAACGTATTTTGGTACCGTCATTTATATAGTTTAACAACGGATCAGTCATTAGCATTTATATAGCTTATGTATATATGCTACTATAACTTATATATTGTTTTATGGCTCCCTCCTAGTAATATCTTACCGGCTTATCTTTTCAGTGTCTGTGTCAGATTCTAATCAAACTTGAATCTTTGAAAGAATGCTAATTAACCCTGGTCAACTTTTCCTTCATCCTACTTTGTTTTTGAATGAAAAGCCTTTCATCTATTTTCTTTTACAGGTGTTGGATTCTTCGACGCACACACTTTTACCTGCAGACCAGCTGAAGACAAGATTTGAACAAGAAGGTTGATATATTATCTAATTCGCAAGAGGGGATATAATTTTGAAATAATTTGACATGAAATTTCTCCCATGTATGCAGACCTTACCTTAGATAAGCCAATTGTAGCTTCCTGTGGCACTGGGGTTACTGCTTGCATCCTTGCACTGGTAAGTTCTATCTCAAACTTTGAAAAATCTATTTCACCATAACTTTGTACAGTTTTCTTTACTTTTCTTTCTTGGAGGATGGTAACAATCTGTCAAAATTCAGGGACTCCATCGGCTTGGGAAAACCGATGTTGCAGTATATGACGGATCGTGGACCGAGTGGGGAGCTCATCCTGAAACTCCTGTTGATACCACCCCTTGAACTCAGGGGGAATCTTCAACCTGTGTACTTAAAATCAAGTTTGGATGACTACAATTGGACTGTCTTTGTAACTTTGCCTTAATAATGGATGATGATGAGAAGAAAACAAGCGCTAGTGATTTATTTATCTTTCTTTGATGCCTTTTCCTTCTATCAGGATGAATGAACGAGTGAATGCTTGCAAAATTCTCCAGTTTATTATTCCTTGAGTTTTCTACCTCCTAATTTGCATCTTTTTCAAGAAAAGAAAAATCTTTGAATTCTTTGCATTCATTATTATTTAGTGAAATGTCCATGCCTTGAGCTGAATTGGTTTTTTCAACAAAAGAAATCAACAACATGGAAAACAGGAAAAGTAACCTCGAGGTGTGGTTCGAAACGGTGAACTTGGGGTACCATTCACTTTTCCTCGGGATGTGGTTCGAAACGGTGAAGTTGGGGTACTATCCTAAGGACTTAACCGTTGAACCGTCCGTTCGAAGAAAGAGATGTGATTTGAAATGGTGAACTCGGGGTACCATTCACTTTTCCTCGGGATGTGGTTTGAAATGGTGAAGTCGGAGTACTATCCTAAGGACTTAACCGCTGAACCGTCCGTTCGAACAAAGAGGTGTGATTTGAAATGGTAAACTCGGGGTACCATTCACTTTTTCATGGGATATGGTTCAAAACGGTGAAGTCGGAGTACTACGCTAAGGACTTAACTGCTGAACTTTTCCTCGGGATGTAGTTCGAAATGGTGAAGTCGGAGTAGTGTCCTAAGGACTTAACCCCTGAAGTGGTCTTTAACCCCTGAAGTGGTCTTTTTGGAATGCCATGTTTACTTCCCTACACACCCCCTTCCCTGCCGAGGACAAGATGCCAACAATATCCCTCCGTTTATGTTCATACCCATGGAGAATACCCACATATCCAATCCCTCTTGCTCTCTCTCAACTTATTTTCTCACGCCCACACTCTTGTGGTTTTGGGGTTCCCTTCAGGACCCATTTCCCCACATGTCATCGGACTACTTGCAGCAGCTCTTTCCGCCTCCGAGCTATCGGGCAACTGGAAGGAACATTGGCGAACAATTCGCCCCTTTCAGGTAATCACCCTTACATCAAAATTTACTCTTGTAGTCTGTTGTAGAGGCTGCAATTTGTCCTTGAACTTTTTGTATGGTGTTGATTGTAGAGAACGAAATGAGCCCTTTGTTTGGATTCCAGTTACTAAGAAATGGGTGAAATTGGCTTACTGTTTAGAACCACCTATACTTTTGAGATTGTGTAGGAGTATGAAATAATTGTATGGAGTTCTATATCTAGGTTTTCCTATCCAATTCAAGTGCTAACTGTTTGAGCATAAGAGGTCAGTGGGTAAGTAGAATCTTGAGGATGCAACTAATGAAAAACTTTGACCTTGAATCTTGAGGATGGGTGGGGAACAACAGGTCACTTGGTATACTCCATTAATGGCATGAGTGCTTATCATGTGCTAGCTGCTAGTTGGAGGAATAATATTTACAGTTCTTCATTTTTCTGGTGTATTTTTGCTAAACTTTTTGTTCATTTTTGTTGTGCGTGGTATGAAAAAGTTTCTCTGTGCTAATATCCTGCTGTTTCATATCTGTTTCAGGTCTAGGAGATGTCTTGATGGGTTATATTAATGGCAAGAAGAAGGCTACTGAAGTTGCTCACTCGTAGGTATTTGACTGTCATTTTGTCTGATTCTTTTAGCATTTTCCCTGCTTCATTCATGTTGTGTAAGGAATTTACACATTCTTATTGCCATGCTAATTTGCATACGCTTTTGTGAATGTTTTTAAATGTAGGCATCTCCACCTATAATGCTCGAACTTGTGGTTTTTAATCAATTTTATCTTTGTGTAGGGTTTGGAAACATGTTGTTCAAAAAGGGGATACAGTTGTTGATGCCACCTGTGGAAATGGTCATGATACCTTGGCGATGCTGAAATTGGTGAAGGATGATTCCGGTCATGGCCATGTTTACGGATTTGATATTCAGGATGATGCCATAGCTAACACATCATCTCTCCTGGATTTTTCTCTTGAGCCAACTGAGGTGAACCATTTTGCCACGGTTGCTTTTTTGTTTTTGTTTTTGCTCGTCTAGATAATACATGTGCCAGATTATGTACATTATTTATCATTAAGAGGTTGAACTAATGGGATCATTAAGAGGTTGAACTAATTGGAAAAAACAAGTCTATTTCTACCTTCTTTTCATAATAGTTCTTGACGTCTTGCTTTAGTAGGGCAGCTGAAAAAGAATATGTTTGTTAGTTCTCTACAGTAAAACATTTGCTTGCTATGGCCAACTTTATCATGGCATTCTTTTCTTATAATCTTCATCCAGATGCTCTCTAGAACCTTTGCTCTCACCTCGTACAAGTATTGAACAAGGAAATGCTAAATCTTTAGATTTCTATGCAATTGTGGCCCTAGAAGTGAAAACTATTTGTGCATAATTTGACACCACTCTTTAACAGCATTGAAAACTCACTCGAGTTACTTATTATTTAGTAAAAGGGAGTCTTGAGGAATTGATCTTGCGGTTCTTTCCAGACTTCTGATCTCTAGACGGTTAGACCTTGTAACTTCTCTATGTCTCGTTTGAAGCAGAATGATGGCTGAGTGCTTATTTAATTGCAGGCTCGTCGTCTTGTTGACATTTTTTTTTGTCTGCATCAGACTAAAATTGTGAAAGGGACAATATGATTACAAATCCACATAATATACCTACTGCCCAAGAATTATAAGAACAATTAGTCATGCTCTTACAGCTAAGTGGACCATTTTAGATCTTATTTTGATTATACCTAACTATGGATCTTGTAACGTGGAATTATCTTGGCAAAAAATATTTTCAATCTAGTTTTCGTAGAATACTTGTGCTGACTTCAAAGGTTCTGCAGAGAAAATATGTCAAACTCTTTGCTATCTGTCACAGCAAAATGATGCATTTGCTTCCAAAAGGTGTCTCTGTGAGGTAATCATCTCTAAAGACTAAAGAGAATAAACATAATACACATGTTTTTCTCCTCATCTATCGTATCATATAGTTCTTGTAATAGATAACTTAAGACGCTGCTCAATTGCATTAATATTTAAAACCGAGCAAGTTGGTTCTTCAAATACCATGACATGCATAAATGGCGGATCTTCCTCAAGCTTGGTTGTAGTAGTAGCATTGCAGCATATAATCCTAAACTTGTGGGAGTCAGCAAATCAACATGCATTTCACATTATCTGGAGCAAACTTCATTCAATCTGTACTGTGCATAAACTGTGTTTAACATTCAATCTTGTACAGTCTGATTGGACTGTAAAATTGAATCGGGTGTAATCTGTAGCTTTATCTGTATGTGAATCTGAGGCTATATCTCTTCTTTTAGTTTGGTTTATGTTCAAGAATATGTTTTATGGGTCTGATCATAATACAACAAAAACTCTATAGGCTTGTGGCATTCAACTTGGGATATCTTCCGGGAAGTGACAAGACAGTAATAACCAAGTCTAGCACAACACTAATGGCACTCGAGGCAGCCAAGGAAATACTTGCTCCCGGAGGACTTATCAGTGCCGTTGTTTACATTGGGCATCCCGGTGGAAGGTAACAATTTTTCTGCCACAAAATTACCCTCAATACTCTTTTTTACTTCTTCCTTGGATTTATGCACCTTATGCAAGTAAATGTAACTGTGTAGGAAATTCCTGCATTTTCCGTCTCAAATGTACTCGGTTATTTCTTAACCTGTGCGTAGCAGTGAATTGCTTTCTCATGAATTCTCAGGGAGGAGCTTGAAACGATTCAAAGTTTTGCTTCTGGATTGGCAGCTGAGGAATGGGTTTGCACCCAGATTCAGATCCTTAACAGGCCCTCTGCTCCTATTCTAGTCTTCTTATTCAAGCGTTGAGTGAATTGTCCGACAATTATATGCTAAGTTCGTTGTAGTTCAGTCGATTCCATGAATATTGATTGATGGCTTTCGGGTCTGGATGTGCTCACCGCCCCCGAATAAGTCAAGAGAGTGTGTTTCTGATATGCAAATCAGATCAGATTCGAGTTGGTAGACAAACCGGATATGCATAGCGACCTAGAAACTAGATTCGAATCGCGTGCTCGGTGGCTGTAGACAACCCGATCGCTCCCTGGCAGTTGTAGTCTCGTAGGCTCCAAAAACACCAGTGTACTTGTTCATGTTCCAAATCTTCAGCAAGCTGCAAACACAAACCAGCCAACATGTCTGTTTAATGCTTTACCCATACGTACAATTTTTAAAGTTTCAATATAAGAGCTAATCAATTTGATTAAATGTGCTTACCTAACACCATCTGGTAAGTTAAAATTTCAATTATTTTTAAAACGAATTGAACAATTTCCAATTTTTTTGATCTTCATTTGATCGCACAATCTTGGTTTATATAATTGAAAAAAACCTAATGCGTATTTTCTGAAAAAAAATAAAAATAAAATGATACTGTATCTTGGAGAAAAAAGGTGTTTTAATGGGGCGCTTTTACGAATTCTTTCCAAAATAAAACACCAATACGAATTCAAAAATCAAACACACAGGCAGCGGAATTTCTTCCAAACAACCAGCTTTTTCCTCAGTTACTCCCTTCTCCCTCCGACTCCGACAAGTTAGGGCTTTTTCGCCGTTTTCCGAATCTCAATTTTCGCCATCGTCGTTGAGGTTGGAGATGGCATTGCTGGCGGCGAGTGGAGGCGATACAGTCAAGCTCTTTGATGTGTCAGTGGAGTCGGGGGATCCGTGCACGCTGAATTACTCGCCATCGCCGGGTTTCCAAGTGAACTCCGTCAAGTGGAACCACACTAGTAAATCCTCTCCCTTAGATTTGTCTGTAAAGTCAATTTTCCGGCGAATTTGTTCTTGTTACCTAATATTTGAAGACTAATGGGGGGCCCTTGATGGCAGATTTGGTGGTTGCGAGTGCTGGAGACGATAAGAAGGTGACATTGTGGCGAAGTAATGGACAGAGCATGGGAACCATCCCTGTTTCCGGCACTGATAGTGGAGACAACATTGAGGTACGATGCGATTAGCAATGTGTAGATTTGATTGTGAAGGGGATTGGCTGGGTAGGTCTGGATGGGGTTATATGGATGAACAGAATGGCAATAGTGTTAGCTTGTGGTCAATTGTCTCTCGTCATTTTGTGTTTCCATCTCTGAGGAAGTTGATTTAGAGGCTGATAGGAAGGTAGAGTACAGAAAAAAGTGAAATCACCCTAATTACCAAATTATGTCTTATAGCATGCATTTATGTGGTATTTCCTTTCTGAACCATTTACATACTTGGCTGGAGGGAGTAAGGTGAGAACTTAAAAGTATCCAATCATGCAAATGTGGGGTTTTTTCATTGATATTCTAATAAGCCTTCATTTGCAGGAAGCTATCTTTTCTATTGCATTTAGCAACAAAGGATCTAGATACTTGTGCTCTGGGGGCAGTGGTCAGGTCGTAAGGATTTGGGACTTGCAGAGAAAACGCTGTATAAAATGGTTGAAAGGTCACACAAATACAATAACAGGAACAGCATATAATTGGAAAGATGAGCATCTGGCTTCCATCAGCTTAAGTGGAGATCTCATTGTTCACAATCTTGCTTCTGGTGCAAGGGCTGCGGACCTCAAGGATCCTGCAAAGCAGGTGGTTTTCATATTCAACTACTCAACATCTGTTTCCTTCGAGGATTATGCATCTTTGTGATCCTTTTTGATAATAGTAAATGTTTATCTGCTGGATATTAAGACCAGATGTTAAGAGTGCTTGATTACTCTCGGACTAGTCGGCATATGCTGGTGACAGCTGGAGATGATGGTTCGGTGCATCTGTGGGATACAACGGGTCGTAATCCTAAGGTCTCTCTCTCTCTCTCTCTCTCTCTCTCTCTCTCTCTCTCTCTCTCTCTCTCTGAGGTTGTATAGTTATTATTGATTACAGTGTGTGCTTTGTGCGAGCTCTATTTATATCTTTGTTAGGGAACATTTGAGATATAACACAAGTCTTTTCTTATATGAGGAACAAGATTCTGCATCAGCTTCTAGGAAGCTCGCAAGTTTTTTGGTATTTGAAAGAAAAATTTGTGTATTAGCTATTCTTTTGCAGCTTCCAAAAAATATAAAGATTGTGGTTTGGCTTTTGTATGATAGGGAGCTCCATTACTGAATTTAAGATGAGGAAATTACTCTTGTCATCTTTTTATTTCATGGTAAAAGGATGTTCAGCTCCATCAGTATTGTGTCTGGACTTGGGTCTGGGTTTTTTGAGTGATGAAGAGTGTTAGTGTCTAGCTTGGATGACAGATGCTAAGTGGCACATATAACATATTGGACTTGCATGTCTTACTTTAATTTGCTGATAAACAACTATGGTGATTTATGAATGGGAATAATGTGACGGCTGTACATGTTGCCATGGAAGAATAAATATCTTGTCTACTTTCCTCTTATTCTGATGTTTTCCCTTTTTGACCTCTTTGATTTCTCCTAAAAGAAATCCATCCTGTTTGTGAAATATTGTTTTTCATGCCTGCTTTTGTCCCTCTGTGTTTAGTCTTCACCTAGTTCCCTGATGTTATTGATTGTAAGATGGTTCACTTTCCTTCCCCATAGGTGTCTTGGTCCAAGCAGCACTCTGCACCAACAGCTGGTGTTGGATTTTCTCCTACAAATGACAAGGTTAATCCTAATATTTTGTATTTTTTTTGAGTAGGGGTAGCATAAATTTTTATTTAGTAATTTATAAGCTTCCTTGTGAATTGAACTTGGAAAGAAAGTAGACCAATATTGTAACATGTTGATTTCTTCCCATCCCAGGTCATTGCTAGTGTTGGTCTGGATAAAAAGCTGTACACTTTTGACTTAGGGACAAAGAAGCATACCTCTTGCATTTCTTATGACGTGCCCTTTTCATCTCTGTCATATAGAGATGATGGTTTGATACTAGCAGCTGGTACAAGTAATGGTAGAGTGGTATTCTACGATGTCCGGGGAAAACTGCAGCCTTTTACTGTTCTCCGTGCTTATAGTAATATGGAGGTAATTTTGCTATTTTCTTGACATTTAACGTGTTTTGGACTAATGAACAAGCTTCTCAATTTGTATTTCATGTATGCTATCTTGCGAGTTTTTCTGGATAGAAGAGACCAAATTACTGCATGGACAACAAATGGGTTTGCACAAAATCTTATTATAATATTTATGTATTGCAGTATCAGCTCAAAGATTAATATATGTTGATTAAATGGAGCTCCTAACTTTACTTTATATTGATAACATTAATGTTTCTGTTATCTAGATGATTAAAGGAGCTTTATCTGAACTATTTCATATCTTGGATGTAAATTTGAATTGTCAGAAGCTGATGGATACATCAAAGCTCATTTTGTCCACCAATAAATGTCAATTAAGAACAGTGATAATAAAGAAAAAAGTCTATCTCTATTAACTAATCATCCTCTACCACCCTTACCCTTCACTTAAGTAATTGAGATACAGAAGTAGGAAATAATGATACCTCCTGAGAATTAGAGTTCCATGTAATTGTGAATTTTGACAGTTTCTGTCAAATCAGTGCTAGAAGGATCCTCTGTGCTCGATTAAACCTCCCGTGTAAAAGAACTTGTGAGAATGCCGTCTTTATATTTTTAACTACCATCTACTGCTGATTAGCTTGACATGTTTTTTGTCACCTAATAAAATTCTATGTTATTTGTCAGGCTCTAGTAAATATGATAACATATGGACTGTTATTGTAATGTATTCCATGCTCCAACATATTGTTCTAGTAAAGTATTTAATGATCTTTCCATATTATATTTTAGAATCACTTGAATATCACTAATCTTAAATTTTCTGATAAGGCTGTCACAAGTTTATCCTGGCAAAGATCAAAACCAATTGTCGTCAATGAGAGCACTTGTACGGTTGAAACTGCTCTTCTAGGAGGGGCTGTTGAAGATTCCATTTTAATGCCTGACCCACTTCCTTCATCAACCTCATCAAGCCTTTCACAAAATACATCTGTCGCTGGTCTTCGAAATTCAAGTCGCTTGAGTTCCTCTGTGGAAACACCATTTCTCAGTACTATGGGCAGTGGAGCAGCAACAAGTACATTTAATTTGCCTACTTTGGAGGAAACAACACCACATCGAAATTCATTATGGCCAGGTGGAGCCTTGACAAGATTACATCCTACTAGAACTTATAATTTCAAGGATGATATGGAAGTTTTCTCACCACTTGTGGATGTTCAACCTATGACACCGTCTCTTGATAAGCTCTGGAGTGAGAATGATGGTCTAAAGAGACAACAGTCTATGGACAAAAAACCGTCATTTTTGTTGTCTAGTAGGAGGTTTCCTCTTTTAGAGGAAGGTGTGAATGAAGGTCATCCAGTCTTTGATTGGAAGTCTGGTTCATCATCTAAACAGGTTTTTGCTTTCTCTATTACTTAGTTTAATTCAGGATGAATATATTTTTTGGAAATATTATGATGAGAAAGAATGAGAAACCAACTGAATATATGGCTTTTGCATAACTTCAGCTTTGCCTTTGTCAGCAATTGTTCTCATCCACAGTTAAAATTAAGAACGATACCATCGAGAAGGTCAATGTGAATGCTTTGTTGAATAAAAAATTAAGTGTAGATGCATAGCTGTTGGTGTGTGCATGACTCTGCTTTTGTTCTATTTTTTAAAAATAAGTTACCTGCACATCACAATGAGATTATGAGGATTATATTTTTTGTTCATAGTCTCAAGGAATACAACTTAAGAAGAGATTGGAAGGATGCTGCCTTAAAAGCATTTACAGATTTTATAGTTTTGGCTGAAATTGAGAATATAACTTGGTGCTAACGGAGAATTAAAATGCCACGTCCTACTTTACTGGTTTGGTGTTTAAGAACAGCGCCATTGTGGTATAGTCATTTTTGTGGCTTTTCATCGTTTCATATATTGTGAAGGCTGATACCTGTCCTGCTTCATTAGGTCCAATCATCAAAAGTCTCTACATCATCATGTCGAGAATTTTATTTCTAAAGAAATTGGCTTGCATTTTTACATGGTTGATGTGCTTGCTCCAATGCAGGATGAGATCCTTTCTTTTCCCCAACTGGGTTCTACTCCAGCTGCATCTTCAAAATCTGATGATTCTTCGTCCACTACGCCACCAGAGGCTTGGGGTGGGGATAAAATATTAGACAAATTTAATCTCAACCGTCATTTAGGAGCCTTGCCTTCCCGTTTTAGTATGTTAACATCAGGTGGCCTAACTTCAAGTTCAGTACACACTAATTTGCAAGACCCTCCTTCAACAAGCCAAACGAGCACGGCTTTTAGGACAAAAGAACTCTCTTCAGCCCAAGAGGCCAGCCCTGGAATTTTAGGACATGTTCCAAAATCCACTACAAGCCAAGCCAGCTCTGAATTAAGCCATCATCGTAGGTTTTCTACCTTTGCTGAGAGGATAAGCACCGCCCAATCCTTTGGTGATGGAATGTCTCCTTCACTGGGCTCGCCTAAAACAAAGAAAACTGGAGCTGAAACCAGGGAAGAACTTTTGAATAGCTTTTTGTCTAGAATGGATACCTCTGCCAATGAATCTGGGGTACTTCCCTCCACAAATGTAGGTGACTGGTTTTATATTGCAATTGCATTTACATTAAATGTTATTTTGGTCATTTTCTTTTTTGGATTATGTTGCTTTTGGATTTTAGTATTGTGATGTTCAATTATAATGTGGTGTGATTTATCAAATTAAAATGATTTTTCTTCTTCGTCTTCTTCTCATTATTGCAGGGTACACTACCCCTACCCCAGAGAATATCAGCTCAAACTGACGCCCAGCAAGGAAGCTCATCATTCACCCTTCAACTATTTCAACGTACACTTGAAGAAACTCTTTCGTCATTCCAGAACACAGTTCATGAAGACGTGAGGAATCTTCATATTGAAATTCTAAGGCAATTTCACATGCAAGAGGTTTGCAGTTCTTCTAAATCTTTCTCACTTGTTTGAATACTTTCTTAAACGGGCTCTTGTCAAATTATATATACCGACTCTTAATGTGGTTATGTAGATGGAGATGTCTACTGTGTTGAATACTGTCCTGAGTAACCAAGCTGAGCTCATGAAAGAGGTACAAGCTCTGAGGAAGGAAAACCAGCAGCTCCGCCAGCTGCTTTGAGATCCGGCTCCGAGTATTTTGTTTTGTATATGTTCATTTTTATTTCCTTGAACAAGGCTGAATCGTTCATCTTGGTTATGTCTGTTGGTTATGTTTGTTGGAAGAGGTGAATTCTTCACGTTTATTCTTTGTGTTCTGGGGGAAGAGGTCAGCCCATGTTAGTGTGTTGTTAGCACAGCAAAAAATATGGCTTCACTCTTCTTCACTCTTCTGTTTTGATTGTTGCTTCACATAATGGGTTTTGAGATGTATAAATGTAATTTTCTGTTTATCCAAGTATGATTTGGTTATTTGCAATTTTTTGTTACTAAAATGTGAATTCTAGAACAATAATAATGTAATAATATTAATAATTCAAACATGACTTTTGACTACCGTATACAACTTACCAGAAATACTCTTTACTAGGTATGTACGTAAATCAGACAATTAACCATTTATGTAACGATTTGGAAGTATGCAACTTACAATTATAAATCGCGCGCTGTGTTGGATAAGAACCTAATATTGGCAAGTCGTTTTCCAAGCTGACAACCATAAAAACTCCTTTCTTCTCTTTGTCTTGTTCACTCGAGTCGAGTCCCTGAAGACTGACCTGAGCTTCTTGTTCTGACAGAGGTCTTTGTTAAGGGCGCGTTTGGCGGGGAGTCTGAGAATGTCCAACTCCGGGAGAATTCTAGCGGTTTCGTTTCCAAACAAGCCGTTGTTCCTCCCCTACTACCATCGACGCTCAGATTTGGCCTTATCGAATCGTACATGGCGTTGCTCCTCCTCTTCGTTTTCCATGGCTTCCGATCCAGAGCCTCCTGCTTTCTCCTCCCCCTCCGCTGATTCCGAATTCGCCGACAAATCTAATCCCTCGTAAGTCATCTCTACCTGTATGTGTTGATCTGTTACATGGTGTTGACTATGGGATACTTGATGCTTGGTTTTACTGTGAAATCGAGTTCCTATTTGCCTGTCATCTGTATCTATATGTGTTTGGATGAGCACAGATTAGGATTTGGTTTTGCTGAAGCTAATAGTAAATATAAGGGGCGAAGATAATATAAGTGGAAGTAAGTGTGCAAAGGCTCCAGTTATTCGTTGAGAAATGCTGAAGGTGGTTAGAAAGAATACAAATTCAATTGTGAGTTGATTCCCAGGTTCTGCTGTAATGTCAATTGAATATCTAGTGTTAAGTATATGGCTTCGATGGAGGCACCTTATGGTTTCGATTTTTCATGATAGTGGTACCCAGTGGCGGATCCAGACTTTTTTCCTAGAGGGGGCGAAATATATAAAATATCAAACTTATATTAATTTGTTTCTTAAAAACACATTTTTCGATTCGCCATCTCTTAAAATCGTACAATAACATCTTCAGTTTCAATGTACCTAACTACATCTTTCTCAATATAAGTAAGCAAACAATCATTCATTAACCTATCTCCGAGCCAATTGCGTAATGAAGTTTGGAACGAAGGAAAGAAAGATGGTTTTTATGCTATTACCAATATAAAAAAAAACCTTATTTTTATTAAAATCCCAATGGGGGCATGTGCCCCCTCTGGGCTTACATTCAGTCCGCCAGTGGTGGTACCATTTGTCATTCCTTATAGATCTAACACATAATTTTGACAATAACTAAACATTTTAGATACTGATTTCACATACTTTCAGATTTTTGATTGTCCAACATCAGCTCAACCTATGGCTTGCTCTTTTTACTCGTACTTCAATATACACATCACATAATTATAAACCTCATCATATTAATTTTGAATTATTTATTTTCTCATTGTGTGGGCCATCCTACTGCTGTTTTTCCTTCAGAGGGTCTGGTGGAATCATAGTCCTCCTGATCTTCTTAACACTTTCTGGAAATAGTAATAGATTCTCGTGTGACTTGTTTTGGTTAACTTCTCTATGGCTGCTCATGGAATTATCGTTAATAAGGTTCACAACAGTTTATGTCAACCCTAGTGCCTATCACGTGCGATGAGTTTGTGAATTTATCCAAAAGAAGTGTGAATGCTATTGCTGACAGATGTTGTTAACCAGACTAACTAGTGATTCTATTGGTGTCTTCATGGATTAGATTTTATGATTATGCTGTAAACTTGTAACTTAGTTTTACATACATATATTCCAATCATCAAACAAAGTGCTTTATTCTTTTGCTGGTTTGCAGTTTCTGCATCATAGAAGGGCCTGAAACGGTTCAGGATTTTGCAAAGATGGAGCTTAAGGAAATTGAAGATAATATTCGTAGTCGTCGAAACAAAATCTTCTTGCACATGGAAGAGGTGAGTACCAAAACACTATTGGCTAGTCCACTACAGCTCAACAACTCCATTAGCAATTGGTTCTCTTACACTTTTTTCCATGAAATGTATTATTTTTTTTTATCATTACAGTATATCATATAGAAGATTGAAAGGGAATCTTACCTGCTTAGAAATCGCAGTTACATGTAATTTAATTATTCGAAATAGGGATTCAATATCTTGAAAAAATGTGCTTGTAAGGGGAGTCGGATCATCAGTGAGGTGAAACTGGGTGGGTATGATGATTCTAAGAGGAGGCATACTTTTTTAAGGAAAGAGAAGGGTAAACTTGGTAATCATCTTTTTCTTCGTCGTCCATCTTGCTTCCCTCATGGAGGCATTCCACTGTGTGTTTGCTGTTTCAAATGTCCTACTTTCACACAGATTTAAGATGAGAATAGTAACTACTAGTTAGTGTGATTGTTGTATCCAAAAGTTTAAACAAATGGAAGTACTGGATAGTCCTATAAATTCTTTAACATTTTCACGCCCAAGGTATTGAAGTGATTCTCATCTGTTGTAGGTCAGGAGGTTGAGAATTCAACAGAGAATTAAAAGTACTGAATTGGGAATCTTGAGTGAAAATCAGGAACAAGAACTCCCAAACTTCCCCTCATTTATTCCTTTCTTGCCTCCATTGGTGAGTATTATTTGTTATCATTATGTATATTCAGTTTCACAGTTCTGTCTTGTTGGCTTTAATTTAAGCTTTTACTGATGGTATTTCTTTCATTCCAAATGGATTCTCTTTGGTTTTAAGTTACTGAATTTCATCTCACAGTATGAGAATATTTCCGTAGATTGTTTTACTCCAAGTGGTACCTCAAAAGACTTCCTATTTGGCTCAGAGGAAGTACTTTTGTTATGGCATTTGGGCTGTATGTGAATAGCTCTTAAAGATCTTCTGGCTGTAACAGATTTCTAAATCCACACTTTAGTTGCAGCGTTAAACAATCCATGGCAGTGCCGCTGTTTAGGAATTTGTTGAAAGTTTGAAAATATGGTAACTTAAAAGATGTCCATTAGTCCTAATCCTCTTCAAAACTAAAAAAATTCATGTAATTCATTACTGTTTCTCTATCCACCATCAATCTATCTAAGTCAATCTTTAACTGTCTGTCTTAAGAATTGTAGCTTTGCTAATTGTTGTGCTTGAGCTATGGAATTTATTTTATGTGGCAACTTTTTGTAATTTTGGATTGATTGAATAAATTAATTACCTCAAGCTTACACTGAAAAGTAATATTTGTTCATCAGGTACTTTCTTCATGCAGCTGATCAAGCAGTAGATTCCAACTGTATTTGTATGCCCATATTATGAACTTACTTAGCAATGTCTTGCCTGCAGAGCGCAGCAAATCTTAAGCAGTACTATGCAACTTGCTTTGCTCTTATTGCTGGAATTATTCTGTTCGGTGGTCTTCTGGCTCCATCGGTAAGTTTCTGGCTTGCAGCTACTTGAGGATTTAAATTAACATGATCTTCTGTGAACTGGGAGCTTTTGAATGAACAGTCTCCTACATAAGTATTTGTTTGTAGATTATCCTTGAACAGTTGAATTTCAAAATTTGATGCTTTGATATATCAATTACTTTAAATTGGAGCGGTCATATATTTTTCGAGTTTGAGATATTGGTTTCCTAACTATCTACTTACCATTTAATCAGTAGATGAAAGAACCTCTTCAAGCTCCCAACATGATAATTTATGTATTATAAGTTTTACTTTATTCTAACCTTTGTGACACTTTGTTTTCAGCTGGAGCTTAAACTCGGAGTGGGGGGCACTTCATATGCAGACTTCATACAAAACATGCATCTCCCAATGCAGCTAAGGTACTTTCAATTTTCAGTGTTCCTTATTAGTTCTTTAAAAGCCATTCATTTTCACTATGCTGTACTAATCCAACTCTTGGCTTCCTACTACAAAACCATGTGTGTTGTTTTACCGAAGATCTCTTTCAAAAAGAGCTCTGAATTTTTTGCTGCTTAGACGGAAGATAATTGTCTTGCTAAATAATGATGGAGTAGAACACATAAAAAAAAAAAATTGGAAGATGTCTTACATGTCATCACTGAATTTGATATGATCAATGAATTTAGAATCTGTTCTTGGGAAATGCAGCGACGTGGATCCTATAGTGGCTTCATTTTCTGGCGGAGCAGTTGGTGTGATCTCAGCATTGATGGTTGTTGAAATAAACAATGTAAAGCAGCAGGAGCTTAAGAGATGCAAGTACTGCCTTGGAACAGGTAAGCTTGAAAGTTGAAATTCATTTCAATGCACAATTGAGGCCAACTTATTTTTCTTTTGGCAAGGCGGCTTCCTTGCTACCCACAAATGTCTGCAATGTGCAAATACCAAACTTTGCATATTTGACATACATTTTTGCAGTTTTCATCACAAGAGTAGACTTATGTGCAGTTTGCTTTCGGGTATTGCAGGATATCTAGCTTGTGCTCGGTGTTCGAATACAGGAGCACTGGTGCTAATTGAACCTGTCTCAACAGTTAACGGTGGAGACCGCCCTCTCTCACCTCCTCGGACTCAGAGGTGTCAGAACTGTGCCGGTTCTGGCAAGGTTAGTACCACCAGCGCCTTTTCTTGCCTGATCCAATCTTCCTTTAT
Source organism: Polygonum maritimum (assembly GCA_963924305.1). Taxonomy (NCBI): domain Eukaryota; kingdom Viridiplantae; phylum Streptophyta; class Magnoliopsida; order Caryophyllales; family Polygonaceae; genus Polygonum; species Polygonum maritimum. The sequence continues at coordinate 44,370,205 of OZ002728.1, forward strand.
CACAAAGTATGAAGTTGAACTGTAAGCACAATGAGCTGAACAGTACCAAAAATGGGAAAAGCACAACAAAATGAGATAGAACATAGCTCCAACTTGATTGTGATTTCTGTTTTTCAGGTAATGTGCCCAACTTGTCTATGCACGGGCACAGCTATGGCTAGTGAACACGACCCTCGGATTGACCCATTTGACTAGGAGCCTCTAATGTATGTAGATCATCCACACATGTTTGATATACCATATGTTATATGTACATTCAATGTAAAATCTCTCTGGCATGTACCACTTTGTTGTAAACTAGCAACAACTATGTAAACATGAGGAAACAACACTGACCTTGTTATGTAACATGATATTTAGGATTCGTGCTCTTTGCGGGCTCTATGCTATTGATTATCGAGAACTCGGTCACGAAACAAAGTCTTATAAGCACAAACATGATCTATAAGGTTATACCCATCCATGAGAACGTGAAACCCGAAAACACTCTCCCTTTTATCCCCTCTCTCTGCCACATCATCCTCTACCCCTTTTATGAATTTTGCAAAACCCATTTAACTATCAATGAAACTGTGAAACTTAACTTATTCACTTTTCTGATTTCTTAATACTTATTTATTTCTTCATAAACAATTACAACTATATACAGTATAACTTTAATTTATTTAATATATATTTTATTTGTATGCCAAAACATGTCATATTAATTTAAATAAATTATATCTTTGCTAATTCCTTATTTTTTTCGGGCTTAAGTTTATATTTTAAAATTTGATTTTATTGCTAACTTTTTATTCTTCAATTGGGGACATATTATTTAAATAAAAATAAATAAATCAAAGAGAAGCAAACATATGTCATTAATTAAGTTATAACATCACACACATAACAAAATACCTGAAACAAAATTAATAAACAACATACATAAAACAACACATAATTTTAAACACAAGAAATGCAACATCATTTGTCGCCATCCCCACCGTCATCTTCATAATCATCGGCATCGGCTTCATCATCACCGTCATTGTAATCATCCATGCGTGTTGCCCAAATGTGCTCCATCAAATCCTCCCTAAGTTGGTGGTGTGTTACTCGATTTCGAAGGCGATATCTACACCCAATGTAGTTATTGACAATAAAATCTCTAGGCACAAGTTGAATATCTGGTTCTGGATGTTCTCCATCATATCGAGGAATGACAAACCCATTGGGGTTGTACCCAATTCTTTCATTTTCAACAAATATGTTATAAATTATTATACAAGCTATACTTATCTTTCCAACGTAATTAGGGTCCCACGATAATGTCATGTCTCTAATTATTTTGAATCTGTTTTGCAACACTCCAAATGCCCTCTCGACACTTTACGCCAACGCTCTTGTTGCTGAGCAAATAGTTTTGTCTTCGGCCCTTGAGGGAGGGTGATGGACTGGTCAAATGTAGCCCATGAGGGATATACCATTTGTTAAATAATATCCCATGTTGTATTCGTTTCCATTGACCGTGAAGTTAACATTTGGAATTCCACCTTGTAGAACATCGCCAAATACAGGTCATCTAGCAAGAATATTAATACCATTGTACGTACCTGACATGCCAAAGAAAGCATGTCAAATCCAAGTGTCTCATGATGCAACAACCTCTAGGACAATTGTTGGACCGCCATGATCTCCACGGCCATATATCCCTTTCCATGCCGTTGGACAATTCTTCCACCTTTAATGCATACAATCGATGTTACCCAACATGTTAGGAAATCCTCTAGACTCCCCTACACTAAGTAGACGTTCAATGTCATCAGCGTTTGGTCACCGCATGTATTCTTCGCCAAAGAAATTAATTATTCCATCAACAAACTGGTGCATGCATTGTTTTGCAGTTTCGGCACCAGTACGAACATATTCATCAAAAGCATCTGCAACAACTCCATATGTCAACATGCGGATTGCAGCCGTACATTTTTGTAGTATAGACAACCCAAGCCTATCGGTTGCATCTGGTCTTTGTTGAAAGTAGGGCTGTCCAACGGTCCGGGCGCCCGTAACCCGGACCGAACCGACCCGCGACCCGTAACCCCGTAAATATTTTTTTTTACTTTTATAGTAGAGTTGTTTTAGGGTTGACTATGTTAATGTTGCACTTTACCCACTTGTCGCTTATGCAGTTATGCCGCTCTCAAGACTCCATCCACTTCAGCCTTCTCAATTCTCACTTCTCATCCGACTCACCGACTTCGACCTCCATCTCTGTCGGCGCCGGCGGCCTACTTCGCCGACCCCGTTGCGGCAGCCTGACCTTGAGTCCCAATGTCCCGACCGCGACCCCGAGTCTTGACGGAGAGATCCCGACCCCGACTTTGCCGCTCTTCGCTTAGATCTGACGGTGAGATCCCGACCCCGACTTCGCCGCTCTTCGCTCAGATCTGACTTTGAGATCCCGACCCCGACTTCGCCGCTCTTCGCTCAGATCTGACTTTGAGATCCCGACCCCGACTTCGCCGCTCTTCGCTCAAATCTGACGGAGAGATCCCGACCCCGACTTTGCCGCTCTTCAATCCCGACCCCGACTTCGTTCGCTCAGTCCTGTGCTCGGCGACCCCGTCGTCTTCCTGACGGAGAGATCTGACGTTTTGACCCGTTTTGTCCCGCCGTCGTCTCAATAGAAGTTTTTTTCGAAGCATCATAATGTATACTCTGAAAGTGTTTAATGGGTCAAACCAGTCGACCCGAGACCCGACCCGTAAAACCCGTAATCCGGAAACCGGGTTACGGACTGGGTCTCGGGTCGGAAATTTTTAACTTACGGGCCTACGGGTCGGGTCGGGTCGACCCGTTGGACAGTCCTAGTTGAAAGTACACCATCTCGGTTGATAGTGTGTTAACAATTCGCATAAAGATAGGTCTATGCCTACAAAACCTTCTTCGAAATTGCTCATTCGTGTATGTTGGTCTATCGCTGAAGTAATCAGCATATAGTCTTACATGACCTTCTTCCCTTTCTCTTTCAATGTGCCTTCGAGGACGTTGATTTTTCGAACCTCCTACATTTGTCCGTGCATCTGCTATGTGGCGTAGAAGAGCGGCTTGAAGTTGTTGGTAATGAGCTTGATATTGATTGTAAGAGACACTAGCTCATTGTCTAATTCAGAGCTATTTGTAGTAGACATTTTTTGATTAGTGAGAATTGGTATTGAACTCAAGGAACAAATATATAAAGAGGAATAGATGAAAGAGGGTTGTGAGTGTTATGCAAGTTCTTCAATGCATATATATAATAACTAAGTACGCTAAATGAAAGCAATTATCTTTGGGTAGTTGTACCTAGGTTTCAAAGTGTGATAAATGAAATTAACAAATTGGCAGTGTGATAAATGAAATAAATAAATTGGTAGAAGATAATTAATTGACTTTCATTAGATAGCACATGCCACAATCTTATCTTCTTTCATTTGTATTTGTTTTTCAGATATCATGTGCCTAAAAAACCCTATCACTTAATAAATTTCAGAATCCAATGTAATTACACTCCAACTTAATATTGAGTTATTACTTTCTCTACCATGAAAAGGGAATTCAATGAGGTTATATCAAATATCACAGGTCATCCGGTCTTATCTTGTATAATTTTTTTATTCATTTGATATATCACATGCCGCTAAAGCCTTACCCGAGATAAATTTCGGAATTCAATCTTATCTTGATTTATTTTATTGTCTCTCATAATAACGGAATCCAATGAGGTTTTTCAGATATCACATGTTATCTCAATCTTATCTTGTATAAGGGCATCCCAATGGGGGTATCAAGCCCAATATCATGTGGTGGATCATTGAAAAAAGTTTGATTTTTGTTTGGATCGAGGTGGAGAGGAGCAAAATGTGATACAAGGAGAGAGAGGGCTCATGGGGTTAAACAAATAATTGTATTTGTTGAAAAATAAATGAGTAATGGAAAATAATAAAGGTCAAAAACTTGGATCATGGGGTTTACCACTGGGAAAGAAGAAAAACGGGATCATGGATGAGTGGAATGAGAAAAAAAATAATAAAATATATTAATATTTATGGGTTCATGGTGATTTTGAGTATCATTATTGGGAATGCTCTAATATTTATTCGTATTTTTTAGGTGCATGCCTCTCATAAATGCAACCGTATCTAGAATGATGAAAGATAAGATTTGAACACAAATCACAACATCTTTAACATTTATTTTGATTTAAACATCATACAAACAAGAATGAAAATGATGGATATAATAACTTAAATACAAAGTAGAAAAACTGAAATAGCGAAACACAAAGCTTAACACATGATAATGAAACATGATATGCTGAAACTAAACGCTCTCTATGAGATTAATTACTCCAAACCCAAATCCTTCTCCTCTTTGTGTATCAGTTTTTGTTTCGTTGGCTTAAGGTTCTCTTCACTAGCCAATGTGTAATATAGGTTCATCATCTTCAAAATGCTAACTGTTGGGTTGTAGCCAAATCTGTGTCTGCCAAACGCTGGTTGAACTCAATATATGAATCCATCAGGGATGATGAGGCCGCTCCTTTTGTTTTTCCTCTCTTAGAAGCTTGAATATCAAGGGCACTCAATAGGAGCTTGAGTGTACCTACTTATTGGGGTATTAGGCTCCAAAGCATCAATTTCTATTGCATCTGTCCTCGATTTTTTTGAGCTTCCACTTCCAAAGCTTTGTGGATGATGATGATTCTTCCATCATTGCTCCTTCCTCAGAACAACCCAACTTGTGATTTAAGTGAATCTATGGTCAGTTTCTCTATAATAAAAGTCATGAGCGTTGCTCATAACATTGTTGTTTGACTGGCCACTTCTTCTCATCTTCTCGGCATTCTCATATTCACTTTCAAATTTAAAAATACTACTATTAAGTCTAGTCCATTTAGACTTACACGCCCTCAATGTTCGACACTCGTACATGTGTTTCTCTTCATTGTAGTAGCTCCTAATTCGCTTCCAAAAAAAACTTTATTTTTAAATTTGTTGTGTGTTTGTCATAGCATTTTTGCTTGGATTGAGCCAAGCACTCACTAGGAGCAATTTTGAGAAACTTGCACATATGGCAAATTGTAGGATAAAGGGGGTTGTTGTAGGACTTGAGGATTTGCTTGGAAATTTTGTAGATGATAAGATTGTAGAGGGTAGTTTTGTTGGAAATGTGGTGGAAAAACTTGTTGTGGATAATTTGGGTGGGGATTTGGATAGTATGACATTTGTTGGAAATTCTGAGTGTAATTTTGGTGGTAGTTTGGATACATAGTTTGTGTAGGGTAGTTGGGTAGGAAATTTGGGGGAAAATTCTGTGGCAAATCTGAGGGAAAATTATCACCAAAATCCATGTTGAAGATAGAGATTAGACTTCTAATTTTTGATAAAAATGAGGTATTGAAAGTGTAGGTTTGTATGAGTTTTAGAAGAGGATACGTATATATATGGCACACAACTTCATGAAATATGATAGAATATACAGATGCACAATAAATACATATTTAATTTCATACATTGAAAGGATGAATCCTTCGTAAATTAATTTCATACGATATATACGTGTATATATATATATATCAACATCAATTTCACATTGAAATGATGAATCCTACTATATAATCAAAAATAAATAGATTATGATAGTGTATTTTTTTTCCAACATTTATTTAGTTCATCCAACACCTAGTATGAATAACGCTAGTATATGTTTTTTATAATCTTGTCCACGTCTCATGTGTATATGGCAGTGTGATTAGTGTAGGACCCACTTTGAGCCCCTCTCTCTTCGTTTTGTCAGTCGAAACCCAATTCACAGTGTCAACCCCTTTTTTTATTTTCCTTTTTCTTTTGACGGTGAAATTCAATGAAATCACCCAGTGAAACTACCGATAGTGATGATCTAAGTATCACTTTGTGGTTGATTGGTTGTAATAATTTTCTTTGTTTTCCGTAAATAGCATAGCTCATCGTGTGCCAAGAAAGGAAAATGCATCTTACGGCACAAACATCATGTATAAGTATCACATGTTCGAAGCTCTGATACAGTGGTTCAATTATATATGTTTAGTTATTTATTGTTTAGCTTATGTTTTCAGAACACATGAAAAATTCTCGTTCAAATACCAACTATCTCTTTGACCATTAATCTGTTTTTACGTGAAGGACAAATTTTGGCCAACTACATCGTAATCTTACGACCTCAATTAAGTGAAAAGAACCGAAAAGATAGTGCGGTTGGTTTTTGAACTGTTATTGCATATTCTATACAAATTTGTGATATTTGCAAATTGTATGGGCTTGTAATTAGATTTTAAGATCGGAAATTCTACATGGTAACCCTAGGGTTTAACATTATTTACAAGGTGTATCAATCTTTTACATATTACGCGTGATAACCCTGAGGTTGATAAGAAATTCCCCTAATATCCAAAGTATTAAAATTAACCCTTACCGTTAACACTGATTTTATAAGAAAAAAAATTTAAAATCTTAACAAACACAGAACAAAATACGATTCCAGCTTACAATCAGAGGAGACGAGGAGCTCGACTCCCTTATCAAAGGGACCATTGCTGGTGGTGGTGGTGTGATTCCTCACATCCACAAATCCCTCATCAATAAATCTACCAAGGAATGAACCTTGTGGTTCTGTAGCTTGCTGAATATGCATTTAAGTTGTGGAACTAAGGCAGATGGGTTTTTAGTTGTTGTGGTTTGTTGATCCAGGTGTGAGCTTAGAAACTTTTAGAACTTGTAGAGTTCTGTTTAGACCGTATGACTTTAGGTGCTCTGATTTATTAGGTTCAGTCTGTATTTGTGTGAAGGTTGTATGAATGCTTGCTTATTTATGTCTTGTTTGGTGTCGCCAATCCTTTGCATCTAATGCTTTATTTTATTGATCAGGAAAAAAATTGATGCTTTATTTTAGCAACGGCAAGACCAGAGAATGGAAAGGTCCACCGGAAGACTAGATATATGTGTAAGCTTGGAGTCTTTATATGGTATATGACCACCTCTCTTTCCACCTACGCTATAAAAGAAGAAAAATAGAACAAAGTATTTCATATTAATCTCTGGAAGACCTTAAACCATTTACAATATGGCTAAATTTTCCTGATCGAAGAAACATAATAGCTTACAAGCTGGTCAAAAGACATGATACAGTACACTACATCATACGTATTAAGATGATGGTAAAAGATATCTTGTGGGTATAAAAGATGACCGAAATCACATCCTCAATTTGTTAAGATTTTAATTTTTTTCTTTTAAAATCAATTTTCCCGATAGGGGTTAATCTTTATATTTTGGATATAAGGGAAATCTCTTATTTATCTCAGGATTACAACATGTAATATGTAAAAGATTGGTACACCTCATAAATAATGTTAAATCTTAGGGTTACCACGTAGAATTTCCGTTTTAAGATTTATTTAGGCTAATTTTACGATCTAGGACCGCAATGCACAAATTTCATGCCCCTTTATAAGAAAAAACAAACCTATTTCGAGAATTGAATTAATCTTGTATTCTACTCTGATTTATAAGTAATTGGTAAACATAGTCAAATTATGGATCTAGAGATTGTCAAAATAGACCTCCTAACATATAGGAACCATTTTCATTTAGATTTATTACAAGTTTCACAACAACAATAACAAAAATTGGGGTTATTTTCTTCAATTAAAAACCTTTGGGTTTATTTTGAACAATTTCCATTTCTTAAACGAGTTTCTCCAAATAATTGGGAATGTTATCAAAAAAATACTTTCTTCTTCGACAACGCACGAGATAGAGATAACCCTAAAAGACAAACCCTAGCTCCCCGCCGCCCTCGCCATCACTGTCGAAAAATACCGCCTCCTCTTCCTTATCGGCCCCCGCCACAACAGCAATCGAGAACAAGGACGACGTCGTGGTCCAAAAATCGGCGAGGAAGAAACCGCCGTCGTAGATCCGCCGTCGATTCCGCAAAGGAGAAACGACGGGCCTGCGGAGAACCTAACCGGAGCAATTGGCAACAACAGATCTGGATTGGCGTTCGAGAGACCGAAGAAGACGAGCTGGTGGAGAGGTGAACGATAAATTAGGGTTTCAGAATGACAAACGTGAAAATTGGGGGAAAATTGTAAACCCTAGATATGAAATTGTGCTGAATTTTTCCAATCAGTGTCTCTAAGATCGATTTCGTTTCCCGTGCCGTTGTTTCAAATTGTGTTTTTCTCGGGAACACATGTAGGATGACTGAATGTGCTGTGTGTTTATTTTTTAAAGCCTCTTTTTCTACAATTTTCAGGTGAAGTTTGCACCGGTAGCTGACATGAGGTTGTCTTTCAGACCTCGTCCGCTTGATATTCACAAGAAGCTACCGATTTTAAAGTCTATGAAGGATTTTGAGGATGATGATACTCCAACCTCCACCCGTAATTCCCAAATAATACGTCTTGCTGCAGAAGTTGAAACTGAGGTACATGCTTATCTGTACTATTTGTAGAAGAAATGTGGTAAAGGAATGTAATAACTGAGTATGAAATGGATTTTGTACAGACAAGTTGATTTGGATGGATATAGATGAGTTGCATTTATGGTGAATTGAGAAATTATTTACTTCTGTGCTGTTTTCGTGTATGTGGTATAATTGTTGCTTGCTTGTCTAGTCTTTTTGGTATTCGATATATATTAGCGTGCTAATTTAAGCCCTGTCTAAAAACTAGATCATTTTTATGCTAGGTTACTCATGCCCCAACCAAGAAAAATGCTTCTGAAATACCTACCCCAGAATTTGTATATGTTGACACATATGAAAGAGACTATTCCCGCACATTTGGTCAACCGACATCATATATACGTGCAAGGGGAGGTCAGTAAACATTTTTGTTTAATAGTTTACATATTATTATGCTTTTTGAAGAATAATAATCTTAGGCCATCTATTATGATATACAGTTCGCGCTGAAATTGGAGAGTTTGTCGAGTATGACCTAGACAATGAGGATGAAGATTGGCTTGAACAGATCAATGAGGATAAGAAGATTCTTTTCCCTGAAAAGTATAGTGATGAGTTTTCTTTCATGCTTAGTTGCCCTATTATGCTCTTATAGTTAGTCTTGCTGGATTTATGTTTTATGTGCAGATTGTCTTGCATTAGAAATCTGTATGTTCATACAGACTATATGCGTGTAGATTTATGGCCTCAGGATTGATGTAATTGGAAGCTTGTTTATAAGAATACTACCAAGGTTAAGTGAAATTGTGTATTGCATTCATTAACAGTATAAAGTATTAAGAATGTAGAAACCAAGTTCTCTCTGTGCTACTAGCATAGAGAGTCCATTTATCTTCTTGAGACAAAAAACATTGGATACTGTTATACTGAACTCTTAAATTATCTTCAACTTGATCTACATCTTCTTGCTGAGAAAAGAAAAAAAATCTTAAGCTTCAAGAATACTAGACAATAATTTCAGCTTTCTGTTCAAACAAAGTCTACTGAATAATTATCAGTCACAATGAAGATCAGATGAAATCTGACTATTTCTAGAAGCATGTCTTTTCTATGTGCTTCCATGCATTAGCTTCCATAAAAAGATGTCATATAAAATTAGAAGTCCTACCTGTGTTTCATTCTGACATATGATATTAACCACTGCTGCTGATCTATGATTGATCTTTTTCTCTTTGAGTAGCCTGTTAACCCGTGGATAATATTTCCATTAGTTTATTGCTCATAGCATATAATTATTTACGGTGTTCCTTTTTAAACTAAAACACTAATAATGCCGTTGCTGTTGTTAATTTGTTCTTCCGGTATCTGGGTTGATTTTGTTCATAGCATATGAGCTCTGTTTTATGTTTAAAATAACATAGGTTTTGTGTATATTTTTATGTAGGCTTGAGATGCTTCTTTTTAAGCTGGAAGTACTTGATCATAAAGTTCGTGAAAGGGCTGGGATCATAACTCCTACTTTTGGTGCTCCAATTCCTGCACTTCTTCAGCTTGATGCTGCAGTTGAGGTAAATATTAATTGTTCGTATTTTTGTAAGGAAACTACGTGGTACAGTTGTATTTCCTTATCAGTTTACTTATGCCGTCTCCACGTTAATTTAGTCATTGCAGGCACTGTCTATTAAATATGCTATTCTGGAATCTGTGTATTACTACTGGAAGGACAAGGTAGGTTTTGATTTATATTATACTTTTCCGTTTTAAGATTGTCTTCATAATATAGATGTCTTAAATAAATCCTTCATTAGTTTTTTTTGTGATACAACTTGAGATTCTAACTATTGATCCTGCTTATTTAGAGAAACTGGTGCTTATGGAGGTCTTAAGCTTTTGATTTGTAATGTGATTAGTTTCTCACATCTCTTTCATCTAGAACTTTAAGGAAGAATGCTTATATGAAAGTTTTTGCTGCGTGGAAATTGGTTTGTTATATTATTTTTCTAACTGTGCAATTAATTACTGCATTTAGGCCGGAATCTTGTACTCCCTCCGTTTCATAATAAGTGTCGTTTTAGCTCTTAACACAGTTTTTAAGAAAAGCAATCATTCACTTTAAAACTTACAACTTTTTCTTAATCTTACCACTCATTACATTTTTTTGGCCAATGAATGAACAACTTTAGTCAACAAATACACATTCCAATAAAAATTATCATCATTCACCCCTAATAAATCACTTTGAAAACCTAAAACGACACATATTATGAAACAAATTTTAAGTGCTAAAACGACACTTATTGTGAAACGGAGGGAGTATAATTTTATCACCCAGTGATTTGCAATGTGCAGTTTGAACATGTTCATATGATCTTCTCTGAGTGATTGTAGTATGTTTAAGGATTGCTACAGTAAAAACTTGGTGGAACTGGTAATGTTTGGAAATTTAGTAAGTTAGGTTCTATGTAATATGCGCTTGGCAATCCTGTCTTGGCGTATCAGTCTCAAATTCTCAATAAAGGTATCAGTCTCAATAAAGTGATGTAATAGATACAATTCATAAAATGCATACAACGTTTTTGCTTTTGTCAGACATTTTGTATATGTTAAATAGTGAAACTTTCCAGTAAATTTGCTATCATTTCTATTATCTTAAAGAGTCTTATCTGTTGCTAGTAAGGTGTATACTCTTATATATGTGCTAGGAATTGGATGTAGAGGTGGGATACTTGTATCGATAATTCTGACCTTCTTGTACTTGTTTCCTTTTACTTCTGCAGCGGGAACGATGGCAAAAACCCATTTTGCGGCGTTTACAGGTGATTATTCTAATTGATGCTTAGTGTATTTTAGCGATTTCTTTAGGTGCACTATAAAGTTTGTCATATTTAAATGGATTTGGCTGGAGCGGGTTATAAGACTGCAGGTGGAGTTGAAGCTAAAAACATAATGTAGATAATGTGTCTGATTAAATGCATGCATATGTTTCTTTTCTATAGTGTAAAAGCATTTGTTAGTGTATTTCATCTTCCTCATTGTTAACCTTGCTGAATCAACTAAAATTGTGTTGATGCAGCCTCCTCCACCAGTTAATGATACAAATCCATACAATGTGTTTAGGCCAAGGGAGAAAGCCCATAAACTCCACACAAGAAGGGTTAGTCCATTCATTGCGTTTTCTTTCACAAGTCCCTTTATATGAAATGGTGCTGGTAAACATGTTTTTATACTGAAGCATGATAAATGTTATTGTCTTCTCGGTTCAGATGCAACGGAGAGAAAACAATGTCCAATCTTTTGAGAAGCTCAGACAGGTAAAAGCTGAAGTTATTTTATAACGTTTCATTATTTCTAGTATTGTGAGTACTAGTTTGTAATCTGTCTTTTAGCAATTTGAAACCATTAGTGGGAGTATTGTTATATAGTCAGGCATACATGTTTTAAATGGGAAATTTATTAATTTTTTTTTGGTCATTTACTTCTATGATTTTCAGGTTAGACGCAACCTTGAGCAAGCAAATAGCATATTGGAGGCACTGATAAAGGTTTGTAGAAACATGTAATAGAAGTTTTTCTGGTTTTTCTTTCTAGGTTTTGGCATGACGGTTTTTTCTTTTATGCAGAGAGAAGAGAAGAAGAGGGAAGTCATGGAGACTGAAGTTGGCCTTCAGAGGCTCCAAATGAAGTACAAGGTACTATTGCTACTTTGCTAGTATATTGTTTTCTGTATAGAGGATTTATGAACAGATCCCTATTTGCTTTTTTGACTCGTTCAATTACAGAACCTTTTTTTATTATTAGATTGTACTTGGTCTTAATGTAATTATTGTTTGGGTGTCAAGGCACAGAAACACGGGGTTAACTTGAAAATAACTTTCTCTAATGAAAAGTCTAATGACCTGGTGTATGATTTTGTGTTTTTTTCCTTTCAGCATGAAACCGAGCTCCTAGAGGATAGTTTTCTTTTCCCTACATTCCCAGCATTACCCAACAAGTTTGTTTCAAGTGAGGATGAACTTTTGGATTCAGAAGATATTCCCAACAACCATATAGCTATTAGGCCCGGTGCAGCACGTCATCCCACGTTATTGGATGCCAAACCAATCATGCTTTCCGCTGCAAATCACAAGCAGGAATCAAGATGGCGAAACACAACAAACTCTTGGCTTCAGAGGATGGTAAAGTTTACAGCTCTTTTTCCCCTTTCTATTTAACATACTTTATCTGATTGCCATTTCAAACCAAACATCTGGTAATCCTGGTATGATGATGATTGCTGCATTGCCTTGTTGTTCCTAGTTTTGTGTTGATCTGAATATTTAATGGTCATATTGGGCAACTAAAATGTGTATAAACCATTTTCATGAAGATGTTTCAGATTCGGATTCGAAGTTGAATGTGGTTTGTAACCATGGGAGTTTTGCAGGATCCATTGGAGCCAGTTATGGCATTTACAAAGCCATTACTTCCTGACAAGTTAGCTGCTGCTGGAATTTCGCCGCCTAAAGATCCTCATATGAAGAGCCAGCCTTCATCGCCAACATCCTTCGGCTTCCGAGGAAGAATCGGAAGAGGAGGGCGAATCATATTCGATAGGTGGAACCCTCTTTCACACACACCTCTCGAGTGCGGTGACTCTGTGTACATGTCATCGAGACACCGACCGTCTACGCAGTTTATGTAAACACGTATGATCTCCAATGTTGGTCAGGTAACACCTTGTAGTAGAAAACCTAGGTTGGGTTAGAACACTGTGTGGGTAGTTGGCTTCTGCAGTGTAAAATATGATTGTAGCATTTCATTTGTTGACTCCATTTGCCCATTCTGTTGTAGGAACTGATGGTATTTAGTAGAGAATCCTTGATTGTATAGTATTCTAGCGGTTGCTCTTCATCCATTAGATGTAAATTTCAATCTAACAGTGATTTTTCTGCTGAATTATGATTCTTTATTTTATTTAGTTGTTTTTGGATGTATAACTTCTGCAATTTCTGGGCTATGGGTTTATTGAGGTGACAAGTATAGACTTAAAACAATTTCTCCTGCATAATATTTTAGATTTGGGTTTGATTCGGGTGTTGAGCTAATCATTTATCCGTCATAGTCTGGGGTTACAGACTTGCAAAAATTTAAGTATTTGTTATGACTTATGAAGGATTGTACCTCTAAATATTTATTTTATCTTTATTGTACTGTAACCATGATGTAATATTTTACTAATAAAGACAAGTAACTTAGGCGTTACTTCATTCCTATCTGCACTCTGCAGTATAACCGTTGGGGTAAAAAAGGGAGCGTTACGTTTCCAAAATAATAAAATTAAAGATTTAGGGCTAGATGCCAGAGAAATCAGACCAGTAGAAATATTTCTTTCATTACTTGAGAAATCTGTTGTGAATGATCTATATTATACGTAAAATTTTATTTTATTTTTGAGGCAAAGATCTATACGTATAAATTATTCCATCACCCACTTGGCCACTTGACTCACTTCATTGTCCCAACAGACTGCATGTCAGTATGTCACGCAGCTACCATTACGTGTCCAAAATGTACACATTCTATCCATGCATGTACAACACTTGGAGTAGCAAATTAACCCGGTTGCATGTATGTGACACGTATATTGTTTTTTCAAATGAAATATCACATTGAATTAGAGATATAAAACAGGGCATATAGGTAAGTGAAAAAATGTGAAAACCAAAACAAACATAACATACACAAGAGAGCTAATAGAGGTGAGATCGACCGATCGAAGATGGAGAACAAGAAATGTTTCCTAGTCCTGGTCCTAGCCCTTGTCCTCTTAGGCTCTCGTAATTACACTAATCCTCGATCAACTCGCATTCATTTCATGGTTTTATTAATTTATTAAAGTACGCACATTAGATTTTGTTTATAACACATATGATGTGTGATTAATGTATGCAGAGATGCCGACGCCGACGGAGGCGAGGATGTGCGAATCGCCGAGCAAGAGTATCTTAAGGTGCCTGAACGACCACACGTGCGCGAATAGGTGCGAGAAAGAGGGCTTTACCGGCGGCAAATGCAACGGGTTACGTCGCAAATGCGTCTGCAGCAAGCCTTGCTAAGCTTGGTCGGCTTAGTAGTGTTATGTATCAAGATCCACATGTATGACAAATAATGAGGATCAAGCGAGCGTCTTTTAATTAAGACTTGTGCTTAGCTTGATCCTCCTCCATCTACATGTGCTCCTATTATATGTTTGTATTGATTGATGCATTATGCATATGCTTATGCATCATCATAAATAATTATGCATGCCAAAAATATGTACTAGTTCACTTGCTTAATTGAACTACTATGAAAATTATTCCTAGCTCAGTGCACCCTCTTTAATTTGGTTCTATTGAAGATTATTTTGATTGATTACCGTGATTTTTATATATCTTACAATGAGCTTCATCTTAGACCACAAGCCTTCTCTTGTATAATTTATATTTATAATTTAAAGAATAATGGAAGTTTTTATCCAAAATCAATCGTTAACAATATGCCATTAATAACAATGTAAACAATATATATATATATATGTAGTGGATAAAGTAAAATATATTAAGGAAAATTCTGCGTGGTAATTATGAAGTTTTGTGTATTCTATTTTCACGAATTACGAGTGATACACTGCAAAATCATTCCGTGTACGTACAAGTTTCAGATGAGACTGTTATGTTTTTTTTTGCGAAATTGCGAGTGATACACCGAGGGTTTACGAATTTCGAGTGACGCACCTTTTGCTGAGTGACACATTTTGCTGAGTGATACAAATTTCGAGTGATGCACATTTTGCTGAGTGATACATTGAGGTTTTGCAAAATTCGAGTGACACATTTTGCGAATTTCGTGTACGTATGTGATTTTTTGCGAATTTCGAGTGATATACAAAGTTGTAGATGAGACGGTTCCTTTAAATGACACGTTTAACAAACAAAAATTTAAGGTATTCGTTAAGTTTTTGGCCATTGAAAATTGATGTAAAAAGAAATAACGAGATGGAAAAGTATTATATGAGAATAACGAGATGGAAAAGTATTATATGAGAATATACATTTATTGCGTTAACGACGTTTGAATGTTTTGATGAGAAACGTAAATAAAATTTTATTTTACTTTTTCATTTGAGAGTGTATTTTACTCCTATCAAATCCCACTAATTTGATGTGATTTAAAATTTCTTACAAAATCTCAATTAATCACATTGTAAAACTAAACCAAACATTAGAAAATATTTTCATCGTTTCCCTTCCCATGAATTCGAGTGAGCCCAACCACCATCCAAACATACTGATGCTGTAAGTGGTTTTTTTTCATTTCTTTTGTGTGGTGTGATTCCACGGATTTTATAGATGATTGATCTACTTATGTGGTGTAATTTCATGGTTTTATAATTGATTTTATGTAAAAATCCCATTTTATAGATGATTTATCCTACTATTTAATTTAACCCATTAAAAATGTATTTTTAAAATATTTTATTTGATAGGTCTCTTAGGTTTGACGAGTAGTTTTAGAAAAAATATTTTTATCAAAATGATATTATGTTTACATTTGTGAGATCATGTTTTTGTTTGACTAATTTTAGTTATTCTAAATATATTTAATTATGTATAAATAATTTATGAAATAAATTTTATGAATTTCAGTTAAAACGTTTATATCATATGTATATGGATGCAAATATTCGGCTAGCAGGGTAGATGACCTCGGTCAGTGGGTCCTTGGATAAAAAAATGATGGGATATTCTGCGTGGTAACTATGAGGTTTTGCGAATTCCGTGTGGTACACAAAGGTGTTTGAGATTTCGTGTGGTGACCTTGAGATTTTGCAAATTCCGTGTGGTGACTTTGAGATTTTGCAAATTCCGTGTTATAACCTCGGTATATTATAAAAAACTAAAAATATATAAAACTCACCCCTAATATTTACTTAATTACATAAAATCACCCTATTTTTTATTTTTTCAACAAAACTAGCAAATATATGTTATTAAACACCTAAGTTTATAATTATAGAATCATAAATTTTCTTATTTAGAGGAACGCTCAGGTACAATAGGTTTTGTGGTGCAACATGCGGATTAATGAGGGACGTTGGATTGAAGATAATCAAGGGTGATTAATTAGGCAACATGATAAGAAAATTATGGAGGGAGTATTGGATTAGTGGGGATTAATTTTAAAAAAGGAAGGTAGCGGATTTGTAGGAGGAGATTTGATTGCATATTCAAATTAAAAGCCACGTTTTTTTAAAAGGAAATTTCCTTGATTCTAGGGATTAACAAGAGTGAGAAATTTTCTTTGATAAATAAATAATTTACCATAAAATTCAATTGCCGTTAGTGAATTATATAAAATCTATTAGTCAGTGTTTGAATAACTCTGTACGGTGGCTTGAACATGTTTTATTGTTTTATGATACCTTTGCTAATTTGGTGTTTTCATATAAACTAAAGTTGAATAAGTACTTGTCTTCACGTGAAAATCAATTCATTATAAGTTGAATCATTACAAATTAAAATAAAAATGAAAATATGGACCTTATGTAACCATTGAATATGTAAATGTAATGCATTGAATAATATGAAAATAAGGATTGTTACAACTCGAACACATGCTACAATAAGGTTGAAAAAGTATATCTACTTTTCATCATACACTGATATGATAAAAAAAAAGTCATTGTCATTGTCTTCAAACTTCATCCATTACTTCTTCATATCCCTTCTTGAACAACTGCATAACAAGACACACATATATGAATAACAATTTATTCATCATACATTGATATGAAAAAGTATTATCAATATGTAGAAAAACACAATAGACACACATGAAACGAAAATGAAAAAGCACTCTTTTCATCATGTAATGAATAAGTTCGTGTAAGTATTTGAAAAAGATTCAATGAGATAAACCATTACATATTTGTAACTAATATGTTAAAAAGTTGTTTTATAATCATTGAAAAACACTGTTGTACAATATAAAAAACACAGAAAGGTTTATATTCGTTATTCGGAATAGGGAACTATGATTCTTCAGACATATTCAGATATTTTAATGATGTTTTTCAACTATATCATTAAAAAATCGTATTGCAAAACAGTTTGAAACCAATTGTATAAGTGTTAATAAAGTAGAAAACAAAGTGGTTTGGGTTGAATAATAGTAAATCCGAATAATCAATTATGGAATATCTTATTGTATTGAAAAAGATGAGAATAATACTTGAATAATAAACAAAACGTGTTGATATAGGTTTTGATTCAACATTTTCAACATTAACAATTATACTTTTCAACATAAGTAATGCACAAAATTTCACAGTTTGTTCTTATACAATATAGCAACAACAAAAAAGAAATAATATGATATTTCGATTGAAAAACATAGAGGCACTCGTTGAACAACTATCGAATTGAAGAACATGCGCAAACGAAATGAAAAACTATGTTCTTCAATTCGATAGTTGTTCATCATCCTTGTTGTATACACAAAAAGAAGTGAAAAACTATGGCATATGAAAGATCCATGGACAATCAAGAACAATGTTTTACCTCTTTCAACCTTCCTCTTCCTTTGAATCTTCTCAATAGTTTTCGCCATAGATCTGTGCAATCAATTAGATAAACCCCAGTTAAAACAAAATTAGGAATTGAGAGAACAACAAAAAAGCCCCAAATCAATCCATGGATATCCCACCGAAGCTTTTCACATAAACCCTAGGATTTGCCCCTTTTCAAACATACGAACAATATTGTTACTGTCGATGGTCACATAAACCCTAACTATAAATCGACAAATTGCATAGATTGTTTAAGAAGATTAACACTAAATTAAAGCAATTTCACACAAATACACAACAAATCGATGTTCGTGAATTGAAAAATCAAATTCGAAACCCTAAAAATCCGAAATCCAAGTTCGTCTAGGTTTATGATGCAAAAAAATCAACAAAAATAACAGAGGAGTAAAGAAATCTTACCAAGAACGCTTTAATCAAAGGAATTCGTCTATGTTGAAGAAGGTTGCTTTGATGGAGGATGGAGGCTAGTTGCTTCTGCGATGATGAAGTTGGGAGGATTCTATGAGGAAAGAGAAAAAAGTGGTTGAAAAATATTTACGCATTTAGAAGGAAAGAAGGCTAAAATCTCGATCAAGATAATTTTACCCCAAAAAAACGGGATTTTCAATATATTTTCCTTCCTAACGTAGAAATAGCAGGATTCTAGCAATAATCCAGTGTTTCTCCACCCAAACCCACTAATGCACCATCTTTTTGATTAATCTCACCCGTTTATTTAAGCTGATCCAAAGGCCCTCATTAAGACGCATGTTACACTCTAAGAGAGTGTTTTACTTGAGCATTATTCTTCTTATTTAATCTTTTTTCATGTCACTATATGTTATTATTTTGAAAGATTAATCAAACTTTGTTATATAAAAAGAACCACATTTTCAAAATTTATATAGTTGGTATTTAAGGGAGTGTTTTTTAAAAGTGAGTACACTAATTCAAGTAATTTATTTTTAAAGTAATATAAAATGGTTTTTGTAGGTGAGTAATTTACCGCCATAAATAAGGATAATATTTCCGCCAGCCAGGTAAGCATATCTAATAAATATCTTTATTGGCCTATTAAATCCTGGTAGTTATCCATAGTTGGAAGATTCTATCCTATTTAAGAAGATAGAATTATTGATTGGGCTCCAAGGAAGAAACTCTAGCCCTCTCTCTCCACTATAAATACATGGCTTGGCCATGTAGAAGAGATATACAAAAACGACCCTAGAAGAACTACCCTAGAGGGGCTGATAATCGCTCGCCCTGACTCTAGAGGGGTTGATCATCGCTTGTGACAGCCCTAGCCCTGCGCCTTTCTCTCTACAGTTTACCCTTGCGAATACTCTACTGACTTAGGCATCGGAGGTGGATTAGGGGGTCCCCGCCCCCTTTGTCCATTGTTTTGCAGGTCTAGGTCATTGAAGGAGGCTTGGAGAAGAAGGCCATTGAAGAAGGAATTGAGACTTGTACACCGACATATTTCGTGTACTAACATTTGGCGTCGTCTGTGGGGAACGAACAGGTTTTCGACCTTCGTAAACCCTATGAGAGCCGATCTGAGGAGGCTATGGATCGTTTGTCCACGAGCCCGGATCGAGACAACCCTGGGGCAATCGCGCCAGGCGAATCGCGCGATTCGCTTTCCGCAGCCCCAGAGCCGCGACCGTGGGTTGACAACCCGCGACCGCGGATCGCCGCCCGCGACCGCAAGATACCCACCCGCGCCCGCGGGTCGGAGGGCGATCAGCGAACTCCGAGTTCGCTCTTGGCAGGCGCAGACCAGTGACTGCGGGTTCACCACCCGCGACCGCGGCTCGTCTCCCACGACCGCGGGTCACCCTCCCGCGACCGCGGAATCGACGCCCGAGCGGTTGGACTCCGAAAATCGCTCGGAGGAGCGAATCCCGACACGTGCAAACCCCGATATTCGCTCGGGAGATCGGACCACGTCGCGATTCGTGCGAGGCGCCTTGCCCGGATCCGACTCTACCCGTGACTCAGTCCCCCTCGCAAGCGCGTCTGTTCATCGCACAGACCTATGGGGACTCGCGTCAGGCTACGGGATTAAGAGTCGTCGTCGCGTGTGGTCTGATTCAGCTTTGTCTAGTCGATCAAGGGATTCCATGATGCGCATCGCTGAAGTCGAGGCAGATACGGGCCAAGAGATCCGTGGTAGGCCTGAAAGCGCGACCGCGATCGTAGAGCCAAACCGTGACCGCGAGTCACGAGGGCGCGAGCCTGAGCCCAATCACGAAAACCCTAATTCACGGTACGTGATGGGCCGAACGATTTATGCCAACCCGAGCGGCAGGGTTGAGGCATCATCCTCCACCAGGAGCGAGCAGGATGACGAGGTCGTCCATGTCCTGGCCGTTGCTCTAGGAGAGGACGAGGTGATGCTATCGGAGTGCGAACAGGCTAGGTCTCGCTTGGATCAAGCCCTAGAAGAAATCGCAAGGCTGAAACATACTTTGAGGAAAAGAGGTCGCGAGCCATCCTCATCCGACAGATCGCAGGCTGTGAGCCACCCTCGACCCGAGGATTCGATCTCGGATGAATCGGCGGACCCTAGCAATCGCGGAAACTACCGGGTCGGCAGCCGCGACCGCGGTCTGACAACCCGCGACCGCGGTCCCAGCATCCGCGCCCGCGGTTCGAGCGAGCGGCGCGAGGGTTTTGACGAACCTGAAGACGAAGGTCATGGCTCTCCCGAAAACCCTAATTCGACTCGTGATTGGGGCAGTAGGGATGAGCATGAGGGAGAAGGCCGGGCTTTCACGTGCGCTGAGAAGAGGTTACTCGAACTCTTAAAATCGCAAAGAGGAACCTTACAATCAGCGCAAGTGCAGGCGGAGCGCAAGTTGGCAATGGTGACATCGACACCATTCAGCGAAGAGATCTTGCGAGCCAAGCCCCCGGCGAAATTCTCTCCACCAACCTTTGATCTTTACGATGGACATTCGGACACCATAAGCCACATAGCCTTGTTTTCATACAAGATGACGTTGTGGGTATCCGAAGAGGCCGTTATGTGTAAGATGTTTCCGAGCAGCCTCGCCGAAGGATCTCTCAGGTGGTTCCAAAGTTTGAAACCCGGATCAATACGATCATGGAGACAACTTGCCACTTTGTTCGTCAAGAATTACATCACCAATTGCCGAGACGCAGTGTCCCTCGGCACACTCTTTGCTCTCAGAATGAATCGAGGCGAAAGCTTGCGCAGCTTCTCGAATCGTTTCATGGAATGCTACGCCGAGGTTGAGGGATGTGGCGACGAGGCCGCACTAGCCGCTTTCAAAGGAGCGCTCCCGCTCGGAAGCAGGTTAAGGGAGGATTTGATACTCTATCCTCCTTCCACCATCGATGAACTGCGAGAGTGCGTCTGCCGACATGTGCAATTAGAAGAAGTTAATCGTGAGGCAGAAGGGAGGTCGCCTGCCTCGCCTCAGGCCCCACCCGAGCGTGAGAGCCCCATGATGGAAGAACGCTCATCATGGGATCTAGGGAAGGCTCGAGGGCGAATCGAGGAAAGGCGACGGACCGAGCAACCACGTCCACAAGATCAAAGCCGCACCCGCGGTCCGACGCACCGCGACCGCGCATCCCTAAACCGCGACCGCGATTCCGGTCCAGAGCGTAGATCCCCCTCCCTGGGGCAAAATCGCGGGCGCGCCACTCGTTCCGCGAGCGCGGGATCGTGGCAGGGGCAATTCGCTTTGAAAAGGGTAATCGTCTGGTCCGCATTAAAGAGGATAAATGACCGATTCGCCTTGAAGATGATAAATAACCGATTCGCCTTGAAGATGATAAATAACCGATTCGCCTTGAAGGGGATAAAACGTCGCCATAGCCTGAGCAGGCACGGCCGCGGGTACCCGGACCCTTACGCGCGGGGGTCCCGGGACTAGGATCCATGTAGGCCGAGGCACTTTTTTTCCCATGTGGTTTTGATGAGGCCCCTAGGTTGTTCTTTTTTCATTAGCTTAATTTTAGGATCATGTCATTCACGTTTATTTTTAATAGGAATCAGTTTTTGCATTAGAAGAGTCTTGCATAAAAAAAATATAAGCGCAACGTTAGTTGATCACACTAACGGACTCCTCATATGCTAGCTACGTAGGAGGATTCCCGCGTCGCTCGCGCGGTGGTTCCCGCGATATTCGCTCGCGGTGGTACCCGTGATCGCTCGTCACGGAGGTTCCCGTGTATTCGCCACGGTGTTTGTTCCCGTGTCGCTCGCGCGGTGGTTCCCGCGATATTCGCTCACGGTGGTACCCGTGATCGCTCGTCACGGAGGTTCCCGTGTATTCGCCACGGTGTTTGTTCCCGCGTCGCTCGCGCGGTGGTTCCTGCGATATTCGCTCGCGGTGGTACCCGTGATCGCTCGTCACGGAGGTTCCCGTGTATTCGCCATGGTGTTTGTTCCCGCGTCGCTTGCGCGGTGGTTCCCGCGATATTCGCTCGCGGAGCCCCCATGATATTCGCTCATGGGGGGGGTGGGACCGTGATGTTCGCTCACGGGGGTTCTCATGATACTCGCTCATGAACGTGCAAACGTGCCCGTCTCCTAATCCATATAAGTCACGCCAAGTCAATCCTAGAGTACGTACGTCTTAGTTACGTAGGTGGGGCATTTGTAGGTGGGTAATTTACCGCCATAAATAAGGATAATATTTCCGCCAGCCAGGTAAGCATATCTAATAAATATCTTTATTGACCTATTAAATCCTGATAGTTATCCATAGTTGGAAGATTCTATCCTATTTAAGAAGATAGAATTATTGATTGGGCTCCAAGGAAGAAACTCTAGCCCTCTCTCTCCACTATAAATACATGGCTTGGCCATGTAGAAGAGATATACAAAAACGACCCTAGAAGAACTACCCTAGAGGGGCTGATAATCGCTCGCCCTGACTCTAGAGGGGTTGATCATCGCTTGTGACAGCCCTAGCCCTGCGCCTTTCTCTCTACAGTTTACCCTTGCGAATACTCTACTGACTTAGGCATCGGAGGTGGATTAGGGGGTCCCCGCCCCCTTTGTCCATTGTTTTGCAGGTCTAGGTCATTGAAGGAGGCTTGGAGAAGAAGGGAATTGAAGAAGGAATTGAGACTTGTACACCGACATATTTCGTGTACTAACAGTTTTCTAAACATAATGTACATATACAGTGACATGGAAAAATGTGCAAAAATGTTAGAGTTTTTATAACATGTACAAATTTAGGTAAATGATGTTTATAACATTTAAAAATAATAAATATTATACGTATGAAGTGATAGTTTCATATAGTACTTTAAGAATATAGATTTACTACTTTTGTTGAAAAAATAAAATATATGGTGAATTTGAGTAATTAAGTAAATATTAGGGGTGAGTTAATATATTTCTAGTTTTTTATAATATACCGAGAGTATAACACGGAATTTGCAAAATATCAGGGTCACCACACGGAATCT
Source organism: Polygonum maritimum (assembly GCA_963924305.1). Lineage (NCBI taxonomy): Eukaryota > Viridiplantae > Streptophyta > Magnoliopsida > Caryophyllales > Polygonaceae > Polygonum > Polygonum maritimum. The sequence continues at coordinate 44,393,717 of OZ002728.1, forward strand.
TAGAAACCTTTGTGTATCACGAGAATTTGTAAAACCTCTTAATTACCACATGGAATTTCCCAAAAATATCCTTTTTTTATTAAATAATTATCCTTGAAAAACTTGCTAGAAACGGTGCGTGCAAGCTAGCTAGATGTTAGAGAAGGGTTGCATACGTACAAACCACACAGAGGGTTTGTTGTGATTGGAAAAAAATGGATCTAGTACGTGGAGCCGTGAGGTTAATTTGTGTGTCATGGGCCAGTCAGATTACATGCCACGCACCAACCATTTGTGTATGTACGTGCGTGTACGTCTTCATTAACTTTGCGCAATTTATAATGATTTAATGAATATATTGAGCATTTCATGCAGGCATGTACAACACTTGGAATAGCTTATACGACACGTAGATTTTTTTTAAATATATAAAAAAGATCGAATCGAACCAACCGATTCGACATATATAATGTGAGCAAATAGGCAGATATGAAGATGCATGTGTGAAAACTAACACAAACAAAACACACAAGTGAGATTTAGAGGTCGAGCTCGATCCAAAATGGAGAACAAGAAATGCTTCCTAGTGATCGTCCTAGCCCTCGTCCTCTTAGGCTCTCGTAATTAATTATATATACCACTACGTTCTCAACACTTTCAACACATATTTAGTTCATAAAATACATGCGAAACTAAGTTCATAAATACTGCAGAGGTGCCGACGCCGACGGAGGCGAGGATGTGCGAATTGCAGAGCAGGAGTTGGCACAAGTGCTTCAACGACCGTATGTGCGCGAAGATGTGCGAAGAAGAGGGCTTTCCCGACGGCCATTGCGTCGGATTACGCCGCCGTTGCTTTTGCAAGAAGCCTTGTTTGGCTATCTAGCTACCTTGGTCGTACCTCAGGCCACATGTATCAATTAAGTATAATTAATAATAAGGATCGACTTAGCAATCCTAATTAAGACGTAGTTGCTAGCTTGATCGTCATCTACATGTGTCCTTATTATATACTCTGTATGTATACCCTCATGCATGTATGTTGCTGCCATATATGTACCCCGGTTACTTATTCCATCTACAATACATATTAACTAGTGAAGTTGGATTTTGTAAAATTTAATTTTTTTTTTATCTATATTAGTTAAGTAGTAACTTGGTTATTTGGATAATTTTTCTTCAAAAATTATTTAATATATTACAATTTTTTCTTTGAAAGTAAGATAAATTAATAACTTAGATAGTACTCCACGTATGAATTACATGAATTTCTTGTACATGTTTTTACTCGAAATAATATCTCTGTTATAATGCACCTTGCTATATCTTGTTGAATAGATCTAGATTTTAGAAACGGTCGTTCTAACCTATAACCTCAAGACATATGATTTTAACCAAAAAAAAAAACCTTAAGACATATGATTAGTTTTCCGATTTTAGAAACTAAAACCATAAAAGGAAAAATGTATAAACCCGTCACAAAAAAATTTAAATCTTTAAAATGTATAAAACCATCACGAAAAATTTGAAAAATATTTATATAACATAACTTTTACTGATAATGCTTAAAATTGTAGTTAAAAATGCTTATAAAGTTATTTATTTGTTGATATTATCCTATCAAATCGTAATTCAAAATCTTAATTTTGACAATTACTTAAATTTGGAAAGAATGATCATATCATCTAATATCTTTTATTTAGTTATAAAATAGATGATAAAATCAATTTGAATGATTTGGCCATATAGCATGAAAATACCACAATATGTTAAATTTGCACACATAGCATAATCCCTCTCTCCACCAATTGACCGACCGTTGACCGGTGTTGACCGAACGTTGACCGGTCGTTGACCGGCGTTGACTGTCATCAATTGTCACCTCAAAGTGACAATATTCACACCTAATGTCACCACAAGTGACAATATTCACACCTAATTGTCACCATAAGTGACAATATTCACATTAATTGTCACTACAAGTGACAATATTCACATTTAATTGTCACCACAAGTGACAATATTCACACATAATTGTCAACACAAGTGACAATATTCACACTAATTGTCACTACAGGTGACAATATTCACACCAAATTGTCATCACAAGTAACAAAATTCAGTAATTATTCACACCTAATTGTCACCACAAAGTGACAATATTCACACCTAATTGTCACCACTAGTGACAATATTCACAGTTAATTATCAACACAAGTGACAATATCCACACCTAATTGTCAACACAAGTGACAATATTTACAGCTAACTGTCAACACAAGTGACAATATTCACACCTAATTGTCAACACAAGTGACAATATTTACAGCTAATTGTCACCACAAATGACAATATTCACACTAATTGTCACAAGTGACAATATTCACACCTAATTGTCATCACAAATGACACTATTCACACCTAATTGTCATCATAAATGAAAAAATTCAGCAATTATTCACACCTAATTGTCATCACAAATGACAATATTCACATCTATATGTGATCACAAATGAGAATATTCACCAAATAACTAGAAGATTATACACCGAATAAGTTTAGCTAGAGCAAGACATGCACACAACTCCAAATTATCATCACAAGTGACAATATATATCATACCAATGTTATCAAATGATCTTCTTGATAACACCTAATTGTCATCACAAGTGACAATATTCATCACTATATTATCAAATTTCAAGATACCAAATTGTCAATTTCACATTTTTATCAAGTGACAATATTAATCATCATTTTTATCACTTTCACAGTTTTAGCACACTTATATTATAACAAAACTAGACAAAATACCAAATTGTCAATTGTCATCACAAAGTATTATCAATACATAGAACACGTATTATCAAATCTCAAAAATATATAAAATAAATAGTCATCACTATATGCATATCATTTTTAATACATGTTATGGGATAGGCCAAATCACCTTCACATAGACAATTTCCTCACATCAGCTACCTAAGTAAAGAAGAGTCCGTACAAATCTCTAATTCACCAAGATGGACTTTCATACCAGAAGCAAATCTCTAACCACATCAGCTGATTAATCTCTACAGTGCATCACATGTTTGAGCCCATCTTTATCCACATTAGTTGATTGCACACTAAATTGATAACACAAAAAGTGAAAAAAAAAACAAGTTACAAACCAAACGTTAACCCAAGGGACAATTTATCAAACACCTTCTGTGCAACCTAAGCAATCATAACATTTCAATGAGTTTTTTTACCTCTCAAACTGAACAATTTATCATACACCAAATCCGTGAGACATGAACCTCGACTCCTGGACATTTCAATGAGCAGAATTCATGAACTCGGTATACTATCAAACAACTAGAGCTACTGATCTCATAGAGTAGAGATTTAGCAAAAAACGAGATGACATTTGTGAAACTAAACACGCCAAATCGTAAGCGATTGTTACCTCGATCTAGTAGTGCGTGTATCCAGATTCGATTCGATTCAATTCCGTCCGCACGCCGATCGGTTCCTTGAGCATTTACTTTTGAATCGATGTACACTTGAACAAACAGCGAATCCAGGTTCGAATCGGAAAACCGATAGATCAATCAAATTGAAGAGGAATCACGACTTATGGACAGACAGAGAGAGATCGAAGAATGGAGGACGAGCTTACACGATAGTCTTCGATCGCGGGGGAGAACGCCATCGCCGGAGAGGGCGGGGCCGTAGTCGACGGGGCCGGCGGCGAGATCGATCCAAAGGTAGCGACGGTGTCATCATCGGCGTGCAAGTCGGAACTCGGGAAGGCACCGCTATGAGGATGAAGGTCGGGACTCGGGAAGAGGGGAGAGAGATTTATGTTTTTTCTCCCCTGCCAAAACTGCAAAATTGTGAGAGATCTTCCAAACAAGAAAAATGGGCCGAAAAGAGTGACGCCCGACCCAATTCCTTCAATCAATTTCAATGATTAATTTGGTTTTGGCAAGATTTGGTTAACTAAATTATGAAATTTTAAGAGTATCATATATTTTATCAAATACGTTTATTGATATTTAGTCTTAGTAATACAAACATATTTATAAGCTAATGAAAAAAAACTAAATATAGAAATGTCATTCTATAAATTGGAGATCTTTGGACTTGTATGAATAGAGAAAGAAATGATTTTGTATAAAATTCATCTGAATAAAAAGAAGTTCGGTTTGTGATTAAATCAATTGAATATGTAGTATAATTTACGTTTTACAATAATAATATAATATATTTGTGTGACAAAAAATATATATAGTTTGAAAGGTTAGAAGTGGAAGTTAGAACAAATAAAAGATGGAGATCTTAGAAAAATAAAATACTATAGGTGTGTACGTATACCCTTATCTTAACCATAAAAAGAGAGTATCTTTGAACAATAACTACTTAAGATTTGTTCCCTATATAGAAGGATATATACACTAACTATAAATATATTACTCCCTAATTTTTTGAGCAATATTACTCCGTGATTAGTTTAATATCTAAATCTTGCAGCAATAGTAACTACTTAAGATTTGTTTACATCAAATCTTTCTGTATTTAAATATACGTCAAACATTTATGAAAGATTTGGTAAAACCAAGTTGATTCATAGTAATTTTATTATCCAAAAAATATAAAAAAAAATGGGTAATTTGCAATGATAGAATATAAAACTGATTTAAAAAAAGGATTTCCGGAATATAAAGTGTAGAAAAATGTCATTTTCATGCACAACATAAAATTGTCCTCGTTCTAAATCTCACGCACACTAAGGGTAGTTTCTATGGATTTTTATGGTGCTTGTGCCTTTTTTATGGCTTCCATTGTACGTAGCTCTTCCTTTGATATGTTAAATTGCTATTGTTTGTCGGAGGGGGCAAACTCTTCGTTTGCTTGATGGTAGAGAGACGTCACATGCGTTGAAGGCAACACCGAAGGTATCGATGGCGGTGACACAACCGAGGATGTTGATAAAAGAACTGGACATGAGAGTTGATGGAGGATATTCATATAGATGTGTATGACTTGAAATGACATATGTATATGTATAAACACTACTCCATATTCAAATAAAAATAAAAATTCTGAATTGGTCTATATTTAAATTGTAAATTTCTGAAAATAAAAAATGATGTGTAAGTGATGTGGCAAAAAATAATATGATGTGTTACATGTGTAAATGACATGTCAAATTTTTTGTAATATAAAATTGTTTTAAATAAAAATAAAAACTGTTCAAATTAATATGACGATGACACGTGGCAAAATCTGATGTGGCGTAATCTTGGAGTGACATGTGTAAAATGCTGAGGTGACGCAATGAGAAGGCTCTAATCCTTAGTGATTTTAAATATATATAATAGATTTAAAACAAGGATTTTTTGCCATCTACAATACATCATAATCATCATAACTATATACTAAAGCGGAGGTTAGATTTATTATTTAGCCCGACATGTGGCACCTCCTCATTGGACCGCGTCACTCATCTTTAATAAAACAATTCAATTTATTTGATTGGTTGAAATTTCATTGTAGACCCCACATTAGATTTCTTCTTATCTATTAATTTCCATTTTAATTAATTAAAATTTAATAAAACAAACTATCGTCTAATTTATCCAAAAAAACAAATCCTAACTTACCAAATCTATTAGATGTAGTACGCTTAAAAAATGAAATAATTAACAATAAACATTAACGATTAATAAAATTCATAGTACTAACTAATTAAAATAATAGTGCCTTGAAGGGAGGTAAAATAATCTAATTTACCAAATCTACCGTATAATCAAATTTATATGATAGCAAAATCTACCAAATCTCTTCAATGTGTAATGTTAGTTAACTAATCTACCGTATGATAACAAATAATGTAATTTGATAAAATATTATTAGTTAAATCTACTTTAAAATATTAGTTTAATAATATTATAATATTTAATTTGGTAAATCTATACGGTAAAATATCAGTAGCTTTTAGGTGTGCTTCAATTTGTTTTCATATGATAGCCTAAGAAACCAAATCTCTTCGAGAATTTAACAAATCTATCGTATGCTATAAATTTAAAATAATCTGATTTGTTTAATTGGTTAAAATTTAATTGTAGACCCCACATTAAACATTTCTTATCTACTAATTTCTGTTTAGAAAAAAAATAAATTTTAAATTTTATACATAAATTTTCTCAAAATCTTCTCATCTACTAATTCCAATCAATCATAATGTTTTGATAAAATTGTGCCCTTTAAGATAACTAAATTAATAATATGAAAAAGCATATGTCATCTCCAATTAAATTCATAAATAAAACTATAATTCATTAACATTAAAATAAATCCTACAAATATTAGGAGTATTGAATCCTTATACAAAAATTATAACTCTACAAATCTTTATCCGATAAAAAGAATATATTATAGTAGAAATATTGTATCATTAAAATAAATCTCATAAGAGACATATTAACTAAAATAATACAAGATTTTATATCAAACTATGATTTTGAATAACTATATATAAAATTTAAACTAAGTTTTTAGTTAAATCAAATTCGTGCCTTGACTTATACTAGTATTAGTTTAAAACAAGGATTTTTTTAATAATACAGATATCAACGTTAGAAAGATTTTAAAAATCTTAAAATTTAGATTTTTTAATTGTTAGGACGGATTCACTATTTTTTTTAGAGTTTAGTTTCTTGTTTACTACGATTAAAATAATAGTCGCTTTCCTTGTTTAAGTACTATTAAAACAATAATCGGTGCCTATTTTTTTTTTTATAATTTAGTTTCCTTGAGAAGAGCTATTAAAACTATAGTGGTCCATGTTTAATCTATACTACTTTAAAAATGCAACACATCCATAAAACTTAAATGTTGTTAATTAACCCCAAATAATGTTTTTTTTTTATGAAAACTTAAATGTTGTTTATTACTATAAACAATCAATGTATAAAAACTTAAATGTTGTTAATTAACCCCAAATAATGTTGTTGTTTTTTTTATTTATGAAAACTTAAATGTTGTTTATTACTATAAACAATCAATGTATTTTTATTTCAAACTCAATGTAGCAAACTTAAATGTTGTTAATTAACCCCAAATAATGTTGTTGTTTTTTTTTATGAAAACTTAAATGTTGTTTATTACTATAAACAATCAATGTATTAAAACTTAAATGTTGTTAATTAACCCCAAATAATATTGTTGTTTTTTTTTATGAAAACTTAAATGTTTTTTATTACTATAAACAATCAATGTATTTTTATTTCAAACTCAATGTAGCAATGAAATACTACAAACAATCAAATTAATTTTTATTACTATATTATTATGCATTTAAATAAAACATAATTCATATAAAAGATGGAAATTATGTAACTTACAAACAAATTCCCCTATATTGTTCATCCACAACATAGGTGAAATTCACACTCGAATATTAAGCCAACAAATTTAGCAACGCTAAAGCCCGTCCATCGGACGGGCGTCCAGTGCTAGTACTGTTAAAACAATAGTCGTCCATGTTTAGTATACTATAAAAACAATACGCCCATTCCGATCTTTTCTCTTTGTAATTGTGGTGGCTAATTAATGACCTAATATTTCGACCAAAAAACAATTAATAACCTAACATATTCAACTCTTATTGATTTGAATACATTAGGTCATGTTGTCTTCGGGTATTTAGTCAAACGGTTAAGCCTTCAAGGGTAGTATCCGGAGGTCACCAGTTCGACTCTCATACGCAGTGCTCTCAAAAAAAAGATTATCTTAGGTCATGTTGATTAGTTTCCAGTTCTATTAATTTGAGTAGTAAGCTATTGTGGATGATTAGTTAAATGACCGGGCATGTTGGTTTTTAGTCCTAGTTGTTGCAAACAATCGCTATTTGAGCCTGGTCATGCTACATTTTGTTAAAAAAGTCTTAATGTATTTTGTGTGAAAAAGTACACTTTTTGAGGAAAAAAAAAGTAATTTTTTTCTTCTTAAAATGCGTTAAGAGTTAAGAATTTATAAAAAAAAATATAGTTTTATAGAAAAACTTGTATTCAAGAACAATTATAGCAATACGACGATGTGGGCGATAAAATTGTAAATCTGGGCCATAGTCATTCATGGGAAACAATCTGGAACCATCACGAGCTGCTAGCTCTCATCCATCAGGATGCTCTAGAATTCCCGCCTTAAGTCGGAATCCTAATCCTTACCGAGTCAAAAAAAAAAAAAAAATTATAACAATACGACGATACCTATGTTAGATGCTCAAACAATGGCATACAAATACATAAAGCATATATATATAGCAATACCTGAGGGGTACCAACTAGAAATTCAATAATGTTTGGGACACCAAGTAAAATAGTCCCAATGTTAAGGACACGAAAACCAATTTCCGTTGGGCTTTGAAGCCCATTTCGCAAAAAAAACCCCCTCTCAGCGTAACGCACGCCAAATAGGGCCCAGTGGGCCCATCATGCCATGAAAAGGATACATAGCTCATCATTCCTCTTAAAGAATGGAAAATCCCTTTATTTTCGCCTTTACAAAGATTAAGATTATCTTCTTGAGACGAATAAGAACGAAATCGTCAGGTCACATCCCATCTGCTTTCCGTTCTTCCTAGTTTCCTGCGTTTTGCTTCTTCTTCTTCTCCACTCTCTCTCGAACACTTCCAACTCCGATCTTCATCTCCTTCAAGGTAATTTAAATCTACAATTAATTTTTTTTTTATTTTTAATATATAAAAAAGTGTCAATTTTTTGTGACCATAATTTCCCATCTATCCACATCCTTCCTATATAAGAGCCGAGGGTTTTTGTTGCTCCCTCCCTTCGTCTTGTATTCTCTAGTTCAAGCTCAGTTTTTCTGTTTCGGATCTGGGATTCTGTTGATTTATTCGCAAATCGGACGGTTTTTCCTTTTTTCAATCAAAGGCTGAATCTTTTTCTTCTGGGGGGTTTTGACTTCTCTGTAGCAAACTCTAGCTTTGTACTAGTTCTGAAGATTTTGAGTTGAATGGCTCGGTTGATTTGGCCGTGTAGAGGATCCCCATCTATATCGAAGACGACTATTCTGGGATTCATTTCATCTGCTAAAGTGATTACTCTAACCATTTAACTATCTTGGAGGCTACTTTGCTTTCTAAAAATTGCCTGTTCAAGCTGTTGGTCTGTGTATATCTGTAATGTCAACAATGAAGTTGGACCACTGTCATATGCAATTATGTGTTTCTGGTTTCATTTTAACCTTTTTTTTTGTTTATCTCTTTCTGGGTGAAGTCTGTACTTTGTTGTGGTAGGTGTTCTTTGGGTAATTGTTTCCAGTTTGTTGGTTAAAAATTGGGAAAAAAGCTATAAATAAACGTCTATAAAAAAATGTCTCTGATCAGCCTTATACAAATTCATTGATAGCCCACATCCTAAAAAGCATGCCACATGTGCCACTTTCAACAATTTATAAACTTGTTCAACTGCATTTAAAGTAGATTTTGGTAGTGCTGTGGATGAGATGGGACACCATCTTGAGTGTTCCTCTTTATTTAGTTGTCTTTAATATGTCATTTTTATTTTCCATAGCTTAGTGTAGCATATTTGGGCACTTGATGTTGATGTTACCGTTACTGTCAAGTAGATTTAATTTTCCTTGAAGGCTTTTTCTGCTCCCATGATTGTGTTTGTATGGAATTATATTATTAATCCCCTGAACTGAATCATAAATTTGCATTCGGGTGAATAGGTTGTAGAGACTTGAGCAGATGATTAAATATGTGTATCATAATAACTGTTCAATTTGTGGGTTTGCAGCTTCAAGCCACCCCTAGTGCTACTACCAAATTTGAATATACCGTTAAGAGTGCTTTGTCATCCAGGAGGTTTCTCAGCTCCAAGGTATGTTTTTAATATATCTTTTCTCTTTGGCAAAGCGTAGGCCTTAATAATAAGGTTCTGGCATCAATAAGGTGTGGAAAATATTTTAAAGGTGTTCCTTTATAATCTTCCTTAGGTTATTCATCAAAGAAACTATCGACTAGCATATCCGTTGTTATATGTGAGTCAATCATATTTCCCTTTTTTAATTGCGTTATGCACTTTATGATCATGTATGCATATTTACTTACATCTGGCGGATCTGGTTCTCCAATTATAGCCTGTCAATGGATCTTGCTTTCTTATTTCAGAATAATCAAGTTGATAGGAGAACAATTTGTTCAGTTGCAACAGAAACACCGCAGCAAGCAGACGAGCTGAAAATGGAAGCTCCAAAGGAAATTTTCCTTAGAGACTACAAGATGCCTGACTACTATTTTGATTCTGTACGGCCTTCTTGCTGCCATGTAGTTTGATTTTCGCTAATTAACAAACATAGATGTCTTACTTTGCATGTGCCATTTCAGGTTGACTTGAAATTCTTGTTGGATGAAGAAAAGACCACTGTATTTTCAAAAATATCCGTTTCTCCTAGAATGGAAGGTAAAATAATTGTTGATGCGTTTTTCTTCCCAGGGCAGCTGTACATTTATGTATTTGACATATGTGCTGATAATTCACTTTCCTTCAGTTTCAGGCTCAGTTTCTCCTCTTGTCCTCGATGGTCGTGATATGCAGCTAATTTCAGTCAATATTGATGGTCAAGAGTTGAAGGTATGCTATCTATCTTCACTACTGACTGTTGTGCCCTTTATTCAGATGTACGAGTTTTTTCCCTTCTTCTGTGAAAACCTTTTTGCGCATGCCTGTTTAATGCATGGACACTGAAATTCTAAGATAGATCTATACGTTTTTGATTATGCAATCTTTCTATTGCAATTTCATAGTTTCACAGCTCTTTCATGCTCTGTAAGTGCTGCCCTGATAATTTAAATGGTATTTTTTACACGTTCCATCTCTGGCTTTTGTCTTATTTTGTTTTAGGCTGGGGAATACCGATTGGATTCTCGACATCTGACAATCCAATTCCCACCAAATGGAAAATTTATCCTTGAAATTGTTACTGAGATACAGCCACAAAAGAACACATCATTGGAGGTGAAGAATGCTTCCTATCCACACCTGTTTCTCATCCTCTGCTTTTGTATGTATCCCTAATATTCCCAATTACACAATGTTGATTGTTCTTTTATAGGGACTATACAAGTCCTCTGGGAATTTCTGCACACAGTGTGAAGCCGAAGGTTTTCGGAAAATTACCTTCTATCAGGTTGGGCTCCATTGCCAATTTAAATTCTTTTTTGATGATGGGGTAATATGATATTTACCTTGATCTTGTGCCGTAAATACCAGGATCGTCCCGATATAATGGCAAAATACACGTGTCGCATCGAAGCTGACAAATCTAAGTATCCAGTTCTGCTCTCCAATGGAAATCTCATAGATCAAGGCGACCTCGAGGTCAGCTTTATAAATTGACAGGGATTATGAAAGCTTGGTCATTAGTTTCTGCTTTCATATGACATCCATCATTGTCTATTGTGTACAGGGAGGCAAACATTTTGTTGTTTGGGAGGATCCACACAAGAAGCCTTGCTATTTGTTTGCATTGGTAGCTGGTCAATTGGTGAGCAGAGATGACTCATTTGTAACCAGATCTGGTCGAAAAGTTGCCTTGCGCATATGGACACCTGCAGATGACTTGCCGAAAACTGCACATGCCATGTATTCGTTAAAGGCAGCAATGAAGTGGGATGAGGATGTTAGTGCTCTATTTCATCACACTCCTAAATTCATGCGAATATATGTTTATGTTTCCATTTAACTTTTGGTTATACTCATTTTAGGTGTTTGGTCTAGAGTATGACCTAGATCTTTTCAACATAGTTGCTGTTCCAGACTTTAATATGTAAGTTGGATTCTCTGAACATAATCATCAACATAAGTTGTTCCATGAATTTTCTTAATGTTATTGACCTTTAATTTTATTGATGTACCTTGTCAGGGGGGCCATGGAGAACAAGAGTTTGAATGTATGTCACTATGCCCTCTTTAAAGTTGTTTGTTAATTCATTTTTTTCCTGTGGAGTGTTTTCTGACACCATAACTCATCCCTCTTTCTATTTTGCTTAGATTTTCAACTCTAAGCTTGTATTGGCATCTCCAGAAACTGCCTCTGATGCAGATTACGCTGCTATATTGGGCGTTATAGGCCACGAGGTAAGTTGTTTCTAATATAAATTTGATGATAGATTGCTTCTCTTTCATTTAATGATGGACTAACTTCACATTGATTTTGGTTTCCATGTTTGAAATTTGGATCATGTAGTACTTCCACAACTGGACTGGTAACAGGTAAGCTACTTCATATGACCGTTTAAAGCATACCTCCTATGTATTTTTAGTGAACCCTTATTTCTTACATCTTCTTTTACACTGTTGTGTCTGCATTTTAGAGTAACTTGCCGTGATTGGTTCCAGCTGAGCCTTAAGGAAGGTCTCACCGTTTTCCGTGATCAAGTATGTTACCTTTTGCACATTTTATTTGGAAATTTTGATTTTGGTTTTGCATGGTTTGATCATATGTTGACTCCATCCTTTTTCAGGAATTTTCATCTGATATGGGAAGCCGTACTGTGAAGAGAATTGGAGATGTTTCAAAGCTTAGGAATTACCAATTTCCCCAGGTTCTTCCCCTTTTAATTTTTTTTACATGCAATTATATTTTATGTTAAATAGATCTTCTGATGTTGATATAGCTGCTTTTGGAATGTGAAGTTGTCTTGCTGAGCTATATCCATCCATCTTATTGCTTGTCTCCTGTTCTCAGGATGCTGGTCCAATGGCACATCCAGTCCGACCACACTCTTACATTAAGGTAATACTTAGTGTTTCTTGTCCCACTTGTTTATTTCTTGTCCGACCACACTCCATGAATTTCTTGGCCTTTCTCTTCTATACTGAACTTTCTTTCTCTTATTTCTCCCAGATGGACAACTTCTACACAGGCAAGTCTTAGATTCGAAGGGTTCGCTATCATTTTGGTGCAATGCTTTTGTGATACTGATCTTTTCTTCCTTCACTGATGTATGTTCTGTGACGTCATTTGAACGTGGTATTCTTGTTTGTGGTGATGAACCTGCAGTGACGGTAAGACAAATTCTTTACATGTTCGTGGCAAATCCCATTTTTCTCCTATTCAAAAGATGCTTATCCTCTTATTTTCTGTCTGCAGGTATATGAAAAGGTGCTGTCGATGTGTCATATAAACCCTTTCCTTTCTGCTACGAGAATATAATGACAAACAATCCACTTGTAAAAGGCTAAATTTGATGTGTATAGTGTTTGATATTTTAAAGCTTTGTCTTCTGTTGCTACTAACAGGGAGCTGAAGTTGTCAGAATGTACAAAACTTTGCTTGGAAGCCAAGGGTTCCGACAGGTAAAAAGAGGAACACATAATCCTAAAGATAATGCAAGTTTTATTGTACCATCTCATTTTTTTTCTTTCCACTGTGTTTCAGGGCATGGATTTGTACTTCAAGAGACACGACGCGCAAGCTGTAACTTGTGAAGACTTTTTTGCTGCAATGCGGGATGCAAACAATGCTGATTTTGCTAATTTCTTGCTCTGGTATCCAATTTACTATCATATCTTTCTTCTTCATCATCCTCATATAAAAACACATTTTAATTCGAAAAATGATATAGGTATTCACAAGCTGGAACACCTATTGTTAAAGTCACTTCATCTTACAATGCTGAAACTCAAACCTTCACCCTGAAGTTCAGGTATGGATACATGATTTGATACCCTTTAAATCCGAACTTATTTTGGTTTGTAAACTTATTTTGATCCATGACTCATGCAGCCAAGAGGTGCCACCTACTCCTGGACAGCCAGAAAAAGAACCCATGTTCATCCCAGTTTCAGTGGGTTTGCTTGACTCGAGTGGAAAAGACATGCCTCTGACTGGTATTTACCATAACGAGAAGCTTGAGTACGTTGGAAGCACCACCACTGTGCTTCGCATAACAAATGTATGCTAACATGACATCTATTAATCGTTATTTTGAAGATTGCAAAGAAGAAAAGTTTACCATTCCTTCTTCATTAATGAAGGAATGCTAGAAGAAAGTTGTAGCTGGAAATTCATGACATTCTTGCATTTAATATGAGATATGAGATAGCTCGTTTGACTTTTTTTTTAAAAATTTTTCTCTTAATATTATAGTACATATGATACATTCCATTTCGAGGCAATACTATTTTTAATGTTTTGTTGTCTTCATTGCTGATTTTGTACTAACTTTCCATTCTTGTTGCTGTGCAGAAAGAGGAAGAATTTGTGTTTGCTGATGTACCTGAGAAACCAGTTCCATCTTTGTTGAGAGGCTACAGCTCGCCTATTCGTCTTGAGTCTGATCTTAGTGACAATGATTTGTTTTTCCTCTTAGCTCATGACTCAGATGAGTTTAACAGGTATGCTATTATTTCCCTGTCACCCAACAATCTCTTGCATTATCCTATGGAAAAAGGCTAAATATTTTAACCATTTTCATTATCTCTAGATGGGAGGCTGGACAGTTGCTGGCAAGAAAGATGATGATTAGCATGGTAGCTGATTACCAAGCAAACAAACCGCTTGCCTTAAACCCAAAATTTGTGGAAGGGCTTAGATGCATTCTCACTGACTCGAGTCTGGACAAAGTATGCATGGAAAACTTCCATTGCTTATAGATACTAATTAAAAGGGGATTTCGACTTTGTTACTGACTAATTTCATATTTATTTTCCATTTTATTTTTTTTATAGGAATTCATTTCAAGGGCCATAACTTTGCCCGGTGAAGGTGAGGTCATGGATCTTATGGACGCCGCAGACCCCGATGCTGTTCATGCAGTCCGAACTTTTATTAAGAAACAATTGGCATCCAGTCTGAAAAATGAGCTGCTAATCAAGGTAAAATGAACTTCATTTTCTTGCTTGTTTAACTTTGCCAAATGTTTTAAGCTCTTATAATTTTAACTTGCACTTTCCATGGATCATAGGTTAATGAGAACAGAAGTTCAGAAGCGTACGACTTTAATCATCCCAGCATGGCTAGAAGGGCCTTGAAAAACACTGCTCTGGGTATGTACATTTCATCAGATTCTTCTTTTGTGGTTACATTTTTGGCTTTTGGCATGACACTATTTTTTTTGTCTTTATAGCTTATTTGACGTCTCTGAACGAACCTGAGCTTACTGAACTGGCATTGCAAGAGTATAAATCTGCAACCAACATGACAGAGCAGTTTGCTGCTTTGGCAGCCATTGCTCAGAACCCGGGTACTGTGCGTGATGAAGTTCTTGCTGACTTCTACAATAAATGGCAAAATGACTTCCTGGTAAGTTCGGTCTTTAATTACCAGCAAGATATATTTTTGGGTGAATTACAAAATCAACCCCTTGTATAGGCACTTCAAACAAAACCTCCTATTAATAGCAAACTTTGACTTGACCACCCATTATCTAGTTTGACTAACAGTTCAACATCCAAGCTCCTGTTCTGACAAGATTTTCATTTTAGCCCTCTAATCTTGTTATGGAATGTGTGTCATTTTCCAGTTTTAAGCAATACTTTATTCACGATCTCTGTGATTTGTCATTGGAAATTGCATGATGGATCTTTGTATGCGGTTATTTGTATTCATTGACTACAAATGAGTTCGAAATTTGTAACTATTAGGAAAAATTTATAATATGTGAGTTCAATTAATAGAATCCTTAGTAGTCGTTCCAAAGTTATATTTATTTAAGCATAGTGTTATTTGTGGATCATCATACGTTCCGTAATGAAACATATCTGGGACGCTGAACTGTTCTGTAAATACTTACTTTATGAGTCTTCTCTTCACCAGGTTGTCAACAAGTGGTTCGCCCTTCAAGCAATGTCAGATATTCCAGGAAATGTGGAGAACGTCAAGAAGCTACTAAATCATCCTGCATTTGATATGCGCAATCCAAACAAGGCATGATACAACTCTGTTACATGGCTTGTCATCTGATTAATGGAATTAGTTCTGATCTTCTATAATTGTCCTCTCTATTGCATCCTGATCAGGTCTACTCACTAATCGGAGGGTTCTGTGGATCTCCTGTGAACTTCCACGCCAAAGATGGGTCAGGATACGAGTTCTTGGGCGATATAGTCGTCCAGCTAGACAAGCTAAACCCCCAGGTCAGATTCCGAGAAGGGACATTTTTTTTCCAACATATCAAAAGGCGTTATAAGGCCTTGTTTGGTATACCTATATTTTGGAAGATATCAATATGACACTCCCATCAGTTTGCTAATTAAACTGCTATGGATTCCAAACGGACCTTAAATGAACCTTCAAGGTTTTACAGTTTATACCTTTTAAGCCATAAATTCAGACTGAGCAATGCCCTTACATTCTCTCATTGTATGTTCTCTCATTGTATGTTTTAGGTGGCTTCCCGGATGGTCTCGGCTTTCTCCAGGTGGAGGCGGTATGACGAAACCCGACAGAGTCATTGCAAGGTAAAAACTTATTTTGTCACAACACTAAAACCTCTGTAAATTTGTGGAACGTTTTGAATATGTATGTTCAATTGGTAGATAAAATTTGTTGTTTGAAAGTGTTTGTGTGTATGCAGGCACAGCTGGAGATGATCATGTCAACAAATGGGCTGTCCGAGAATGTGTTCGAGATTGCATCTAAGAGTTTGGCTGCTTAGACAATGTACTTCTTAGTTATTTCCCCCTTTTAGCTTTATGAACAATAAAAATTGCCTTTCTACGAGGGATGATGAAGGTAAAAACCATATATCTATAGTATTTGCTGGATTATTGGTTTAGGACTTTTTAAAGTGGCTTGGTTACTTTTGGATGCTAATCAAAGATATGAAAAAACCATAAATGTTTTGCATCCTTCCCAAATGAAAGTGGCTTGGCATATATTTTAGGAGTGAAAATGCGAGAAAATAACGTGGATTTGTTTGTTATATTTGATGATACCCATGTTAACTAGTCTTCGTTTCAAACACCTTAGTCTTAGATACGAACACCTTAAGTTAGTCTTTGATTCAAACACGGTGATTGCAATTTGGTAGATCGTATATAGCAGATTTACTTTTTTAGACTCCCGATCATGTGTAACAAAAGCCTACTACACTGAAATAACTCTGACTTCTCTCTAAGATCTTCTCTCTAGTCTATCTTTCTGCTGTCCTTTTGGCTCGCCCATGTCGGAGCCTTCTCCGATGGTGGTGGCTGCTAGCCTGCCGCCGTCGACTCCCCCCATTCTGCCTGGTCCGTCTCCGGTCGTGATGGTGGGCCCTACCCAGCGGACCTGGAAGGATATGGTCGTGAATGATAAGGGTATCCAACGACCGCGTCTTGACCGTGCCTTTCTCAAAGGGAAAGTGAACATCGACTACCCCGGTGGTCCTAACACCGAGCCAAGAATCAAAGTCGCCCCGGATGTGTTGGGGGTCCTGGCGGGTGTATGGAAGTCTTCACTGATCGTCAAAGTCCTGGGGAGTTTTGTGCCGTTCCATGTGATGGGTAGGAAACTCAAGAGACATTTGGGCGCCGTCGGGGAACATGCTGCTTGCGGACCTCCCGAATGGGTATTATGTGGTGCGCTTTGAGCAAGAAACCGATTACTACAACGCCCTTACGGGTGGTCCATGGATGTTGTTCGGTAATTACCTTATTATCAAGGCTTGGTCCCGGGATTTCGACCCCGAGACGGACAGAATTTGTACGACCCCTGCTTGGGTCAGGATTGCGAAGCTTCCTATGGTGTACTATGATGAAGAGCTGCTGTTGTCGGTGGCGGAGGCTATAGGTAGACCCATTAAAGTGGATACGAGAACCTTGTTCTCGAATAGGTGCAGGTACGCAAAGGTTTGTGTTGAAGTCGACTTGACCAAACCGCTGAATGGGACGATCCTGCTCGATGATGTGCGGTATCACATCGAATACGAGGGCCTTCATATTATTTGTTTCACGTGTGGAAGTTACGGACATCTCATGGAGAGATGCCCTGCGAACGTCGAGAAGAGTAGTGCTCAGAACTCTCAGTCGGGGCAATCGCATACAACGGCTGGCCCTAATGTGCCCGCTTGCGCGTCTTCCGCCCCCAGCGACTCGTGCCATGGGCCGTGGATGGAAGTCCAGCGAAAAAGGAGGCCGAATAAGAACAAGGCTAAGCAAGGTGGCAATGGTGGTGCACCGAGTGGTACGGCAGGTCGTTCGCCGGCGCCGGTGAGGAAGGAGCCTGCGGCCAAGCCTGATGTTAATGCTGTTACCGTTGCATCGGGAAGAGGCAAATCGAAGGTTGATAGTAATGATGAGGTCGCTGCTAGGTTTAAAGCGTTGGCTTCGGGATCGGGTCCGTCAACTGTAAATGCGGCTCAAGGTGTACAGGTTCCAAAAAATTTTGAAGTGGGGGCCAAGGTTACTAATCAAAGGAATTCTAAAAAGAACGACAAAAGGAGGAACAAAGGGAAAAAGGAGGCTGTGGAGATGGAAGATGGGCCTGTCTTGAGTAGTGGCCCAAAGAAAAGGCCCAGAAATGGGGATTCTCCTAAACGGGCTGCCAAGTCCAAAGACATTGTGATTCCCACAACGTTCAATCCGCAAAAATACTTGGTGGATCCGGATGGAACTTACTCGGCAGTGGACCCTAATTCGACTGGGTGTGAGAACGCCGGCCATGACGGTGCTGCGCGATCGGAGGCGGAGGACCCTCTCCGGGCTGCCAACGACACCATCGCCGGCATTAGAAGCCAGATTATCGCCGCCGACCAGGTTGCGAGCATCCAAGCGACGATCGATGATGAGGGGACGGACGAGATGGTGGTGGACGGGATCAGCGTTGGGCTGGACGGGAGTGTTAACCCTTCTTCCTGATTTTTGTTTTGCTGATTTTGTCCATTTATTGATGAATTGTTTACTGTGGAATTGCAGGGGAGCCGGGAGTAGCGGATTCCGACGAGTGACTCGGTTCATGGCCAGACATCACCATGTGGATGTCCTTGCGATAGCTGAACCTAAGATCTCGGGGGGTCACGGCAGACGACGTCTGCTCCAGGCTACCGTTCACGAATAACTTTAGGATTGAGGCCATTGGCTTTGCGGGTGGCTTATGGATCCTCTGGAACGAGGCTTGTGTGGACCTTGTAGTCGTTCGCTGTTTCGATCGATTCATCCATTCAAGTTTCAAGAGTGATGGTAAAGTGGGCAATCTGATTTTTGTCTATGCCCCTCCGAATGAGACTGATAGGGAATCGTTTTGGTTGGATTTGCGGGGTTTCGCGAGGAGCATTGCGGGGCCTTGCATCTATGGTGGGGATTTCAACTGTGTTCTGAACAGCTGGGAAAGTGCAGGAACTGTGGATTCGCTATCTCCAGATACTGACGTCTTCCAGAGCTGGGTTGATGATGCTGAGCTTATTGATGCGGGTTTCTCTGGGGCAGAGTTCACTTGGACGACGGGAATTACCGAGCGGACTTACAAGGCCCGGAGGCTTGATCGGGTGCTCATGAATGCTGCTGCCAGGTTGGATTGGCCGGATGCCTCCGTGCGTCATCTGCCGGCCATAGGTTCGGATCATACGCCTCTCCTCCTCTCGCTTAAGCCTGCGCGGGTGGTTAACAAGAAACCTCGGCCCTTTCGTTTCGAGGCGGCGTGGACCAAGCACTAGGACTTCCATGGTCTTGTTGAAAGGAGCTGGGATCAGTTGGCTAAAACCCCAGATGCTCTGAAGCGGCTGAAAGATATCCTGCTTAAATGGAACCTCGAGGTTTTCGGGAATATTCGAACCCGGAAGTTGGAAACCCTTAAAGGCATCTCGGACATCCAGCAGGCGGCGTCTGGGGGTTTTAACTCGCAGCTGGCTGAGAGGGAGAGGCAGCTTCAGGATGATCTTAAGCAAATTCTTGATCAAGAGGAGTTAATGTGGTTTCAAAAGTCTCGGGAGAAGTGGCTTTGTGAAGGGGATCGTAATACGTCTTTCTTCCACCTATCTACTGTTATCAGGAGACGTAGGAATCGGATTGATACTCTTCTTGATGATCAGGGCGTCTGCATCAATGAGCCGAGTTTGGTGGAGAAGCATGCTACTAATTTCTTTCGTGATCTGTACTGCGTCCCGGAGGAGTGTGGTGGGGTTGATGCTCTGCCTAGTGGTCGTTTTCCCCAGATTCCTGCTGAGGTCTGGCATTCTCTGGTGGTTCCGTTTACAGATGAGGAGATTTGGGCTGCTATGGGTGGTATGGGGGATTTTAAGGCTCCTGGGAGTGATGGCTTTCAGCCACTGTTTTTCAAGAGGTGCTGGGATTGTGTTGGCGGTTCGGTTCGGGAGTTTGTCAGGGAGTTCTTCAGGCTTGGCAGATTTCAGGATGGAATCAATGATACTTTGCTTGTGCTTATTGCGAAAGTGGCTAAGCCAGAGCGTATTTCTCAATTCCGCCCGATTAGCTTGTGTAACGTCTTATACAAGCTGATTACTAAGATCTTAGTCAACAGATTACGGCCGTTGCTTGATGATATCATTGGGCCGATGCAGGGAAGCTTTATTCCAGGCCGTCTCATCTCTGATAACATCATTGTGGTGCAAGAAGTGGTCCACTCTATGAGGAGAAAGCAGGGCAAAAAGGGGTGGATGGTTCTGAAAATCGACCTTGAAAAGGCCTATGATAGGCTCCGGTGGGATTTCGTTGAGGATTCTCTTCGTGATGCGGGTTTTCCGAACATTTGGATTGATTGGATTAAGTCATGCATCGGGTCCTCGTCTATGCGCCTGGTTTGGAATGGGGAATTGACTGATCCTTTCTCTCCGTCTCGTGGCATTAGGTAGGGTGATCCCATCTCGCCGTATCTGTTTGTTATTTGTATGGAGAGGTTAAGCCATTTAATCAATAATGTTGTGGGCTATGGGCTTTGGAAGCCAGTCAAAGTTACCCGTCGTGGTCCCTTGATTTCACATGTCCTTTTTGCGGATGATGTGGTATTAATGGCTGAGGCCTCGGTCGAGCAAATGCGAGTGATCATGGGAGTCCTGGATGCATTCTGTAACGCCTCTGGTCAAAAAATCAGCAAGGCGAAGTCCAAATGTTTGTTTCAAAGAATGTAGGGGCTGATTTGGTTGATGCCTTGAGGATTGAAAGTGGACTTGAGATTACTGATGATTTGGGCAGCTATCTGGGTATGCCAATCCTGCACAAAGCAGTCTCTAAGGATACTTTTGCTCCCCTTGTGGATAAGGTGAAATCGAGGCTTGGCTCTTGGAAGAGCCGTACCCTTAGTCTTGTGGGAAGAATCACGTTGGCCAAGTCGGTTCTTAACACCATTCCGGTGTATTCGATGGCCACTGTGGTTTTGCCTATGGAGACTTGCAAGAAGATCGATCAGGTTATCTGTAACTTTATCTGGAGTCAAAGCCCGAGTAGAAAGAAGATTCACCTTGTTGGGTGGAAGGAGGTTTGTAAGGCAAAGAAGGATGGAGGGCTCGGGATCCGCCTGATGAGGGAGCTAAACCTTGCGGTCATTAGTAAGCTCAGTTGGCGCTTTCTCCACT
The DNA here is from genome assembly GCA_963924305.1 of Polygonum maritimum. Lineage (NCBI taxonomy): Eukaryota > Viridiplantae > Streptophyta > Magnoliopsida > Caryophyllales > Polygonaceae > Polygonum > Polygonum maritimum. Next base: position 44,415,228 of record OZ002728.1, read on the forward strand.
GCTCTGATGGCCTTTGGGGTAAGGTTCTGGCCCACAAGTAGACCAGGGATTCGGGAGCGCCGGTGCAAGCTACCTCGGCGATTTGGAGAGGTATTCAAGAGGGGATTCAAGAGGTCGTCCTTAAAGGCGGTGCGTGGCTTGTGGGGGATGGCAGTGTAATAACCGCTATTTTTATAAATAAGAGAAATAAAGTTTTCTTAAAATCCTTATTCGTACAACGATCAAAATGTCGTCAATAGTAAATTCCTCGCCCATTTAAGCGTAAAACTCGTTCAAATTCAATTATGGAAAAACGAGCATTTATATTAAATTATTATTTTGAAATAAATTGTTTAAGAATATAAGAAGATTGAATTAAGAAAAAGAAATTTTAATTAAAGAGAAAAATAACAAGTAACAAGTACAATATTTGGGTAGGCCCTTAAATAATTAAATCCCAGCCCAAAAATAAAAAGGAGAGAGTACAAAAATTGGCAAGTGGGACTTGAACCCTCAACCTCTCCAACCCTCCCTTTCCTTCCCTTACCAGTTGAGCTATGAGAGCTTCTCGTGTATTAAGGGAACGTATTTGTATTAAACGGATTTGTCTGACTACTCAAAAAAAAAAAAAAAAAAAAATCCTTGACTGAGATTTTTACTGTCCTTCGCCAATTGCATTCGCGACAACGCAGAGATTTTTCTGCCAAATGAAATCCAGCGGATCAGCCCCCATCATTACACCCATACTTCCTCCTCTAGTGAATTAGAGAAATCTGTTATAAAATAAGGGCTCCAGCATTAAATTCAAGTTCATCTTCAACCTTGAGTTCACCACTTGTCCATACAAATCCCTGAACCCATCCACAAATCCGACCCCCAAAAATCTCAACCTGTGTTTTCCAAGTTTCAAACCCGAAAGAATCCGTCCAAACCAAAAACGCCTAAAAACTGCAAGTTCCAAAAATCTGTTTTTTTTCTTTCTGCCTTTTTTTTTCCTCCGACGGGAATTCGACCGAGCCGCCGCCCTTCTCTTGTCGCCGTCCGCCTCCAGGAAGCCGCCAGAGTTGCCGCCGTTCGTCGCCGGTCTCCGCCGTTGCTGCCGTGGTTGCTGCTGCCGTGTCGTTGCTGCTGTCGTGCCTTGTGTTGCTGCGTAAAAACCCAAGGCAAGCAACAACTTCCTTCTTGTATCTTGGTGTGGGCTGATTTCTAATTCTTTTGTGGGTGGGCTTTTGTTTAATTTTGGGTAAAAGTCGATTAAAATACAAACAGGCCATAATTAGTAGCAGGAGGTGTCCATAGCATTTACGTAGAAAAGAAACGGGGGCTTTAGCTTTTATTTTCTTGTAATGCCAACTAAGCTACAACTCTGATCATGTTATGTGGGTGGTGTATATGTGTAAAAATATATGAAAGTGATGAAGCGTAATTACCCACACTGATCAACTTAGGTGTACATAATAATGTTAGTAGAGTTGAAGTAATAATAATAATAAAATACTATTAGTATAGTCTTATAAAGTCTTAAATTGTGAGTTTTGACATAAAAAGAAAAGATATATATATATATAGGATTTATATAACCCTTTATTATAGCGAAGAAAAATAATTTGAAGGACTTTTGGAATTAGAAATAAATTATGTATTAATTTACTTCGCTCGTTATGAAAATCACGCCTAATTTAGGTCAAGTTCTCGGATCGCCGTAAGCTCGTGAATCGATTTCCGTAGGACTCGAATTCTGCAAAGCAAAGGCAAGTGGATGGTTCTCTTGCTCTTTATGATTAAACGTGAATTTTCTTCCATTCCGTTTAATATCTATATAATTGTTAGGGACGCCTTGTTTGCTTAAAAATGAACCTAGGATTTATTATCGTTAGAAATAATGATTTCATTGTCATATTACTATTATTTCTGCACTACGCTAATACTTGGACTTAGGACCGACTGATTGCGGCCTTTATGCGTTTCACGGTCTCGTTTGAGACTTTGCAATGGACTAGAATAGGGATTAGGGGTGAGAGCTCGTCTCTGAAAACACCTCTTAAAAACGTATTAGGATGTACCTATACCCTAATACTGAGTCATGACTCTGCCCGCTCTACCGCTCAGAGGGGTGATAGCACCCTAGCTAGGTGTTCAACTATGTGGCTCTAGGCTCGCTCAAGGGGTCGCCGCATATAAAAATCATTAATTGAATTGTTGAATGGATATTCCTCGGGTGGCCCTTGACTCTTATGAGTTGCCACATCCGAAAATCGTTAAAACAAGATGTATTGGGTGTGGCCCTTGACTCTTATGAGTTGCCACATCCGAAAATCGTTAAAACAAGATGTATTGGGTGTGGCCCTTGACTCTTATGAGTTGCTACATCCGGAAATCGTTAAAATAAAAATGTATTGTTGTATTACTCAGAGAGGATAAGTTGATGAAGGTTTTTACTAAACTTTGATGTGCATTAATAAGTTCCCAATAAAAATCTTAATCATCTCTCGTTCCTAGGAATCACTTTCTTGTGATTTCCTATGTTCAAAAGAAAGCTCGTTCTTCACCTCCTTTCGGATTTATGCCTTTCATTATCATCTCAGTTGTATTCGCATAAAGCCTAATTCTCCAAAATATATCACACCCTCACCTCAAAAGAACCCGATTTGTCGTGCATCGCTCAGTTCCCTTTGGACCTTGATGCCGACATACTTAGCCTTTTAAGAACTTAGTCATATTCTACCACTTGCTTAGTCTCGCGTTAGACTAATACCACTTTCTTTCTTCCCGACATTGGTCGGCTGGTATTTCTTGCTTTTATGGAAATATCAGGAAGTGAAGACAGGTTCGCTGGAGACCAAAGACGAAGACTCGAGGATTTAAAGGAAGGAAGATTTTCAAGAGGTTTCAAGTCATTTTAGATATTTTGGAATTTCCTACGTTGTTCTTATGAAGAATCTTTGTCATTTTATTTCCGCTGCAAAATGATTTATATGTCTTCTTCACTCAAAACATTGTTATTCTGTAACATTGAATCACTTTTAATATAATATAAGTTCAATATGTTGTTTTCTATGAACCGAGTTATGTTACCAACCGCCTTGGGTGACTTTGGATGGAAAAATCCGAGGTCACTGGCATGTAATACCCTGGGGTTCAAAATAGGGGTGTTATAGGCAGTCTCGTTCGCTTTTGGCTTGACAGCTGGATGCCTTGTGGTCGGCTTGCGGATGTCGCTACGGGCACTATTCCAGATGGTGATAAGGATGTTATGGTGCGCCATTACTGGACGGATGAGGCTGATTGGGATTGGGCTCGCTTGAGCCCCCTTCTCCCCGAGGGGTTGCTGCTCAGCTTGGCGGCCATTAGCCTCACGGCGGTGGGCGATCTGTCGGACAGCTTCACTTGGAAAGCGTCGGCCGATGGGTCTTTCTCTATCAAGTCGGCTTATGATATGATTATGGGAACAGGGGACCTTTGTTGGGCGGATGGTTCGGTGTACAAGAAGATTTGGAAGCTCCGTACTCAGGAGAGAATTCGAGCTTTTGTGTGGTTGGTGATGAAGGGTTGTATTCTCACGAACCATGAAAGAAGGAGACGACATATGGCGAACTCGGATCTCTGTCCTCTGTGTAAGGGAAGTTCTGAAACCCTTGAACATCTCTTTCGTGATTGTCCTGAGATTGCCCCTTTTTGGGTTGCTATTGGTGTGCCTGCTGAGTGCTCTAATTTTACGCCCCTTTCTTTTGCAGGTTGGTTCCGGGGGAACATCATGGCGAGCTGGCGATCGAGCGAAGGGATTGAGTGGTCGGCTATTTTCGCCACTGCGCTTTGGTGGGCGTGGAAGTGGAGGAACGAGGCGGCTTTCGGAAGGACGAGAAGGATCGTAGCGGGCGCTGAATTTGTGTACTCCCAAGCGCTTGACTATGATCGTGCTTGGAGGACGAGGGGAGTGGATGTTAGGCTGGGACAAACTTGCGAGGTGGAGGTGTCTTGGAAGAGGCCAGCCACGTCTTGGATTAAGTTCAATTCGGATGGTTCGGTTCGTCATGATGGGACTGCTACCGCGGGAGGCGTGGCCAGAGATGCGGAGGGCATTTGGATCATCGGGTTTGCTCACAATATCGGGCGCTGTTCGGTGCTGGCTGCCGAGTTATGGGGTATTCGTGACGCGCTGAAGTTGGCTTGGGACTCGGGCTTCCGTCATGTTTGGTTGGAGTCCGACTCCGCGTTGGCGGTGTCTTTAGTCAAGAACGGGGTGGAGCCAAGCCACCCGTACTCGAATCTGGTGTTCCAATGCCGGATGCTTTTCAGACGAGATTGGATCGCTCGTCTCAACCACGTCTTCAGGGAAGCGAACTCTGTCGCGGACTCCCTCGCCAGGCATGCTCATGCCTTATCGCTAGGTTTTCATTTTCTTACCGAGCCCCCTTCGAGTGCTTGCGCTTTGCTTGAACTCGACCTTTGTGGGAGGCCGGTTTCCCGCACTGTTAGACAGTGCCCTGCCTAGGCCCTAGCCCGGGTTTTTCTTCACCAAAAAAAAAAATACAAGACACGGGGTAAAATAGTCTTTTTATAACATATCCTTCCTCCTTGATCGTCGCCCTCTGTTTTACACCTCCTCCTTGTTCAAGCAAATATCACGACAATTTTTGATCCTACCCCTCCTTGTTCGAGCATCACTTCTGGATGATTTGATCTCTCTCTATCTCTCCCTCGATCTTCGGTTTCCATCCGACGCTTTGATCTTAATTCTCTACATAATGCGTAAAATTGGTAACAAAATCGATCTTAAACCCTAACTTTATGAATTGATGAAATTGATGGTTAATCTTCAATGAATAATTGTACAATTGATTGACGGGTGCATTGCGTACATAATTGATGGTTTGCTTGCTTCGCTCGATGAATTTAGTATACGAGTTTCTCTAGTATTCATGGAAAATTGGCAGTTCATTTCTTAACAATGCATTATAACATGTTAATGATGCACTATATCGTATTGTCGATGCACTTTTTCACCTTTGAATGGACTTCATCTAACTTTGACTCAACCGTTTTTCTCATTAATTAGCATGCATTTTTCGTAATTCATAATGCACTTTTTGCTATCATGCTTGCACTTTTAAGGTTGGGAAATTCCTTTTATTACCCTATGGTCTTGACAATTCCTTTTGGTGTCGTAAGAAAAAAGTTTCTACTTTTGGTACCCATATGGTTTGTACATGTTTTGTTTTGTACCAAAAACTGTATCTAAACCCATTTTTCATCCAAAAAAATATAATTTCAGTTTAAAATATTTATAAAAAACTAATTTAGAAAATAAAATATTGGATTTTTATAGAAGTTTAAACGGAAATTGTATTGAACAAATTTAGCCATTCAGCTTATTCCATTAGATTTTTTTTAATGGATGGTCAAACTTTTTTTTATTGAACAATCTATTTTGTGTAAGTTCTTTTGTTTTTTAATTTTAATTTATTTAAACTTTAAATGAAAATCGTATTTTTTGATGAAATATGGGTTTATATAGAGTTTTGGTTATGAAAAGGAAAATATATAAACCATAGGAGTATCAAAAGGAATTTTTTTTTGGGACATCTAAAGGAATTGTCAATTTATAGGGGTGCCAAAAAGAATTTCCCTTTAAGGTTTAATGATGCGTTTTTCCTACGATTAACTTTTGCTTTTATAATTTCTAACTAAGGATGCACTTTTTAGTATTACGAATGCACTTTTTGATGTTATGGATGCACCTTTTCGGTTTCTGGATGAAATATTATGGATGCACGATTTCTAGTTAAGAATGCACTTTTTAATGTTACGACTACACCTTTTTGACGTTTTGAATGTAATATAATGGGTGCACGGTTTTTAGCTAAGGATGCACTTTTTAATGTTACGAGTGCACTTTATAATTATGGATTCACTTTCAGTTTCTGGCTGAAATATTATGGAAGCACGATTTCTAGCTAAGGATGCATTTTTTAATGTACGAATGCACTTTATAACGTTATGGATGCACTTTTTCAGTTTCCGGATGAAATATTATGTCGACACCAAAACCCCTACCGCTCCCTTAAATCGAATAGAGAACCTCAAATTCGAACTCAAAGCAGGCAAAATCAACCAAGATACATAACAATTGAATGTAGAAAATTTGAATTAGGGCTTTGTAAGGAACTACACAACAAATGAACATAAAAATTTTGAGTTACGGTTTTTTTTGGTTTCGAGCAACATTTGGAGCACATGTGAAGAGAAGAGGTCGAAAATGGCAGAGGTCGCGTATTGAAAAAAATGAAAATGGCAGAGGTCGAGTATTCAAAAAGCTGAAAATGACATTTGAAAATCACCAACTGGAGCTTGTTTGGGAAAGGAGGGGCGGATTTTGCGAACACATGTGAAGAGAATTGAGATTTTGTATTTTTTTTTGTTGTGCTAAAAGAGGGGTACAAGAAAAAGTTGCTATATGAACAACTATTTTGAAACGGAGGAAGTATTAGATTTTTAATTAGTGCATAATATACTTATATACTAGAATGCTTTGCGAACACACGTTGAGTACCGTGAACAATACTCCTTCCCGCCGAAGGTTTATAATGCGACGATGCCGTTTAGAGGTACGTGTGCACCGCCTTTGGACAAATAAGTTGGCGGGACGTCCATTCCTCTTTTCTCTATCCCTGACCTTCCCCTTCCCCGACGATTGTGTCCTTCCGCGCTTCCTTTTTCTCTCGTCGACGGTAAGAATCTCTTCCAAAACGTCTTTCAGAGATGAATTCTGCATCTGTTAATGTTTATCGTTTTCGTTTAGACCTAATCAAGAACAAGTGTGGTTCGTATTTACTGTTTCATCTCTCTCGTTTGTGCAATTTTGGATGTTCGATTGCATTCGATAAGCGACTACAAGTGCTTATCCCAAATTTGTTTCGTTCTTTATTGCTTGATACAGTGTTGCTGCTTAATTTCTACACATTTTGTAATATAGAGAGGAAAACAATAGTTTAATACAGAGTATAAATTAGTTATAATTAAGATAGGTGTAATATATATATATATATACATATCCACACACATAAGGTTTAGAGAGCCACCACATTACGCCACATAAAATATTTGTGGAGCTCATATATTACAATCAAACGCAATATATATAGAGGAAAACAATATCTTAATACAAAATATAAAATATTTATAAATAAGCTAGGTGTAATCTATTTATAAATGTAAGTCATCAAGTTTAGAGCTATCACATAGCGCCACGTAGAACTTTTCAGGAGTCGTCTTCATAATTCGTCACGTAGGATTTTGACATGTGTCGGTTTATCGTTGATATACGTCACATATTATTTTATTTTACATCATATTTATGCATCAATGTTATATATATTTATCCTCATTAGATTTTTTTCCTGCTAAATAGATAAGTATAAAGATTTTTTTTTCAGTTAGGTAAATGAAGAGATTTTTTTCTACCAAATAGGTAATGTAGAGATTATTTATAAATTATTTTTTTTGTAGCCGTACAAATCTTATAATAACATATTGATTAAATTATTACTTAAGAAAATAATTTTTTTAATAATTACATATTGGTCAAAATCTATTCGTATTCTTCAACCAAAAAAAAATCTATTCATATTCTTATTAAATAGTCAAAATATTTCATTTCTTAATTAGTATGTTAAATTATATTTTCTTTTTCAGTCAAAGATTTATAGTTGAATGGTATGTTTCACCACTTAAACCTGATTAATTAGAATAGTAAAGATTTACCAAACTTAGAAAATAATTGAATTTCTTAAAATGATCCTTTATTAATAATAATTGAAGAATATATACTTGGTGGCTACAGTGGTTTGATTTTTTTTAGAGACAAAATAAGAAGAAGATAGAAGTAATAAAAACAAAAAAAACTTATGATATAATTATATAAGAGATTAATCTTTTATTTTTTGTTTCCACACGTGACACGTCCCTTCTTTTATGAGGTTAGTACATATACACTTTTATTAGAGCGTTTCTTACACTCAGTGTCACGTAAGAAATGAAGTGTTTAAGAGGTAAGATTTATCAAGTATAGGTGTTAAATAAGTCCATTTCAAAGGTAAATTTTTTAAGTGACCAAAAGTCACAAGTTTGATGTGTTTGTATGTGTTTAAAGCAAAATAAGATAGTTATACAAAGTACCAAGTCAAACTAGCTAGTTAGAAGGCGTGATTTGATGATGCTATAAGTTGAGTTTTAACCAAATTCATGCCTTAGCGGATTGCAATAAAACGATATTAGATTGTTAATGAGTGCATAATAACATACTTAAATATGTAAACACGAGCTTGTGTGGCGTCACTTTCAAGCATGAGACACACGTAACCCATATTATAGCCATTTATTTCGGTCACTTGAAATTTCTAAGAAGCATCGTTGTATCAGACGTGTTTTTTATCTCTATTTTTTTCATTCAGACAAGTTATATATTCCATTCATAGCTATTCACGTCTACATATATACAAAGTGTACGTACATAAGTGAAAAGAACTTCCATTAATACGTAACTATCACAATGAATTCAGCCAGAATAAATAATAATATCACAATGTTCCAAAATTTAAGCGTGACTCGTGATGTTAGTGGAGTGGTTACATTATTAATCACATACTTAAATTAGGAACGTCAAAAGGGGAGCCTTAATTATCTTATCCATCTATTCATCCATTTAAGCTATCTCAGCTTACGCTGTTTGGACGTGCATGCATGAACGGAAGCTCTTGTTCTTACGCCCCCAAATCTTCCTATTAATTCCCCTAAATCACCCGATTAGTCTAAACTAATTAGGTTCCTCGATCAGTTCCAATCACACAAGCATCTATACTTGGGAGATTAATTGAGATCGATCAAGTGGATAATTAATCATGGGGGTGGAAGTAAGGACGGAGTCGAGAAGGGAGCTGTTGTCGCCGGTGACAGATGCGGATTCGATGGTGACAGCCGACGATAGGGAGCTCGTTTGGATGGCGTCTCCGTCGTGGAGGCTTAACGTCTCCGATTTCGAGATTGATCCTCATAATCAACGGTCTTCTTCTTCTTCATCTTTCACTTTCATTTTTCAACGTGAGTTTTTCTTAGTACTCTTGTTTATTCGATCATTTGATGCCTTCTTTAAATTTTGCTCGGATTCGTCTTTAGAAAGGTTTGCTTTTGAATTGTTTATTTGTGTGCATATTCTTGTGATCAAAGTTGATTTCGAATTGCCCATTTCTAGCATTCGGGTCAGCTGCAAACTTTATCTACCAGCTACAAGCTTGGGGTAGGGGTAGCTGGTAGCTGAATTTAGGCAAATTTTCATCTTTCATCTAGCTGAATATTCGACCCAATTTCATGTTTCATGTTTCATCGTTCATCTACCATCTACCCATTACCGAACGGAACCTTAAACCTTCTGGTAACTCCCTCTAGCACGATTTAGTAACCTCCTTCCATCTCGCTCCAACGGTTCTTTTCTCTTGTGGGCTTCAATCCATATGCAATTGGGCCTTCAGGTTTGATGGACCTTTTGGGCCACTCCCACCACCTAACAAGTCTTTGACGAGCCTTGTATCGTCTACACTTACGTAGACTTTGTTGATGACTCATACAATATACTGTAACGAATTATCACGTGTCATTATAATCTATAAATAAATAGAAAATTTAAATAGTTGGAAGTTTTATGTGGACGTCCGAACTCCGACCTTGCTTTTTATGTGTTTTGCTACCATAATTCTTGTGGCAATATGAACTTGTACGTATACGCCACTATCATACGTGACCACATTCACACACATTTTGCTTTTGCTAACGTCGTCGCCATGCTTTGTACATGGCTGTTTTGAAAATCAGATTCCATTCATTGCTTTCTTTTGATTCTATTTCTTCTCTATAATTAGTCTCTCTTTATTAATGTTCAGCCTACAAAAACAACACAATATTAATAGTTAGTTAGGACTTAGGAGTATGATATGTACATTATTAAGTTACACTATTAATTGTATACACATTCTCTTCATTATTTCAACAACTCCAACAAGAATTGTGCGATACAAGATTGTACGTTCTTTTTGTTGCCAATAATTATTAAGTTTGTGACGTATAATAGGATGTTGATAGTGGGGGTAGTGCCTCGTATTTAATGATAACTGCAATTAGTGGTTTTCCAATTCATTTAGCAAAGTGACAAAGACAAAGACAGAGACAAAATTATCCAAAAATAGGGAAAACATTATGAAAACAAAGACGAAACAATTGATGGGACAAAATTTAGTAGACCAAATTACACTAAATCACCCACATTTTATTTTTATCAAATATTATTTGGGGAAGTGCAATAGGTTTTTGTGTGGACATTACATTATTACGAAACAAAGTTCTATTTGTAAAAAAATTAAAATATAGTCTCACGGTCTTTTGATTTTTCTTTTTCTATTGGACTGTATCTATTGAATGCCGTATCAAAAGAGATTTTTGTGTTGTTATTTGGAAATTTAAGGAGTCCAGCTATCCCTGTATGGTAACTACTTAACTTTTTATTTTTTTTAATAAAACGCTCCCTGAAAATAATGCCAGAGAGAGGGTGTTGCCTCCCTTTCGAACCAATTTTTATTTATTTTTATCACGGTTACAAATACATTAGTCTCAAAAACAATTGGGCGGTTCTACGTAATTTGGCAAAAGTGTGGGTGGGAAAAAGGACCACACTGTTCCGTCACTAGATCACTAAGCTCGGCCTTCTTCCGCCTTTCTTCGCAAGCTTAGTTTTGCATATAACCAAACAATTGCTCTTCTCCTACCTCCCAACAACAACAACAACAACCCTTTTCCTGTCCTTCGCCTCTCAAAACTAGTCGTTTTGGTCGATTTCCGCACTCGCCGACCGCGCAATTCCGCCGATGGAGACGGCCGACGCCGACGCCGCCTCCGAGTCATGGCGGCTTAACCTCGACGATTTCCGGATTTCCGATTCCGATCGCCCTAATTCGTCACACGCTCCGTTCATTCTCCGTCGTGGCCATAGTGAGCATGCAATCTCTCTCTCTTTATTACTTCGTCTGTTTAATTTGAAAAGAAACGCTTTCTTTTGGTTCTTATACAAAATTGCTTTTTCCGATGGCGGAATCTGGAAGATATGCGATTTTTGAAGGTCTCTGATGAGAATTCGAATCTTGGAAAGCTATACAGTGTATAATATTAAAACGCTTGTCCTTTTGAACGCTTGCGTTTTTTTTCTTTTTCCAATTGACTAAAAATGTCGCTCGATGGGGAAGAAACCGGTGCTAATGGATGGATAGTGGCGATTTCGAAGTCAAATTTATGTGTGAGAAAAATGAGATGGAAGATGTGATTTGCATGTTAATTAACATGGCGACAAATGGACAATTGGTCAGGTCAAATCAGGACTGGATTGTGCTCAGCATGTGTCTGCTAGATTCTGTCCGTTTTGTGCCATGAATGCCTTTCTTAGCATTGATTTTTGAGGTCTAATGCTTGTGTAGTTAGAGGCTACTTCACTTTCTTTGACTTCTTTCCTAACAGAAAGTTTTAAAAAGTTTTGTGTGTGTTATGTTTGCAGCTCCGAGTTGTGTCTCATACCCTTAGTGCATGGATCCTCATGATAATCATTTTACAAAGAAAATTAGAGATTCTTGCTGATAAAAGTTTATGTTGATTTTCCATGCCTTGTGATAAGAATTTCTGCTGCTTCATATTCCTGCGTTTTCAATGAAACGTCGTTCCTTTTCCTCGCTATAGGGAAGAAAAGAAAGGTAGCAGAGTATTACAAGAAACAAGAGAGGCTGCTAGAAGGATTCAATGAAATGGAGAATATGGTTGAAACGGGTTTCTTTCCCGGAAGCCTTACTGAGGTTGGTATTACTTTCCTGTCTTCAGTGTATAAATCCTCTACACTTACAAGAAATACTCATTTGGATTTGAAGCAGCCGTCATGCTGTATGCGTTTCCGCTTCATTTAGTTGAAGATAAAAAGTAGAGTTTCATGCTCATGCATAGATTAATGAGAATGGGCTTAGTGTGAATCAAGCAATGAAGAACCTATCTTTGTCAAAAATAGGGTAAAAGCTTGTTTATGATGCCAAGAACTGGAAGTTTCGTATACTGTTTGATGATAATCATGAGCACATCTGTATTAATCATATCACATTTAGGATTTGCTGTAATTTCTGTTGAATTTGCCATCAGGGTAGATTGGAGTCCAATCACAAGTCAGAGTATTAATCAGTTTTTTATTTCTCTTTCTGTGATCAAATCTGTCATCAGGATGAAATGAAGCAGCTTGCAAAGGGTGAGCGGTTGGCGATTCACCTCTCGAATGTGGCTAATGTCGTCTTGTTCCTTATGAAGATATATGCTTCCATTGAGAGCAGATCACTAGCAGTTATTGCTTCAACACTGGATTCACTGCTTGATCTTCTATCTGGCTTTATTCTGTGGTTTACTTCCAATGCTATGAGGACCCCGAATCAATATCACTATCCGATTGGGAAGAACAGAATGCAGCCAGTGGTGAGTGTGTGGGGTAGTGTAATCGACGAGTGTATCTTTTTCTTGCTGTGTTATTACACCTGTTGATAAGAATTAAGTGGCCTGAAAGCGAAGTCTCAGAATTAGAAGCCAAAAATGAAAGGCCATCTGAATTTGTTAAGATGATCATGTCTGAACTTTAAATGGTAGAACTATACATGTCACTCCCTCATGCTGACATTGTGTTAGTATCGGCTGAAGCAGAGGCTGATCTTTTATCCGGTTGAGGATCTGAAATCTAATATGTGCTCACTTTGGTTTTCTTTTGATTGTTTAGGGAATAATTGTATTTGCATCTGTGATGGCCACTCTAGGATTGCAAATATTACTGGAATCAGGCCGTGATCTCTTAGCAAAGGTATGTCATCCGTGTAGTCTTTAAATTAACAATCCCCTCGTTGAAGAATATTTAACAACATTTATCTCAAACTTACCAGATTTTGGTTGCTAATATCTTTGTTTTTTGTGTTACAGAAAGGACCTAAGATGAACCACAACCAAGAACTATGGATGATTGGGATAATGGTATCGGTCACAGTCGTGAAGTTTGCTCTCATGCTTTTCTGTCGCCGCTTCAAGAACAAGATTGTTAGGGCGTATGCTCAGGACCACTTCTTTGATGTCATTACCAACTCGGTTGGTCTAGTAACCGCTGTTCTTGCAGTCAAATTCTACTGGTGGATTGATCCAACTGGAGCTATATTTGTAAGTACTACATTCCTATTTCAAAATTTCCATATAACATGGCACCTTGTTAATGTTTGGCCTTTGCTTCCAATGCACAGATTGCTTTGTACACAATTTGCACATGGGCCAGAACAGTGGTGGAGAATGTGTGGGCCCTCATAGGAAGAACGGCGCCTCCAGAGTTCTTGGCGAAGCTGACGTTCCTGATATGGAACCACCACGAGGAGATCAAGCACATCGACACGGTGAGAGCTTACACTTTTGGAGCACAATACTTTGTGGAGGTCGACGTTGTGTTGCCCGAAAACATGCTCCTCAACCAGGCCCATAACATAGGAGAAACGCTGCAAGAGAAGCTCGAGCAACTCCCCGACGTCGAACGTGCGTTTGTTCACATAGATTTCGAGTTCACTCACCGGCCTGAGCACAAAACCAAGGTTTGAGATATTACTGTGTTGCTAGTTTCATTTTTTGTTGCTTTGTTTGACAGTACGCTGTTACCTGTTAAATTACTAGTTCACAACCTTTCTGTGCCTATCATCAAATCAAGTGAGATTAATTTCTATTTATGTGGATTTGTCACTAGCAATCCTCTGTAGCATTGTTTTATAACCGCTATTGTTAGTACGAAAATGTTTCAATTTGTATCTGATAATTTCATGTTTAAGTTTCCAAAACAAATGTAGTAAAAGAAAATTGTCAGCTACTAGTAGTGAGATGGCCATTGCTAAAAGTTTAACAGCTGAGCCATAATGTATAAGATTATCAATCGAAGGAAGGAATGTCAATGACAATATACTACTTGTTGGTTAAACAGAAAAGTTTTGATAGACATAGAGTTCCTGAAGTTCAAGCATTTGTGGTTTCAGGGTGTTAAAGGCTACAAAATATGTCCGCTAGAAATATCATGTTTACATCTAAACACAAAATTATCTAAGATCATTCAATACCAAAATTTAACACGTCCTATCACAAATCAACTTGTCAAACAACAGTTTTTGGCATCTCCAATCCACCCCCAAAAAAAATGTGCAGTGGCTTATTGAGCACGTTGTCTTCAAGCGTAATCAAAATGACATCCTTCATGACCTGCACATTATAGATTCAAGGATTCAATAACTATGGTAGTCATATTTATGGTAATAGTTAAGGGGTAAGAGTAAAAAGAGGTAAACGGACTTGGATCAACGGTGACAAGTATGGCTGTGCCTCCAAAGGAACAAGTTCCTCCAGCAACTTTCGTTCTTTGCCAATAGCTGTTGAAAGCATAGGAAGCATGAGCAAACAAGTTATTGGGCTGAAAGCAAAGCCCACTGGGCTGAATCGCCCCACAATCTGCTCCGGAAGCACAAGCATAGTTCATAGCCTCTTGGATGATTGGATCAGGTACAGACGGTTTGACCACACACCATAGAGCCCCAATGGCTCCTGAGCGAGGCGGTGGCACCGCCGGCGGAGGATAAATCACCGGAGGCTGAAAGACGGGCGGGCTCGGTACGAATATAGTTGGTGGGGATGGTGTGGATGATGGTGGGTTGGGCGGGTTACCCGGTGGGCTGGGCTCAAAGGAAGGTGGGCTTGGGCTGAATCCGGTACTAGGCGGGCTTGGGCTAATTCCGGTTTCTGGTGGACTTGGGTTGAATCCGGTCTCTGGAGGGCTTGGGCTAATTCCGCTTTCCGGCGGGCTTGGGCTAATCCCGGTCTCTGGCGGGCTTGGGCTTACCCCCGTATCCGGTGGGCTTGGGCTAATTCCTGTATCCGGTGGGCTTGGGCTAACTCCGCCTCCCGGTGGAATAGGGCTGATCCCTGTCTCCGGTGGGCTCGGGCTGGTTCCCGTCTCCGGTGGGCTCGGGCTGGTTCCCGTCTCCGGTGGGCTCGGGCTGGTTCCCGTCTCCGGTGGGCTCGGGCTAGTTCCGGTCTCCGGTGGGTTGGGATTGAGTCCGGGTTCTGGTGGGCTTTGGGAAGGAGCAGGGACAGTTGGTGAGCTTGGGGTTGGGAGAGTAGGTGTTATAGGGCTAGGCCCGGCTGGATTTGGGCCAGGTCCAATTGGGGTTGGGCTTGTGGATGGAGTGGTAGGAGGGTTAATGCAATAGGGAGGTGAGTTTTGAGGGGGTAAGGAGTCAAAAGGTGGCCATGAGAATGGTGAGTTTACATAAGGCTCAGTGTTGGAAGAGTCCAATATGGACACATCATCCATGGTTAAATGCTTACTTGTTCTCAATCTTTTTGGGGTTTGGGCATGCAACATTGTTGTTTTCCTTGCATCTGTTGGCCACATATAGAAGTATTTAGTTCGATTCATACACACGATTACACGAAAGTAAACAAAATCAAAGCTATTATGTACTAATTTGATATCTCTGCTTCGCTAGTTAACATGGTTAGTAATTGAGTCAAATGGGTCGACTTAACATAAGCTTTAGGATTCTTAGCCGATTAGATCGACGGAGATCTCATGTCAAGGCTACTAATATGAAATACAATGGAAAAGGGAAAGAAACGAAGTTACCACAATGAAGTAGCAAAGAGAAGAGCAAAACTAAGAGCAGAGGCCAAATGCTTAAGCAGTTTTTGCAGCTGATGATCTCCATTTCCTATGGCTGCTAAAGAAAGCACCAAAAGCCTTGGAATATGTAAGATGTGTCAAGGCACTTGGCAATAACGTAAACTAAGAAGGCTAATGGCACCTTGTATAAATATAAAGTAAGGTTCTTGAGAAGGTGGTGGAATATCTGTATGTTTATGTTAGTACACACCAAAAATAAATATATAAATGGTTAAAGTGTATGAATGATTGTGTGGGTATTTCATGCCACTTTAAAGAAGCAACCGCTTGGATTCAAAGTAGTTGTGCTCATGAAGAAATGCAAAAGCAACAGCATCAAATGCATCATATACTCAAAAGTAAGGGGGTTTGATGTTTAATTTTAAAAAATGGGTAATGGTGTATTTTAGACTAATGATCAATTGAGAGAGAAGTTAGATATATTGATAAGTTGGGCATGTAAATGCACTAAGCACTATCGATCAGTCAAGACATTTGCTTACATATACATGTTACTTCATATGTTCTCAAACTTCTTTTGATAATTATATGTTTGTGTAAGTGACAAATTTGGTATATAAAAATGAAATAATGAGTAGTTAGGGTTAGATTTGCACTGGCAGTGGCACTTGCAAGCATATGTGCTTGCCTTGACACTTGAAAAAAATGAAGAAAGCTCTTGTTTTTGGACGGCTCTTTTGTTGTTGCTTCCTTTCCACTCCATACCAAAACTAAAGTAGCCATTGGTTTTGGATCTCTCTACTTAATCCAACACAGGTCACATGAACTAGTTAACTTAATCACATGATTAGTTAGTCACATTCACTCAATCAAGAATATGCCCTACAAAAATTGAAACCTTGGTCATATATACACTAAGCACTAGTAATGATTGAAAACCGCTTGACTTCCCCCATTACGTAGTCTTAGTTGTCATATGAAAGTAGTAATCTATCTACGCCTATACCTAAAATGTAAATTTGTGTACATGCTCACATTTATTGCATTTGTATGAATCATGCATAACATAGTGAAGTTTGTATTTCTTTGTAACCATAAAGGGTATCTAGCTAGGTGCCTAGGGTTTATGAATATTTAATCTACTTTTGTGCAAATAAGGTCGTCTCTTTTATGATTTTTAAAACTTATATTGTGATCATAATCTAGTACATTCATGTTCAATTTTCAAGCTTGAACTTCATCGAAAGATTATATTCACTAGTTTATTTCTCTTACCACGTATGAGATTTTTTTTGACATAAATTAGAAGTTTATATAAGGTTAATTAAAGACGAAAATGGGTATATGGGCTATGGGCAACCAAAAATGAAGCAAATAGGCTACAAGGAAAAAAAATGAGCCCCCATAGGTTTTTTTCCAATTTTGCCCCTACCTTTTTTTTAAATTTACAAGATGACGTCATCAATGGCATATGATGACGTCAGCACCCCTCACCACTATCAGCGTTGACTGGCGTTGACCAGTCGTTGACCGGCATTGACCAGTCGTTGACCGGTGTTAACCAGCCGTTGACCGCGATGGCAAGTAACTTGTCATCAGATGACACGTTACTTGTCATCAGTCCACGTACAAAAACTTGTCATTTCGTTCACGTACTCAACTTGTCATCTGATGACAAGTTGAGGTAAAACCCATCATTCATGCAAAAAACTTGTCATCGGTGATGACCAGTTACGAAATTGACCTATGTGGGATTTGAACCCACATTATTGTGCATCAAGCACATTGCTCTACCATTTGAGCTAATAGGTCATAATTATAAGTACTATATATACAAATCTAACATACCCAAACCCATAAAATCATCCCAAAAACATTATAACAGACCTGTCATCCAAAAAACAACTTGTCATCACCAAAACACATTAAAAACAGGCTTGTCATCGCCAAAACCCATGGAAACGGACTTGTCATCAACCAGACCCATAAAAAATAACTTGTCATCACCAAAAACCTTAAAACGCACTTGTCATCAATCAGATCCGTAAAACAACCTTAAATTGCTCAAAACTCATAAAAAATCACTTGTCATCACCCTAAATCATAAAATCGTCCCAAAAAAACCCTAAAATGAACTTGTCATCCAAAAAACCCACAAACTCAAAACCCCTAAACCCACAACAAAACTTGTCATCACTTAAATCCGAAACACAAAGTTGTCATCCAAAAAATCCAAAAACATATCCAAACCCATAAAATCATCCAAAAAACCCTAAAACAAACCTGTCATCACCCCCAGAACCGTAAAACAACTTGTCATCATCAAAACACATTAAAAACGGACTTGTCATCGCCAAAACCCATAAAAACGAACTTGTCATCACCCAGACCCATATAAAATAACCTGTCATCACCCAGACCCATATAAAACAACCTGTCATCACCCAGAACTATAAAATCATCCCAACACCCTTAAAACAAACTTGTCATCACC
Organism: Polygonum maritimum; assembly: GCA_963924305.1. NCBI lineage: Eukaryota > Viridiplantae > Streptophyta > Magnoliopsida > Caryophyllales > Polygonaceae > Polygonum > Polygonum maritimum. The sequence continues at coordinate 44,433,452 of OZ002728.1, forward strand.
CAGATTCGTAAATCAAACTTATAATCATCAAAACACTTCAAAACGACTTGTCATCACCCCAAACCCATAAAATCATCCTAAAACCCTTTAAAATCATTCAAATCAAACTTGTCATCAGTCAAATCCGTAAAACTAACTTGTCATCACCCAAAATCATCTCAAAAACCTCAAAACAAACTTGTCATCACTCAGATTCGTAAAACAAACTTAAAATCACCAAAACACATTAAAAACAAACGTGTCATCGCTAAAACCTATTAAAAACAACTTGTCATCACTCAGTCATTAAAATCATCCCAAAACCCCTTAAAAAAACTTGTCATCAGTCAGATCCATAGAACAAACTTAAATTGCTTAAAATTCATAAAAAACCACTTGTCATCACCTAAAATCATAAAATCATCCCAAACCCCCAAAAGATAAATTTGTCATCCTAAAAACCCCAAAAGCCAAAAACCCAAAAACCCAACCCTAGATCTAGCTCGTAGGAGCCTAGATCTGGCTCGAACGAGCCTAGATCTGGCTCGTACGAGCCTAGATCTGGCTCGTACGAGACTAGATCTGGCTCGTACGAGACTAGATCTGGCTCGTACGAGCCTAGATCTGGCTCGTACGAGACTAGATCTGGCTCGTACGAGACTAGATCTGGCTCGTACGAGACTAGATCTGGCTCGTACGAGACTAGATCTGGCTCGTACGAGACTAGATCTGGCTCGTACGAGCCTAGATCTGGCTCCAACGAGCCTAGATCTAGAAGAGAGGGATGAGGGGGTGGAGAGGGAGAGGGTGAACGAACCTGAAATCGACGGCGGTGGTGGTGACGGCGGTGGCGTAGGTGGTCGGAGAGGGCGGCGGCGAGGAGGGAGGGCGGGCGGCGAGGAGGGAGGGCGGGCGGCGACGGAGAGGGAGGGCGGGCGACGAAAAAGGAGGGCGGCGACGGAGATGGATGGCGGGCGGGCGACGGCGGCGACGGAGAGGGAGGGCAGGCGGTGGGGATGAATGAAAATGGAGATGAGAGGGAGAGAGTGTAGGAGAGGGAGAGAGTGAGGGGAAGGAGAGAAAAAAAATGAGGAAGAGAGAGAAAAAGAGAGAGTTTGGGGCTTTTATAGAGGAAGAATAGCCTACATACTTCATTTTTTTTAAGCTAGCCTAGCCTCTCCAAATTCACCCCAAAATCACCCTCCCCACCTCAATCCCTCTTAATTAAATGCTACATAACACATCTATTAAATTTTGTTATGTACACATATTTTCTAGAAGCTAAAATCTTCATACATTATATAATACTACTATATCTACAAATGAATTATTAAAAAACCTAGTTAAAAATAAAGACAAAATATTCATTAAATAAGAACTATTGAAAATTTGTCAAGTTAATTTGTTAATTTCTGGCTGTCAAAACCCTACATACTTGGTTTAGCACTTGCATATTGTATATTAATAGTATCTTGTTATAGGAAAATTTTAAATTATATTATTTTGTTACTTTTACAATAATAAAAAAAATTAAGATAAAATGTAGAAAGAAAATAATTGATACAAAACGTTTCAATAATGTGAATAAAAATTATTTTTCTTATATATGAAGTGATATGAAAAGGGCACAGCGTATGAAAATAGGGGTTTCAAATAGCTACTAATATTTATAGTTTTTTAGGGTTAATATGAATGTTTTTCTAATTATAATGGAGATTTTAACTTAATGGATTATATATATATATATATATATCAAGATATTAATTACGATCATATCTTAATAATCATCTACATGTAGATATGTGACTTTGTTTCATTGCATGATGTTATGAACTTATGGGGAAGGAGTCAAAAGGAAGCCAATAGCCATTATCGGATTTCTTTGGTGAAAATATTTTTCTCTTGAAATGAAATTTGATTTAATATGTATAAACCGTACTATAATTTGGATTTTTTAAACATTAGAACAATATATTGTGCCGTATTAAAGATATCAGAATTACAATGTTTTAGATGTATGAAAGCACTAATGCTTAAGATTTACGTGGGTATATATACAGATGTTTAGACAAGTAAATGACATTGATAATGTTATGATTATGTGACATATGTGTACATATAAATTTAAGTATTAATTGCGATAATAAAACCCGTCTTACCCAAAATTTATCATTTCTGTACTGTAGTTTTGGTGTTATTTTTTATAAGAGTTGTCTTATCTTATGTGATATTATAAACGATTTACTATAAAAATTGGCCTCTCATCATCTCTTTCAAATATATTATGAATTTATGATCATAGACCGAGCCTAAATTGTCCCGTTGACAATTAAACCAAAACAACAAATTAATCAAATCCATAACGTATCCAACTCTCCAATGATGCACGAAAATTGATCGAATTCAATAAATTTATAATTCTAGCAATTTTCATGAGTCATTTTGTTATCACGTATAATAATGTAGGGCCAACTAGTACAAATAAACAAATTTGGGTGGTAATTTCCGAACAAAAAATGGTTAGCGGGTGGCTGTCATTCGGCCAAACCAACAATTAAAAAAATTCCAAAAACCCCCACCGCCAACATTCAGCCTTATCCCCCCTTACTATTTTTGCCGCTATATTCATTCAGCCCTTTCTCTTCAATCAGCCACGCCTTCTTCTCTCTTCATCCTCTCAAATCGATTGCCAAAATTCCCAAATCTTGACTGTTACTCGTGTTCCGATCGATCGTTCCGACGGAGGAATCCGTTCTCGGCGGGGAATTGATGAGGAAGCCATCGCCGAGGGAACACAGCCATACGACGCCTCAAGAAATTCAATCTTCAGCTGCTGTTGCTCCTTCAACGAGGTTCCTCATCAGTTTTCGTCTCGAAGCCTAGCCATGGAAGCGGCCGGTGTTTCTAGGGTTACTGCATCCGGTAAGTTGGGGCTTTTCTCCCAACGGAAGCTCGCCGTTGAGTCCTTTTCTAGGGTTACGGTTTCCGTTTTCGAGAGTCGGAATTTGAAGCTCGGTGGCCCGATTCGGTGTGAGAGAAAGGATTTTAGGGCGTTCCAGTCGGTTCAGCAGGACCGATTCGTGACGAGTGTGGGCGAGGATGAGATGAGCGAAGTGTTTTTCGAAATGATTGAGGAGCTCGAGCGGATGGCTCGAGAGCCGTCCGATGTGTTGGAGGAGATGAACGAGCGGCTCTCGGCCAGGGAGCTGCAGCTTGTGCTGGTGTATTTCTCTCAGGAAGGGAGGGATTCGTGGTGCGCTCTGGAGGTTTTCGAGTGGCTCAAGAAGGAGAATAAGGTGGATAAGGAGACCATGGAGCTCATGGTTTCGATTATGTGTGGTTGGGTGAAGAAGTTGATTGAGAGTGAGTGTGTGGTTGGGGAGGTGGTTGATTTGTTGGTGGATATGGATTGTGTTGGGCTGAAGCCTAGTTTTAGCATGATTGAGAAGGTGATTTCTGTGTATTGGGAGTTGGGGAAGAAGGATCAAGCTGCTGTGTTTGTGGAGGAGGTTTTGAGGAGGGAGATTCAGTGTTTGGAGGATGATGGCACCAGAGGAGGACCTGTTGGGTATCTGGCTTGGAAGATGATGGTAATAAAGCTTGGTTTTGTTCTTCTTTATAAGAATTCTGTTTGTGTTTCATGTCTGACTGATTTATAGTTTGAATTGGAGTGTATTGGTTAATGGATGTAGTAGTCTAGCCATTGGGACTATTTATTCAACTTGCTTGATATGCTTTTGATCTCTACAATTCCACATAGTTAGTAGGCCATTGCTTTTTTGAGGGTATGGGAAGCAATAAATGATGGGTATTTTGACCTGAAAATGTTTATGTATTTGACAATTTGTTGATTTTCTCATACTGTGTTGGGCTCATGTTGGCATGTGACCAGGCTTTCAATTCATTGCTTGCTGCTTGCTTTGTTGACTGTATTGTGGTCATTAAAAGGGTCTTTACCATTTCAGGAGGAGGGGAACTATGGAGGTGCTGTGAAGCTAGTAATTCACCTTGAAGAATCCGGGTTAAAGCCCGAGGTATATAGCTACCTCATTGCCATGACAGCCGTGGTTAAAGAATTCAACGAATTCGCCAAAGCGCTGCGTAAGCTCAAAACTTTTGTCAGATCCGGTCTTATATCCAACCTGGATCCAGAAAACACTCGTCTCATTGAAAACTACCAGTCAAGTCTACTAGCTCAAGGGATAGAGCTCTCAAGATGGGCAATTCAAGAAGGTAACACATCAATCTATGGCTTGGTTCATGAGAAGCTCCTTGCTATGTACGTCTGTGCTGGACGTGGCGTTGAGGCTGAACAGCAACTCTGGGAAATGAAACTAATGGGAAGAGTTGTTGACCGGTATTTCTACGACATTGTACTAGCCATTTGCGCTTCGCAAAAGGAGAATAAATCCATTTCAAGGCTTCTTACAACATTGGAGGCTACTAGCTCTTCATGTAAGAAGAGAACTTTGTCTTGGTTGCTTAGAGGCTATGTTAAAGGAGAGAGCTATGTTTCTGCTGCTGATGTGTTGACAAGGATGCTTGATCTGGGTTTAAAACCAGATTATCTGGATCGTGTGGCTGTGCTTCAGGGGCTCAGGAGAAGGCTCAATGATTCAGAAAAAAACTTGGAGATTTATCTCGGGCTATGCAAACGACTCTCGGATGTGGAGTTGGTTGGGCCATGTTTGGTATATATGTATATAAAGAAGTACAAGCTGTGGGTTGTGAAAATGTTGTGAGATATAATGGTGATAGTGTAGCTCTAGAAGTATGTATTAGGTTATGAGACCTTTGTGTATGTTTTGTTAATCTTGTTGGGTGTGTACACCTGGGTGCCATGGAAAGTAAGAACTAACAGTTATGTAAGACGCAAGTTTTCATGATTTCGTCTGTTAAGGAACCCTGCCTTGGATGATCTTAACGAAAAATCTTTGTTTTAAGTGTTTTTAAGTTTAGGCATGTAATGACAAAAACACCCTTGTTAAGGCTCATATTCCATAACATGTTAAAGTAGGGCTATCCTATGGGTTGACCCGACCAGGTTTATGGGTCATGAGTCGACCCATTGGTCCGTAATCCAAATTTTTTTGATCCGAGACCGACCTGTAACCCGTAAAGGGTTTTACGAGTCGGGTCACGGCTGGTCAACCCGAGTTTTACGGGTCAACTTACAGGTTGGGTCATGGGTTGACTCGTTTGACCCAATTATATAATTGTATTTAACCATGCCATTTTTCGCACTTTAAAAAAACTTGTGGTTGTTTAATACAATATTATTTTACTAACATGTAATGCAATAAAGTTATCGAAACGAGTTTCACAAAGAAAAATAAAAAAAATTACTCACATTCAAAGTCCAAATATAGAAAGTACAATTAAACATAAATTATTTCTTAATTTTATGGGATTTACTGGTCATACAATTTCCATGGATAGTCTATGTTGAGCATATTTAGTGGTTGACCAAAAAAATTGGTCATCAAAATAAAATAATTGTAACTTTTCTCTTTATTTTATTTTGGCTGTTTTTAGTTTCATTCTACCCCTTACCAAAAAAAAAAGTTCCACTCTACCATTTCCAATGACACTTGTCATTCTACCACTTAAAGATCAAAATGCGGCCATGGTGATGACCAAAACCATCCTCTCTCTCTCCTCAATTTCCATCTTCATTTTTCCTTTTTAATATTCTGTTACTCCATGACCAAATTGGTCTACCGCTGAGCATGCTCTTAGGTTTCTAAGCTAGAATGTCGATTAGAACATGTTAGGTTTCCAAGTGAGAATGTCATTTCTTATAGATTGTTGACGCTAGAATGTCGTTTCTTATAGTTTGTTGGAAGAATATTCAATAAGCTTTGAGTATACCCCAAAGGATGATGTACTCAGTAGACTCCAAAGAGTAATTTTATGGGTGTAGATTGTAAGGACAATTACTCCTCAATAAAACTTTCTTTGTCTTGTATAAGGTAATAAGAGCAATTTAAGTTTTTCTTGTTCTATTTCCTTTTACCTAGGAACTAGTAATAAATGAGGCAATAGAAAACCGAGGGACCTACTTTATACAAAACATTGTTATAATCCGAGATACCGACTTTATACGCGGCAATCAAAAACCAAGGGACTGACATTACATGAGGCAACCGGAATCTGAGGGACTGCCTTTATATAAGGCAATCGAAAAACCAAGCGACCAACTTTAAATGAGGCAACAAAGACCAAAATTTGACTTTAAAGGAGGCATCGAAAGACCGAAATTTGACTTGAAAACCAAAGCTCAACCTAATACAAGACGAAGGAGGAGCAAGAACAGACTTTTTACGAGGCAACTGAAAATAAAAAGACCAACTTTAAACGAGGCAATCGAAAACCGACGACCGAATTAGTATGAGGCACCCAAAAAACCGAGGGACCGACATTAAATGAGGCAACCGAAAACCGAGCTACAAAATTTATATGAGGGAACCGAAAACCTAGGGACCAACTTAATATAAAACATTATTATAATCCGAGGGACCGTCTTTATACAAGGCAATCGAAATCCGATGAAGCGAATTTATATGAGGCAACCGAAAACAGAGGGAATAACTTTATACGACGCAACCGAAATTCCAGGGACCGACATAATAGAAGGAAACCAAAAACTGAAGGATCGAATTTATATGAGGCAACCGAAAAATCGAGTAATTGAGTTTATGCGAGGCAACCGAAACCGAAAGGGCCGGCTTAGTACAAAGCGTTGTTATAATCTGAGGGACCGATTTTATACGAGGGAATTGAAAACCAAGGGACCGACTTTATACGAGACAATCGAAAACAAAAGGGACGAACATTAAATGAGGCAATCAAAAACCAAGGGACCGACTCATTCCGAGGCAATCGAAAAACGAGGGACCGAATTTGTACAAGGCAACCAAAAACCCGAGAGACCAACTTTATATGAGGCAATCGAAAACCGAGGATCAATTTTATACGAGACAACCGAAATTCGAGGACCAACGTAATATGAGATGATCGAAAATCGAGAGACCGAAATTATACAAAGCAACCGAAAAACCGAGCAACCAACTTAACACAAGGTAACTGAAAACCGAGGGCCGCATTTATAAGAGGCAACCAAAAAACTAGGGACCGACTATATATGAGTCAACCGGAACCGAGGGACCGACTTCATTCAAAACATTGTTATAATCCGAGGGACCGAGTTTATATGAGGCAATCGAAAAATGAGTGACCGACTATATATGAGGCAACCGAAAACCGTCGGGCCGACTTAATACAAAACATTGTAATAATCCGAGGAACCGAGTTCATACGAGGCAGCCGAAACCGAGTGAATGACTTCATAAAAGGCAAACAAAACATGATGGACCGAATTAATACGAGGCAACCGAAAACCAAGGGACCGAATTTATACAAGGTAATCGAAAACCGAGGGATCGAATTTATATGTGGCAACTGAAAAACCTAAGGACTGACTTTATACAAGGCAACCGAAACCAAGGGACCGACTTAATACAAAACATTGTTATCATCCGAGGGACCGACTTTATACGAAGCAATCGAAAACCTAGGAAGCGACTTTGTACGTGGTAATTGAAAACCGAGGGAATGACTTGATACGAGGCAACCGAAATCTGAGGGCCCAAATTAATATGAGGTAACTGAAAACTCGAGGGACCGAATTTATACAAGTCAACTGAAAAACCGAGGGACCAACTTTATACGAGGCAACCGAAACTAAGGGGCCAACTTAATACAAAGCATTATTATAATCCAAGGGACCAATTTTACACGAGGCAATCGAAAACCAAGGGACCGACATTATACGAGGCAATCAAAAACCAAGGAACCGACTTATTACGAGGTAACCGAAAAACGATGGACTGAATTTATAGGAGACAATTGAAAACCTGAGGGCCAAATTTATATGGAGTACGGTAGGGGCAGAGGGAATTTCCGATGCAACCGAAAAATCGAGGAACCAACAATAAATGAGGCAATCAAAAACCAAGGGACGACATTATATAAAGCATTGTTATAATCTAAGGGACCAAGATTACATGAGGCAATCAAAAACCGAGGGACCGACTTTAAATGAGACAACCGAAATCTGAGGACTAACTAAATACAAGGAAACCAAAAACATAGAGAGCGAATCTATACGAGGCAACCGAAAAACCCGAGAGACCGACATTAAAGGAGGCAACCGAAAAATGAGGGGCCGACTATCATACATACGACATTATACGATATGAGAGTGCATGGTTAACACAGACCTAAAGCATCTACGTTCTGCTTGCAGCGAGCAAATAAAACCACCACTACCTAACTTGCACGAGATTCGACAACCGAAGCTACTAGTACTCCCGAGGGGACGACATCATCCTATAATAAGAGTTAGAAGTATTGAATGAGCGAGTCATCGGTCCGGGAAAAGAAAAGGACCGCCTTTGAAATGAGGCAACCGAAAACCGAGGGACCAACCTAATATGAAACATTGTTATAATACGAGGAACCAAGTTTATACGAGGCAACCGAAAACCGAGGGAATGCCTTTATAAAAGGCAAACGAAACCCGAGGAACGGAATTAATACAAGGCAATCATCAACCGGGGGACTGAATGTATACGAGGCAACCAAAAACGAGGGACCGAGTGTATATGAGGCAGCCGAAAACCGAGGGACCGAATTTATACGAGGCAGCTGAAAAACCTAGGGACTGATTGAGTATAAGGCAACCGAAACCAAGGGACCGACTTAATACAAATCATTGTTATAATTTGCGAGACCGACTTTATACGAGACAATCGAAAACCGAGGGATGAAAATTAAATGAGGCAACCGAACAACGAGGGACCGAATTTGTACGAGGCAACCAAAAAAACCCAAGGGATCGAGTTTATACCAGGTAACCGAAAAACAAAGGTACCGAATAGCCGAGAGACCAACTTTATACAAAGCAATCGAAAACTGAGGGACCAACTTAATACGAGACAACTGAAAACAGAGAGATCGAATTTATACAAGGCAACTAAAAAACCGAGGTACCAACTTAATCCCAATCAATAGAAAACCAAGGACCGCATTTGTACAAGGCAACCGAAAAACGAGGGAACTATTTTGTACGAAGCAACCGAAGACTTGTGGAATCGAATTTATACAAGGCAACCGAAAAACTAAGTTACCGTTAACCCAAGAGACCAACTTTATACGAGGCAATCGAAAATTGAGGAACCGATATTATACGAGGCAACCGAAATCCGAGGACCAACTTAATACGAGACAACCGAAAGTAGAGAGACTGAATTTATACAAGGCAACCGAAAAACCGAGGGACCGACTTAACACGAGGCGACTGAATTTATACAAGGCAACCGAAAAACCGAGGGACCGACTTAACACGAGGCAACAAAAAACAAAGGGCCGTATTTATATGAGGCAACCTAAATACTAGGGACCGACTATATAAGAGTCAACCAAAAATCGAGGGACTGACTTAATTCAAAACATTTTATAATCCGAGAGACCGCGTTTATACAAGGCAACCAAAAACTAAGAAAATGACTTTATACGAGGTAAACGAAACTTGAGGGATCGAATTAATACGAGGTAACCGAAAACCAAGGGACTGAACGTATTATACAAGGCAACCGAAAACCGAGGGATCGAATTTACACGATGAAATCGAAAAATGATGGACCGAATATATATGAGGCAACCGAAAACTGACAGACCGACTTAATACAAAACATTGTTATAATCCGAGGGACCGACTTTATACTGGCAATCGAAAACTAAAGAAGCGACTTTAAATGAGGCAACCGAAAACCAAGAGTGACTTTATACGCGGCAACCAAAAACAGAGGGACCAAATATATTATACAAGGCAACCGAAAATTGAGCAACCAAATTTATACGAGACTACCGAAAAATGAGGGACCGACTATATATGAGGCAACCAAAAACCGAGGGACCGACTTAATACAAAACATTTTTATATTCTGAGGGACCAACTTGGCAATCGAAAACTGAGAAAGCGATTTTATACGAGGCAACCGAAAACTAGGAGTGACTTCATACGAGGCAACCGAAAACCTAGGGACCGAATTAATACAATGCAATGGAAAACCGAGGGACCGAGTTAATAAGAGGCAACTAAAAGCGAAAGACCGACTTAATGCAAAGCATTGTTATACTCTGTGGGACCGATTTTATACGAGGCAATCGATAACCGAGAGACCAGCTTTATACTAGACACTCGAAAACCAAGGGAAGAACATTAAATGAGGCAATCAAAAACCACCTAACCGATATATTACAAAGTAACAAGACAACAAGGGATCGAATTTATATGAGGCAACAGAAAAACTGAGGGACCCACAATAAATGAAGCAACCGAAAACCGAGGGACTAACTTTATACAAAGCATTATTATAATTCGAGGGACCGACTTCATATGAGGCAACCGAATAACCGAGGGACCAACTCAACACGAGCAACCAAAAACTGAGGGACCACATTTATACAAGGCAACGAAAAAAACGAGGGACCGACATTACAAGAAGCAACTGAAAACCGAGGTACCAACTTTATGCAAAGCATTATTATAATCCGAGAGACCGACTTTATATGAGGCAATCGAAAACCGAGAGACCAACTATATACGAGGCAACTGAAATCCAAAGACCATCTTAATATGAGTCAACCGAAAACCGAGGGACCGACTTTATATGAGGCAATCGAAAATTGTGGGACCAACTTTATACGAGGCAATAAAAAATGAGGGGCCAACTTTATACGAGATAATCGAAAATCGAGGGACCGAATTTATACAAGGCAAGAATATCTGAGGGACCAACCATTTTTTTTTTGAGCCCAGGGACCAACTTAATACAGGGCAACCGAAAAACGAGGGACCGTCTTAATACGAGGCAACAGAAAAAACGAGGGACCGAATTCATACAAGGCAACCAAAAACCGAGCAGGACCGACTTAAGAAGAGGCCACCGAAATGCGAAAGACCGACTTAATACTGAAGCAGCCGAAAAACAAAGGACCGAATTTATATGGGCCAACCGAAAAACAGAGGAACCGACATTAAATAAGGGACCAACTTTATACTAGGCAACCAACATCCAAGTGACCAACTTAATCCGAGGGACCGACTTTATACAAAGCTCTCTACCACTGATTGGTCTCTACCACTGATTATGTTAACAAGTGCTATCAAATTTATCAAATGTAGCTGTTCCAGACTTCAAGGATTATCAATTATAGCAGCTCACAAATGTTCACAAATATTTCAGGGACCTTATTAAGATAAATATGTAACTGAAAATATTTACAACCAACATGATAGGTTTATTGGTCAGCCATCTCAACAACTAAGAATGATTTCAACACCAAAAAAATGCTCACTACAAAGGCCTGACCAAGGCAAAGTCCGGATACATCACCAGTTCCAATAATCACCCCATTGATCTCAACAACTAAGAATTAGATTCAGCCTCAGGTCTGAGATCCCCCACCAGAAATACAAAAAGCACACACACGCAGGAAATAAGGAATATCAGCACTGAAAAGTCGTAGAAATCAGCTCAAGAGAATTAGAGGGTCATGCCTGGAGAGAGCTGCGTCCAATTACTCATTGCAATGCGACTCTTGGGCTAAAAAATGACAATTCTACACTCAGCTGAAAGAACCATCTGGTATTCACCCACATTAGATGCATAAAGATCCCACAAATGATTTCTTTTGACATAGATTGGACCTAAAAGGCATTAGAAATCTGAATCATCAGTCCAAAGAATCAAGCAAGGGCCAAGTTTCCGAACAACTTGAAAATACAACTTCTGCTATTAACACTTCATGTGACCACATTGATTGGACGAGCAAGGGGTAGGAAGCTTTCGATAATTAGGAGAGTGATAACAAACCTGAAAGCTGGCAGAGTATTTTGGGCAAACAATTTCAGCTCTTCATCACTTAAAGCAAACAGAGTGGATATACTAGATGCATCTTCGCCATCCAAGTGATTGTTTGCACTAAAATATGTTAGCCAAGAGGTTTCCAGACGAAGCTTCGGACATGATGTCACCTTCCCAATCATAAGTGCCTTTAATCTTTCTGATAATCGTAATGAAGAAAACATCGAGCTATAGTCATATATTGGGATAAAATATCAGATGTGAGAACGACACTAGCACCAAATTATGCATTAAAAAGCATAAGTATGAAAAGCATCAATATTGTAGCATCTTCCTTGAGAATTATTCCCAAGTTAAGGAAGAAAGTATGGCAGACGAAGTCCTTAATCATAGCACACAGTTAAGGAATATAGACGATTCAACATTCGGTACCTGGAAGATAATGTATCAATCACAATGGCATTAATTCATAGACAGAACTGTTACCATCATACAAATTACCACAGTTATTGTTCGCATAAGGAACTTCAGGGATGCAGGGTTTGTATACTCGTTACTTACAGCACAACCATCCACACACACACCAGCTTGAACAGCGACCACAGCCTGTCAAACATATATCAATGCACAACTCTGGGTGAAGTATTATAAAAGCACATAAGTGTAGGGAAGCAATAATACAGAACAGAAAAATACACAACAGCCAGATCTTTATAAAAAGGGTGTCTAGTCAGGAAGTAGAGCAAGGATACATAAGTTACCTTTTAATTGGGTATTAGTCTAGTACATCGGATTCAAGAGATCAACTTATCAAGATTGGAAATTAAGGATACATCCCTCTAGGACTGCATAATAAAAACAACAAACACGTGTATTAAACATTGTAGAAATTATGTGCTTGCAATCCAAAATAGTCACAGTCAGCATTATCTTACTTCATTGATCACACAAGTGATGTACTTAAGTTTCTTCATGTCCTCCATGGATGGAAACCAGTCAAACAAAATTGAATCAACCTAAAAGAACTTGCAAAAGTCAAATAAATACCGCCTACACAAATTTCAGAATCCTAGTTTAAATGCTAGAGGTAAGAAGAAACTACCACATCCTGAAGATTTGACATCTCACTTGGCTCCATTATCAATTTGAAGGGAAGAATCCCTATGAGATTAGTTAGGATTTAAGAACCAATTTTTAACCATTTTAGTCAATATTGAAGCTTTACCGTGGAGAGGAGATAGAAAGTCGATGTTAGTAAAAAAATGGCATCATAAAGTGAGGTCTGCATTCTTGCCTTTACTCGTGTATTTGCCTTTACACGGAGTTGTTTCATGTTAGTGAACTCTCAAGTGCACCTGCTACCATTTCTTTACATGTTTCCTGTAACCAAAATGCACATGTGAAGAGCAAAATTCAATGAAGTTTCAAGATTCGGAATCATGTATAACAGCCTATATAACTCTAAGCAATTCAAATTGAATTTAAAAGTAATAAAAACAGGAAAGCTTTCTGAAACTAAATTACAGTGGGTATCCTTACGATGTTAGAATGATGCAAAATCTTCATAGTTCTAATCTCCCTCTAAACCTGGACCTGCACAAAAGAAAAAAAAACATGAATAAGTAGCTTTTATCATTAATCAACATATTTCCACATGGTAAACCTTCACTAATAGCGCTCTTAGTCACCTATAGTCATATAAACCGAGAGACTGACTTTATACGAGGGTAACCGAGGGACCGACTTAATACAAAACATATAATTCGATGGGCCGACTTTATACGAGGCAACCGAAAACCGAGGGACCGAGTTTGTATGAGGCAACCGTAAACCGAGGGACCGAGTTTGTACGAGGCAACCGAAAACCGAGGGACCGAGTTTGTACGAGGCAACCGAAAACCGAGGGACCGAGTTTGGACGTGGCAACCGCAAACCGAGGGACCGAGTTTGTACAAGGCAACCAAAAAGCGAGCAACCGAGTTTGTACGAGGCAACCGAAATCCGAGGGACCGAGTTTATATTAGGCAACCGAAAACCGAGGGACCGAGTTTATATTAGGCAACCGAAAACCGAGGGACCGAGTTTATATTAGGCAACCGAAAACCGAGGGACCGAGTTTATACAAGGCAACCGAAAACCGAGGGACCGAGTTTATACGAGGCAACCGAAAACCGAGGGACCGAGTTTATACGAGGCAACCGAAATCCGAGGGACCAGTTTATATTAGGCAACCGAAATCTGAGGGACCGAGTTTATACGAGGCAACCCGAAAACCGAGGGACCGAGTTTACACGTGGTAACCGAAAACCGAGGGACCGAGTTTATACAAGCCAACCGAAATCCGAGGGACCGAGTTTATACGAGGCAACCGAAATCTGAGGGGCCGAATTTATACTAGCCAACAAAGATATAGCATCATACTTGCATGATATATTCTGCAAGCAAATGTGCTACACTGCTACATGCATAAATCTTCATACAAAAGAACGCAGCAGGTGAAAATTATTTTGTTAACTCACCAAAGTGAAGTGAAGTCGTGTTCGCACATGCATCTCTGGTGTCTTTACATTAGCATACCTATAGTAGATGGAAGATCTTAACACACACAAAAGAACTAAAAAGGTTGTTCTGTCCCCAAAGCTCTTTTTAACACTTTGATTAACTTCCTACTTTTTGTGTTCCTTTCACCCTTAACGTTTATTTGCAACTGGTGAATGCAAGTACTTACTTTGGGTCCAAGCGGTATTCTGTCTCTATGTCGTCTTCATCATCCTGATCAACTGAATTATCACCATTTGTACTATTCCTCTTTTCCTCATTCTTAGCTTTAGACTTCTTTTGTGGCTTTAAAGTTTCTTTTCTGCTTGATGAAGATTGCTGATTCTCATCAAGCTTGCTGGGGTCAATTACCCTTCCAAGTCAAGAAGTCCTTTGGTAAATGCAGCTGCAGAAATCTGGAAAGTATATCTAATTAATAGAGTGCTAGTAGCAGTACATGACCAAAGTAACAAATAAAACGAAAACTAGAAAGAATGACTATCATACATACTTGTACACGGCCTTCATCTGAACTATATATTTTAAGATCATTGCGGTATGTACTGTTCAGGCGCAGTAATCCTGTTCCTTCACCTGTATTTTCAGATTTTAACACTCATCTGATTTAGTAGAGGAATTTAAACTGAAGAAAACATATTGGAGATAGACACTTATTTTCTTCTTGAACTTGTAAACTACAACATGTCCTGATAGATAAAGCAAGTCTGGCCTGGCATCATCTGGACTATACATTAATAGAGACATTCACATCATCTAAAATTTAACATCGAGGAGCCAAAACAATTATATTCAATTGTAGGTTTTCTACTGCCATTCACGATTGTACCCTAGCTTCAATAGTAAACCAATTCTTTGTTGTTTGAATAGTTGAAAGAGAAGTGGATTGATCTTCGAGAGCTCAACACTGTCAAAATTTGTCTTATACATTTCAACTGCAGAAGTCATTACAACCTAGCCCAGAAAGCTCTTTGGGTGCTTACTATGATATTCATTAAATTTCACAAGAAAAAAAGAAGAGATGAAAGCAAGAGTAAAAAGGGGTTATGGTTACTAATGAGATGTTAAGCACTAGATAGAGTAACATAAAATCTAGCAGAAGCTCATATTGACCGACTTAAATGATGAAAATCCTATAATAATGTTGACCAACTTAAATGATGAAAATCTTATCATAATGTTAACCAACTTAAATGATGAAAATCTTATCACCATTCATTAGTATGTTTCATTAGCACAATGTAACCCTTGCCTAGCAGTAAATGATATCTAAGCCCAAAATAGCTAAAACAATATCCTCCTGTTATTGATAAATCTATATTCTCCTATCTAAAGCACATGTGCATTTTTTACAATTTCCTAAATCATAATAGTTTTAAAATGGAACAAACAATTGTCAGATGTGAAACACGGAGATGTCACTAACATATTATAAGCTGGAATAGATTGCATATTACTGCAGCAATATTGCTTCTATGGTATAAACTTCCATCTCACAACTGTATAATCCTTTTCAAAAATCGAGCTATTATAAATCTTGAGACAAGAAAAGCAAGAGCATAAACTAAAAAAACTATACACACAGCTAAGGATTAAGATATATGACCTGGATACATGTTGTTGCGGAAATATCGACCCAACTCTTCTGCCTGCATGTAACATCGTTAAGTTAAGCTGGCATGAAACTGAATGCCTACAAAACTATGGTAAAAGTGACTCTCATATATAAGAAGTTAAACCTGCTTTGTACCAGCATGACTCAGAACACCTCCACATTTGAGAACCATTAGTGCTTCAATTGGCTTTTCCTCTTCACCTTCACCATTAGGTTTTGCAACTTTGACCCACTTCAAGGGCTTTAATTGGACCTTTCTACATATACCAGAAAAATGTCCACCCTGAATAACAAATAGCTCATGAAAGTCAGCACAAAGAATAAACATATATTACTGTATCACATTTGACAATAGAGACAATAATGTCAACAACTGATGTATAAAAACTTGACAACAAGAAACAAGAATGCCAAATTCATGTATATGATGAATGCATGGGGTCGCAAATCCAAAATCAACTTCTGATCTGATACTAAAAAATTGATTAGAATTAAACTTGCAGCAAATTATGTCGTATTTGCAGCTGGTCTTTGAACAAAAAATCAAGCTTAATCAGAATATATGTAGATCTATGTAATTTATTTACAAAGACTAAACAGTTAATTTCAATATCATTATGATTGTTTTTTGTCCTTCCATATTAGAATACTTATACATAAGATATAACCAATAATACTTAGATTACAAAGCCAATATTAAATTTGAAAGGTGGAAGACTTTTCAAAATGAGACAAACCTCAAATATTATATATGGAATAAACAATGTTGCCTCAACGAATTCAAAACCCCAGATAATAATCCGTCTTCACCTCCTCAATTCACTCTACTTCTCCCTCTTAAATAACTCTATTCTTTATCTTTTTCCAGTTTCATCTCCATAGCTCTGTGTTTTTTGCTCAAGGTTGGGATATGCCAACTAATCAATACCTAGGCTGTATCTTTCAGTCAACAAGGGAATGCAAAATGCTCACGAAGGACCAGAGATGTAACAAGCCAGCTGTTTTTGGATACCATAAATCTAGAATGGCCGCTTGTTAATTAAACCCTTTTAATTAAACACTGAGATGAACTGATATATATTCAATTAAAATGGAAAGATCCATTCATTGTAAAAAAGAAATACTTTTGCTTGGTCATGGGAACTGACCTCTTCAAGGACTGCTTTCACTTTTCGTACTTTTTCAGCATGCTCTATATTCTCAGCTTCACTATCACTGCCACGATCAGCTCTGCATCATGAGATCATCGCAGCTTTTTTTCAGTCAAAATAATGTAAAAGCATATATACGATCCTATGGTACTACCAGAGGATGGATAATAGAAGGAAAACACTATTATACACAATAATCAAATATGGAACATTCATGAGCAACAACCCACATCAATCATCCAGAGAAACATGATGATATGTTGCAGCAAACCACATCAAAGCACATTCAAAGCAAATAAAAAAATTATCGCATAACCCTAACAACACAATAACAATTCTACCAAGCCCAATATCCTCTCCTATATTCGAGCATATTTCACCCAACTTCTTTCTAAAAACATCCTTTATAAAGCCGACAAGCATAAAAAAAAGTGACCCCCATTACTCTTGAAACTTTCATAGGCCAAGATATCCCGACATCTTTAATCACTAGCAAATTCTACCAACTAAATTATAGACATTTCATCCATATGAAAGGTGATGCCATTTAACTTTTTGACCCCATATGGTTAAAGAGAGTAATTACCAAGGATAATTTGGCTATATGATTGAAAACAAGAATACAGTTCTTTCTCCAATTCAACAAATTGTTGCAAGTCACAATTGTCCCTCTACCTGACTCAATCATAGAAACAAACAGAGAATCACAAAATAACATCTGAAGTATAGTATTAGGGGGGTGTGGATACGAAGATCGCACCTTTCTGAACATGGATAGTATATCGTATGCTATGATCATCACACCTGTTCAGCATGAGAGATTTAAGGATAGCAGCCAAGGTATGTGTTTAGCAAACTAAACATTCAAGAAGCTATTATATTATAATTTAAAATATAACCCATGGTGCATAGAAGTTTGCAGCAAGTTATGACCCCCAGGTAGGCATATAGAAACTACATAAGCGAACAGCCAAGGCCTGTGCTAAAACATGGACCATGTAATATAAGAAAATAGAAAATCAGTCAGTGCGAGAGTAGAAGTGCTATCAGAAACATTATCAAATCAAACAACAGTACAGTTAAAAACTATTCATACTTCGACAACTTAGAGATGCATGAGAATACTCAAAAAATTAGTTCAAGAACAAGGATGTCGCCTCGGCCTAATACCTAATTCAAGATTCAAGAAACCTCAGTCTAACTTGACCAGGCAGAACGTAAACCTAAAATTAGCCAAACGCCTCCAATCTTTGCAAAATTTGTTCCATCGGAAACGAAAACGCCCAAAACAAGTTTATCCATCGGAAACAACAAAAGAAAACACCCTTAAACACGTCTTAGAGATGAGCAACAAATGCGAAATCCACAGTCAGAAAAAGCGAAAGGTAAATCGAAAGAACACAATCGGTAATCTAATCGCTCGAGCAAGGGAGGGAGAGAAACACAATCGGAAGAACATTCGCAAGAAAACCACATCGCGTAAACAACGAAAACAGAAAACAAGCAACCTCTAGACGAGAATCCACCGCCATGGACTCCTCCGTTTTCTCTCTCTTCCTTCTCACAGGAAGGATTTATTTTAAAGGTGATAATGTATATATATAGTTGGGTTTAAAAGGCCGATCAAAAAAAAAAAAAATACTCCGTAGTTGGGTTAAAAGGCAGATCTGGGCCACCGCCATGAGCTGACAGCTGGAGTGGAGTATTACCAAAATTAGCCCTAACTAGTGTAGTAAGGTACGGGTCTCGTATAAAATTGTACTCCCTCCGTCCCATTAACCGTGTTCGTAGCCATTTATCACTGGTGAAACGTATATTTGTGGGTTTTTTCAATGTTGTATATACATTATCACTTTATAATTGGTGATGAACACTTTACCCAGCATACTTGGTTGGACTGGTGCTTATATAAAATGTTATATACAGGCCAAGGAGTTCATAAAGGCAAAAAGTAGTAGCCATAAAACCATGAGATACTCGTGTCCATCGTAGCTATGAGATAGACACCACCTGCCAAAAACCACAAAGTAAGGGAAAAGAAATAAGGGAACAGGGAAGTTGAAGCTGAATGTTTTACGGTTGGAGAACATCATAAGATTAAAGGTCATAGCATAGGGATTGTGAACGGGTGGCTAGGCAAGAATAACTTACGTCGGGACCGCTTCACATTCATACCAGCGAAAACCATTACATCGGTCTGTGGTATGCACTGCCGTACCGCAAGGAAATCCTCAGCTAATTTTCCCCAGAGGAAGACTGATGGGAACCCGATTCAACTGATTAAAATATCCTCACCTAATTTTCCCCAGAAGATAAGAAGATAGGAACCCGATTAAAATATCTGGCTCATAGGTAAGTTAATTTTGCCTAGGACCGCCAACTACAAAACCGATCAAACTAGATCCAAGGACCAGACCTATATGACTATCACAAATTTATTCTATTGGATGAAATGGAAGGATTTGTAAATGGTGATCTCAAAATTTATAGATTTCCTAAATAAACAAAGTTATTGTTTTTTCCAGCCTATTTAGATTTTGAGACTGAAATTCCAATGCCCAATCAGAGGCATAACTAAAACACTTCACACCAGTGGCAATATTGGGTATTTACCTCAACAACAACCACCTCATTTTCCATAAGATTTATTGGGCAGGTTGAATACACCATCCCTTCACCCACTTAAGTAGTGGAAAGCATGAAACTAGACAAGAAAGAGTAAATTTTAAGTCAAGCAAGCAGAGCATATATGCATCTGTGAACAAAATGATATTATAACTGGGACGACCAAATAAATCTGAAGAACTAATAGATAGCAATCTCCAGATTGAGATATTTAGGAGTCACAAATTAGATATTTCGATGACAGACTCGGATGAAGAATAACAAGCAGTTGATGGGTTGGACTGTGATCCAACCGTTCCAGTTATTTTCAATTTGAATAGTTGATTTTAAACAGAGGATTCAGTTAGCGCTTGATTTCAGCTTTCACTCTACCGAATCATGTGGGAGATTTCATGAGTTTGTAATTTGTCTAATGACTCATCACTTAATTCAAAATCAAGCGTTCGAATTTTGAATCCCCATGACGGATAGAGAACGTAATTGAACTTAAAAGAAAAAAAAAAACAAAAAATCAAACAAAAAAATTTGAACGTAATTGAACTTAAACCATATATACATGTAAACAAACAAACAAATTTGGATGTATATATATATGTAAAAGAAAAAAAACAAAAAAAGCTAAGAATATAAATGGGCTTGAACTTAATTAGTTCACGTGGTGGTTATAATTCATTTGTGCTTTCGATACCATTCGTTTAGATGATACTCCGTCTAAAAGCCTCCTTAATCCCGTAATTCAATTGCCTAACATCCTTAATTGATTTTGGTAAATTTATATATATAAATATATGTGTAGATAGTCCATCTTTCTTCTTCTAGATTTGGGAACGCAAGGAAGTATAAAAGTGTAAATTCTCGAGTAAAACTGAGGTCATGGATTGATGGATAAAGTTAATATTATATATGGGTGTGATTAAGCTGGTAAATGCGAGAGTAATATTTATTTCATAAAGAAGTAGGCTAAGATATCTTTTATAATTGATTTTGGGTTGATGTCGAGAATTTTTACTTTCTCATCCTACCCTTATTTCCGTCAATAAAATTTAAAAACTTCCTATAGTTTAATACATAATTGATTTATATTTTTGATAAGAAATTTCTTGAGGGGGATTTTTGATGAAGCTTGAGTAAGATTAGACTACACAATTCTTCTTTCTTAATTTAAAAATTAAAATTAAAAACAAAATAGTCAGAGGGGCATGTACACCCAATTATATTATGCAGCATACATAATTAGGGTGTTGCAATTCAATCCGATGATTCTTTCATTATACTCCAATTTGAAAGACACACTAGAGCTGTTTCAATTAAATAGCATAAACTTATCAGGCATAGAAATGGACAAATTTACAAAACAATCTGCTGGTTTGTTGGACTCTCGTTTCACATATGCAATGTGAATTCTTCCAGGCTGGCTTTGGATCATTTCCCGACATGCTCGGATTAAGCTAAAGTCCCTGTGATCGAGGCAGCATGTCTCACTCTTGAAGAAGCTTACAGGCTACCAAAGAGTCAGAATAGAGCAGAATATGTGCATTGTTGTGCGTAATAGCCAGCTCAAGTCCATGCTTCGCCGCCCATAGTTCAGCTTTTAGTGCATCTCAAGACCCGCATTGAAAAGTCAACTCTTAAACGAAAATGTCGTCTGAGGACTGAATTAAACCACCACCACCTGCCATTCCGGGATTACCTTTAGAAACATCGTCAACATTGACGATAAGACAACCCGGAGGTGGTTGAATCCACCACTACTGCACTTCAGAGCTGCGTCTACGTGTGATGTTTGGGCTAACAACCGGCTGCAGCTTGCTAGCGCAGGCACGGTAAGTTCGCCGTGTTAGAGACCATATATGAGAGCTTGAGATGATCATCGACGCCTTCAAAGACAAATTTTTATAATATGCTTAAGATTTTTATCCGATAATATTGTGAAACATATATGTATGATTATCGTACGTTCCTATAAATATTCATCCGTGAAACGTAGGCCTAAGCCCAACATAGCCAAGCTAGGTGTCGTGCTAGCTAGAAAGCAAGCACCATGCTTGCATGGATTGAGGTGTTGAAGCTAGCATGGAGCTAAGTGGCAAAACTAGCATAAGCTAGGTGCCAAGGCTAACATAGACCTAAAATGATGAGCTTTGTCGAATGTGAATAACATCTATACTACTATAGTATAAAGTGGAGATAATGTCTTCACAAAAATTTGCGTCATTTGTCATTTTTATAATAAAATAATCAACTGGATCCTCCTTTGTATAAATCAGTTTGTTAGAAACTCATATAATCTAATACCCTACAAAAATGCTCAAAAACTATTGAAAATTATGAGTTATCCCGAAAATTATGAACTATCTCTTACCAAGAATTAGTTGTAATCTTCTAATAAATATATTATTTAATAAAATGTGATATTTATCATAAAGTAATTTTTGAACAAATTCAACTTATTTATATTATGAGTTGATTTACCATCATTGGTAAAAAACACTAATCACAATAGGAAATTTAAATTCAGTAGGTAGAAAATTAGGAAATATAAATATAGTCTAATTATTTTTTTAAATCAGAAATTTTATTCAAAATTATAAAGATTAAAATAAAATAAAAAATACAATTATGAGATTACTTTTTCAGACTTTTTTATAATTTTGAAGTAAAATTCGGGTTTTTGTAAAACAAATAATTACACTATATCTATATTTCATAATTTCTTACCTACTAAATTTAAAGTTCTTATCTTTTCAAACAACCATTGAAGATAAAATCATGTAATAATCTTTGAAACCATATCTCTATATTTATATCTATATCTAAAAATTTCTATTTAACAATATACTTATTTTATTTCCTATCGAAGAAGTTCATGAAACATATCTATATTAAATCGGGTTTATAATCACATTACCCGTACATGGTACGGAAATTTAACTAGTCTATATAAAGCTTTAGTGAAACTACCATCCAACCAACACGACAGCTCAAGTTCATTGAGCTAGAAGTCTAGAACCCCACGGTTTGCTCCAAAGTGGAGATGCGTCATCTTCGATGTTCCAAAGTTTAACCAACTCTCAAACTTCCCAACAATAATTAGAGCTCTTTCTATCTTCATTTACAAACCCTGAGACACCAAGCCACAACACCATAAGTGATGATGTTGAGACTAAAACCTATCCCACATCGGGAAATGGAACCTAAATCACTCACCGTATAAGTACATGGGTTACTTCCCCTACTGCCAATTGGTTTTAGGGTGGAACCTCATGTGCTTATGTGTTGGGCTTACCGCGCATATGCGCACGAACCGACGTGTGAACCCCCCACGTCATGTATGACCCACCGAGATTTAACATGCTATCAGAGCCTGTTCGGTCCGGGTCCCGACTTCCTGGTCTATTAGGCTGGCCGGCCTTAAGGCACGAGACGTCAAGTGCAACTGGCATATTGCGAGGCTAGGCAGTTGCACTTGAGGGGGCGTGTTGAGACTAAAACCTATCCCACATTGGGAAATGGAACCTAAACCACCCACCATATAAGTACATGAACTACTTCCCCTATTGCCAATTGGTTTTAGGGTGGAACCTCATGTGCTTATGTGTTGGGCTTACCGCACACAGTGGCGGAGCCAGAACTTTTATTGAGAGGGGTCACAAATAAAATAATATATTATAAATATTTTTCTAATCACAATAGTTATAAAAGTTCCTTCAAATAAAATACAAGCGATTACAAGATTCTAATATCTATAACTATATAAGAGGCTACCAAAATAAAATACAAGCGATTACGGAAGCTCAATATTTGAAAAAAAATGGTCTTTTACCCTAACCACGAATTTGTCCATCGCTATACAAACCTTTATGTTACAAATAAAACAATCATATTGATCAATATCAAATTAAATTAACTATCAAGTTTAATATATGTAGCAATGTAGTATAATCAATGAACAAGTGGAACTACCAAAACAATAAATTTAATTGTCCACATGATCCAAAATTACAGAATTTAATATCAATTTGTAAACCTTAATCGATCAACTCCAATATTAAGCCAAAACACCAATTGAATTATAACCTCGACATATAATTTCAACGTTCATTGTTTTGAATACCCAATATAGCAACCTCTGCCCTGACCAAAAAAATATAGCAACCTCTGTCCAACATAATTTATGGGCTCACAAATACTACTATTTCACTTCTTATGGCCCAATTTGGCCCGTTACAAAACACCAATGAAAATCATCTTCTTCTACCTGCGTACGTTTCTCCTCCTCGCCGCCGACCCTAATCTGCTCCACACCGGCGCTTTGCACCACACCTCCTCCAATATAATACTCCATTCTCCGGCGGGTTGAGGGGTCACCGGACCCTCCAGGACCCCTCCCCGCTCCGCCACTGACCGCGCATATGCGCACTAACCGACGTGTGAACCCCCATGTCATGTATGACCCACCGAGATTTAACAGATGAACAACGAGCCAAGATGCACCAAATGTGAGCGTTGAGCATAGGCGCGCCAGTGCCATGCCATCATGCAAATCTACGATGCTCTCTTTGTACCATGTTGACAATTTTATCCAATGATTTCTTCTACCCTTAAAATGCTTAGAATCATTTAGGACCCATCAAATAGGTCATGTCTTCCGAACATCCTAAGCCCGTTTGATACTCTTAATAATTCTCACACATATCATTTACAACCTAAAAACAATGGAAAAGCAAATCAAATATGATTTAGGGTTTGAAATGTTGGATAAATTCATATTTTTCATAAATGATCAACATAACAGAGCAAACATGCTTTGTTAGGATTTAATTTGAAGTGAATGAAAAAAATATTGCTTTTTTAGGCAGCTAGAAAAGCAAAACAAATATGAAATATGGGAGAATGACGTGAGTTATAAGAAAATTTCAATATAAAACAAAATAAATAGAAATAAATATAACCAAAAAGCATCTATACAATACATTAAAGTTGTTCTTTTTTCGAGTCTTCACGTTAACTCTGATCCCACTTCATATGATATTAATTATAAATCAATAATATATTAACAGTTCTATATCGTTATTAATTTAACTATAAGAAGATTAAATGTTTTATCTAATTCCTACATATTAATAATATCTATAATCTATAAAAAAATAATATCTATATCTATATAATCTATCAATATAATATCAAAATTTATATCTACATAATTTATCAAGATAATCGTTATTCTAGTTAAAAAATATTTGTATTGACCTTAATGGAATTATAAATATTCATAGCTATATTGAAGCAAATCAACTATACATCCTTCATTATGTAAAAAAGTTTTTATATGAATAAATGATTTTGAGCACATATGATGTATATACATAATACGAAATACTTAATATCCATTCTTTAGAATTGCCATGTTTTCGAATGCAAATTAGTATTTTAGGTAGGTTTATGCGATAAATCAAATACTAATATTAAGAAAATTTTATAAATAAAAAAATACACTACGATCAAAAGATAAATGCCAAAAACATGTTAAATTGAATTAAGTATAATAATCGTACTAAAAATAATTAGCACATATTTTATTGGTAAATGAAGTTAAACATGCATAATTTTCATATTATAATGTGTTAAAAAATAATTTTAATATTGGAGATAGGGTCGTAGTATATGGTATAATGGACTAAACTAGTACAACAAAAGAGAAAAAGAAAAAAAAAGAGAAAAAAATAACTAATACTTCCTCCGTCCCATAATGTTTGTCGATCTTTCCATTTCGGTTATCATGAAAAGTTTGTCAATCTTTCCAACTTTTCATTTATATCACACTTTTTTTTATCATATTACTCTCATCTAATCTCATATTACCCCCTAGTACCCAACTTTTGCGTCACCTTTATCATTTTTCTTATAAAATTACATAATTACGCTCATCCAACGTTATATATTAACCTCAATTATCCACCTTTTATCCTTTACCCTTTTTTTCAACTTTATATTAAATAGCGTATCAACTAGCATACTTTCCCGCGCCTTGCGCGGATTTTGTTCAAATTTTAATTGAATTTTGTTAAAAAAAAGCCATTTAACATACTTACTTAATGTACATATATAAGTATATTACATATGTGTTTAGATATTATTATATATTCATTAATCATAGATATATGTATGTTAACTAAGTACATAGGAATAATAAGATAGGATAAGATATCCATTTTTTACACTAAAATCCTATAAGAAAATCCCTAAATCATTTTTAAAAAATAATAAATATTTCAATTAATATAATTAGCCTATACATTTTCTAGCCATAGCATATAAATAGTCGATAGTATAACTAATTTATAAATTTGATAAGTTATAGATTTGATGGTAAAATAATCATAATAAAAATATTTTTAATTTGGAAATCATTGTTCGATAATGTATATCCCAATTTGGAAACAAATTTCCACTTTAGTTATTTTTAAGTTTTCCAACCGTAGATTTAAAAAAAAAATACAAACTTAGTATTTAAGAAATTGAAATCGGGTCAAAATTTCACAAATAAATCATATAGATATTCTAACATAATATTTTACCAAATTCATCAAGTATATATACGTCGATCTTACGGAAACAAATCTTCACTATAGCCATTATATATAAAAAAAGTTTAAATGTAAATTTTATAGAAAATAAATAAGATTAAATGTTAAATGTTAAAGATTATTCTAACTCTCTCAGCCAAATTCATTAGATTATTCTCATAAATACTCCGCAATTAAATGTTTCTTAATGCAAATCAAAATCTGAATTTTAAAATTGTATTAAAATCTAATGGTAAAGTTGCACTAAAATCAAGATTGCTAGAGAATTGAATACTCCACATTTATTAAAATAAAAAATATTACTATTTATACACGACTAAAATCAAGATTGTTAGTGAATTGAATACTCCATATTTATTAAAATGATACGTAAATATTAATATCCATACACTAAAACAATATTAGAGTATAAGTTTTAAACAAATTCCAATAATAAATATAGTCTTATTAATATTTTATTTAATAGGTTAAGTGAAAAAAATCTATGAATAAGTTTTTATTGAACACTTATTTTTGCCAACAATCCTACCCATAAAATAGAATCATGAATCAATCCTAAATCAAAATCTTCATTTACAATAATACAATATGAATTGGACAAATTAATCCCTAATTGATTTTGTTATGGAAAGGATAAGATGTATATTATAGATTTGGAAACAAAAGATAAGATATGTTGAAGATATGACACGTTTTTGAATTTGAAATTTTTAGTTAGAAAGTCATAGGTTTAAAATTTGAATACTTAATATTTTAATTTAAAAAAACTAAAAAATTATGTTAGCTTATGAGAGAATTTGAATACTTCTATTCACATTCCCTTCCCTGCAGAATCGCTTAATCAGATAATGATGACGACATGGCTTAGTGAACACGTGACATGTGGTAAAATCCGAGGTGGCGTAATGTATGAATGTCACGTGGAAAAAGATGAGGTGGCTCAATGAGGAGACTTTAATCGTTAGTGGTTTTAAATATATAAGTATAATAGATTGTGCTTCATGGACAACCGGTAAAGGATAAAAGGGTCACTAACTCACTATAGACCCAAGGCGTCGAAGCAGACGAAAGAGGGAGGATGATGATGATAAACCCATGCCGGCTAATTCGGTGTTTCCCTCACTCCTCTTCTTCCGCTCTTCAAGAATTCGCATTTCCTCAACCTAAAGGTTCCTTCTTGAACTCTGTTCAAGTTACATCTTTGTTTCATTGCCGTCAATCTCAGCTATGGGTTTATCATGCTCTTCAATTTACCGTCAATATCTGCCCTTAATTTCATTTTTTGCTGTGGGTTTTCTGGGTCGGCTCTTGCTGTTAGCTGTTAAATAAAATGAATGACCTAGTTCTCTGGGCTGTGGAGCCATTCCCTATTTTGTTTCTCTTTTCTTTCCGTTCATTTCCGTGTAAGTCTCGTTCAAATTCTCTTGTTTTCATATGAAAAACCACACTGGGATGGTACCATTGTGTAGTGCATTAATTGTCAAACAATGATATTCTAGTTGAGTTGCCAAGTAAGTGCTCATGAACTACATGGAGCTAGGTTAGGACTGAAGGTCAGATTCCCATGGGGTAGAATCAAACTAGATTAAAATGTGGTCACAAAAGATTCATAGCAATGAGTTTTCATTCAGTACCTTGAAATTTTGTTTAGATTTTTGGATGTGATTTCACATACTATACAATATTTAGTTGTTTCAAGTTATTGGTCATTATTGATTTGAGGCTAATTATATATAATCTCTGGCTGACTGAAATTTCTGTCTTCGGTAAATTTTATAAGGATTACCACGTACCTATCCATTGTTGATTTTTTTTTTGAGTTGATCTATATGATGTCAGGAATTGCAAAGGTTGTTTTAAAGAAAGGTAAGGCGCAACTCTTTAAGGATGGAAGCCCGATGGTGTATAGCGGGGCGGTTGATAGGATAATAGGCAGACCGCCACCTAAAACTGGAGACGTGGTACTTCTTGCTGATGGAACTGAAAAACCAATAGGATGGGGCCTTTATAATTCTGTCTCTATGTTCTGTGTTCGGTTGATGCAACTTGAGGAGGAAACTTTAAGGTAACCATCTTCTCAAGAAGTTCAATTTGCATATTTTTCTCCCCTTTTCCGAATGTCACATATGTTCATATTTCATGCCATGTAGAGATCAGAGCTGTGTACTGAACGTGGAAAGACTACTTGAAACTAGAATCTCTGAAGCTACAGAACTACGAAATCATTTAGGCCTACCTTCTCTACATACAAATGCGTACCGTCTTGTCAACAGTGAAGGGGACAGGTAAGACTTGACAGTAGAGTTTGTTGGTGTTTTAGCACCGCTCTCAGGAAAGTTGTGACATTGCATTATTCTTACTACTTTCTACTCTCATAAGGGCTTCTTCTGTTCTACGTCAGGTTGTCGGGTCTAATTGTTGATATATTTGGTGATGTAGCTGTTGTGGCCTCATCAGCAGCTTGGGTTGAGAAGTACAGGCCAGCTATAGAGGCTTGTATCGCTAAGCTCGATGGGATTAATCATATTAGCTGGAGACCATCTGTTGAAATTCTTAAAGAAGAGGGGATGGATCCATCAAGTCTGAAGGAAGCCTCGGCAGTTGATCCCCTTGGCTCAGTGAAGGTTGGCTTCACATCCGGACTATAGTGACTTACTTCATCATATTTAAAAAAAAACTCAGTCACAACTTGGCAGCGTCCCCTTTGTTATTTCTAAAAGTTGGTGCTGTCACTTAAAATTGTGTATCTAAGATCTTCAATTTGCTCGGTGATCCTAAACCTGAGAAGGAAGTGAGGTACGGAAAAAAGGCCTTTTAACTAAGACCAATTTGAAATCTTCTAAATGCTCTATACAACACTAGATTCATTGGCCCTTCCATTTTATGATTTGATTCTTTCTTGCAGGTAAAGGAAAACGGTATCTCTTATACTGTCTCACTTGAAGGCCAGAAAACGGGGTTCTATGCCGATCAGCGTGAAAATCGTCAGTTCATATCAACAATTAGTAAAGACCAAAGAGTACTTGATATTTGCTGCTACAGTGGTGGGTTTGCACTAAATGCAGCTCTAGGTGGTGCTACAAGTGTTATAGGTAAAAAGCTCATGAGATCCAATCCCTATCTCATGAGTCATGTCAATTAATGCTAGAGATACACTTATAAACATTGAAAATTGTTCTTAAACAACTCTTTGGTGCATGGTCTGAAGTATTGGATTTACGTTAGATAAAATCAAGTTCCAATTTTTTTACATGATTTAGTATTTGGGTATGATTGCTTAAGCTGAACTTCTCCAGTGGATAATTTATTTTCTAATCATTAGACATCAAAGTCCAAGTAGCAGAAAATAGAAATGCATTCATGTTTTAGCGCACAGAATGGACTAATTTTTAGCTGGTGATTTTTTTTGGTGGCATCTTATTATGGATGCAGAAGCTTGACACGCTCATTAATGTGACTTCATTTTTCAGTCTCGATTATCTTATTGCTTCCCATGATTCAGTTTGGTGTAATGATCAGCATAGATGCTTTTACAGTTTTACATAAATAAAGTAGAGTACTGACTTTCTCACTGGTATGGCAGGTATAGACTCCTCCTTGCCAGCTATTGAGCTTGCCAGAGAAAATGTGCTTCTTAATGAACTTGATCCAGAAAGAGTGTCATTTTTGCGGCAGGATGCAACCGAGTTTATGAAGGATGCCACTTCTCGGAATGAGTCATGGGATATTGTTATTCTAGACCCACCAAAGTTGGCTCCTCGCAAGAAGGTATCTTTATTTCTACTAGTAATCTGGAATCACTGCTTTGAGTTCAAACAACTGCCCTTGTTGATTTCTGACTGGTTATTGAATCGAAGATTTAAAATTTCTGGTTTAAAAAAGGAGATTCATTTGATTACGTCTTGAAGTACAAACACCATAGCTCTGTTTTTGCAAGTCACTGAAAGCTGTAAGAAAATAAGCTATCAAGCAATTGTATTTCTTGTTTGATTAAAACAATAATTATTAAAGAATTATCTAAGAAAAATTCATGTATGCACTTAGGTTTTCAACAATATGGTTAATATCTAGAACAACAGATTAACTGAATAAGTTCAATTGTTTAGTATATAAGTAGATTTTATCGTGTTATTGTCAAGAAACTGTAATTTGATTCTTGAAAATCTGTTTATTGAATCTCCCTCCAACTTTTCAGCTACTGAACGCTGCTGTGTAATACAGGTTCTCCAAAATGCATCTGGCATGTATAGGAATTTGAATGCCTTGGCAATGAAACTGACAAAAAGAGGTGGCCTTTTAATGACTTGCTCATGTTCAGGGGCTATGACACAAAGTGGAACATTCACACGTATTCTTCAGGCCAGTAGCCGTTTCTTTATAAATTGACATAAGTTGGTGATCACCTCCCTTTTCTCGTGCGTAAATTTGAGCCTCTGACGTGCGTTTTTCGTCATTACAGGGTGCAGCTTCAATGGCAGGTAGAAAAGTGACCGTCTTGCGTAAAGCTGGGGCTGCTTGTGATCATCCGATTGACCCTTCCTATCCCGAAGGAGCTTATCTTTCCAACGTTTTGCTTAGGGTGTTGTAGTTGAAGCCTAATTTTGCTTATAGGGTATTTTGTATAAATCCAGATAGTTGCAAAAATATTCTTGATCATACTCTGATTTTTTATACCCACTTCAGGTTAGGTCCAGTATGACTTCAGATTAAACAATTAGCGTGCAGTAAACATTCAAAATGCAATAAAAGAATACTGGAGATTGGGAGGATAAGCTATCAAAAGACAACATTTGTGTAGGAAAACTTCTTTACTTGTATTAAATGATATATAAAACAAAAGAGAAAAATAAAAGAATGCAGCTTAGTTACATACAACCACATTGTTGTGCTTACAAAATATTACATTCAGATGTCTTCTTCCCTTTTACTCCGTGACGTATACTTGAACTAGTTCACAGCTCAATGCCCTCCAGGATGTGTGTTCCATGACAGATAGGTAGGGTCACCAAGTGGCCTGTTGATCAACCACAACACAAAACCACGAAGTTTAGGAACTCTCAATATTCACTTGAACTTGCTCCATTTGCAGTTGAAAAAATTAACACGGTTAAAGGAAAGAGCAAAGAATTCAGTAGGAGAAAGTTACCTTGGCTTAATCAAGTAGATGAGAGCGAAGCACAAAGCAAGAAAGAAGGACAAGCCACCAATGGTAAGATATGCAATACCAAGAAACTCATTCTTCCCTCCAAGCCAGCTAGTGGTAGAAAGCACAAGTGACTTTTTACCACTAAAGCTGTAAGTATTATACAAGTTCTGCAACGACACTTGTATTTCATCATTTGCCTCCAAGTCCTGTTCGATCTTCCCATACAACTTCCTGAAGTTTGGAAGCGCAGCCGTTCTCATCCAAACGATCAAATCTTCCTGCTCACTTAGCTGTAAAAAAGCACACATAACTGGGTCTGTTTAGTAGGGTGCCTTATAATCTCGGCGTTAGATTCAAGTACAGATTCGCGATAAGAAGTGTTTCGCACACGGAGATAAATTCAGTAAGTGATGGCGAGAAATCTTACCGATTTGTTAGGGTTTAACTGACCACCTCCAATCAGACTTCCATTCTGAAAGTTTTTTGGAAAGACGTCACTCCCGAATTTGTGATCCCTGTCGCTCTTCCATGAAATATGATTTTTGTTGATGGTTAGGTTTTGGCCATTGAGGGAGAGAGCGTAGGTGTCGTTGAATAAACTCCAAGCTATGAGGCCACAAGGCACAATAGGATTATTGTTCGACTTGTCTTCTGGCTTACAGGCAGTAATTGAGTTAGCACCACTGCTTGAACGTAGCTGGTCATCACTCCGGCTCTTCACATACCTGAAATCAAATGAATCATGAGACTCTTTCAACTTTGAGCAGAAGCTTTTACTTGCCAGACAAATTGAAACTCATACAATGTCTACTCTTAGTCTTAAGGGATGAACATTGACCTCAACGAATTCAAGGAGTAATGGAGTATATATACAAATGCAATTCAGCATGGAGATGCAATTGCAAATCAGCTCAATTATACTTTTACTGAAAGTTATGCAACTAAAATGCTCTACACAAACAAAAGAAGACACCGCTTTGTAACAAAATACAAATATACCTGCGGTGATTCTGGTAGAACTTGTCAAGCTGATAGTACACATAAATAGGAGCTTTCATACGTTTCGGCACCTATAAGAACACAAAAATACATATTCGTGGTGAAGTTAGTAATCACTTCAGAACAAGCTCAGGAAAACAAGAGCAACAGAAGGCAGGTATGTACCAAGCGCATCTACTATTGAGTTGCTAAGAAGAACTTACTACAAGCTTTCTGTTGCAAGTTTTGTTGCCGGGACTTTGTATAAACTTGACAGCATCGTTTTGCGCAGATGCTGGTAGGCAGGCGTCGTCATAGCGATCAACAATTTCAACCACCTGATTACAGAAAATAAAATCCCTTATAAACAAAAGATAATCAACAGATAAAGAGGAGTGCGGATCATACAAATGTCGTCTTGGCACATACATCGCGAGAAGCAAGGAGAGAGGCAACACCAATAGGAATAAATACAATGCTTACGACCATGAATACACTAATCACCTGCAGATGATAAAAGTTTTCCATTAGTTCAGATGGCAAATTCACAACAAAAACTATAAATTTTGTCAAAAGAGAAACATTATCAATTACCCATCCTGGTGTTAGTATAGGTTTGCATGCTGGAAGCTCCTGTTGAGTAAACCTGGAATCTGCAAATCAGAACCAGTAAAAGTCAGTTTCAGATCACGAATAACACTTATAAGACTTCAAACAACTAAGACTAGGCTTGGATCACACAATTGCACTGTGTCAACCTTGAAATTGGAGCTTTAAACACAAATTCCATCTTTTTTTCCCCTCAGAATCTTGTAACTATAGTTATAGCTGGATCCCAATTTTAAAGACCAACTCTGAAATCCCTTGATCACTTTCATGTTCTTCTTCTTGGGTCTTCCTCAGTCCATGGCTAGTAATCAATCTCATCCTCACAACAAGGTTATGTACAAAACTTTAAACTTTGACTTGACTTGGTCCAAATTTAACGGCTTTCACAGCCCACCACAATCAGCTCTCCTCCCACGATGGGGATCTTCAGATTTCGACAAACAGATTCATACAGGCAAAAGAAAACAGAAAAGCCCTTCTCAAATCTAAATTGGGCGAAGTTCATGACACCATCAAAAACCCTACCAAATCCCCAATCCCTAAACTCATGCAGAAATAATCTCAATTACTCAGAAACCCCAATCCGAAGACCAGGAAGAGCAAGCATGCAAAGCAGACCAAAGGAACGAAAACTGGTCAAAATCCATGGAAGCCGGAATTCAAATTAAAAATAAACAAAGATACAATCTTTGAAGGTTTTTGCAGGTGAAACTCACATTTGGGTCGCTTAGAATTCCTTCTGGGCGGCACAGAATCGGCGGATCCAACACCTGCTGAAGTCGATGTGGCGTTCGAGTTCATCGTAGGTAAAAATTAAAAAAGAAAAAGACTTCAGCACAATCTCTCTTTCGATCGCTCCTTGTAATTTTTCCCCAATCAGACCCAGAAAAAAAAAAACGATTCGTTTGCAGAGTAAGAATGATCAGAATTGGTGTATGACGGAGGAGGAGAAGAAAGAGAAGAAGGGTATTTGAGCAATGGGCGGAATTGGGAGGTTTGAACTTTCAGTTTCAAGCGGGTCAAAATTAATGGTAATTTTGACTTTCTAGAAACTGGAGAACGAAACTGCCAACTTTCGTCGCTCCCACCTCTGCTCTCAAGGAGAAGAGAAGAGAAGAAAAGTCAATGCTATGAAATTAAATTAATTAATACACGTTCGGATTTGGTAACTCACTTGATTATTTTTCTCTTCTTTTTTCGCAAGGTTCTAACTTGATGGGCTGATGGCTTTTTTTAAGACTCGTCCTAAGAACTTTCTATGCAGACCCGTTATTCCGTTTTCAGTCTACTAATTACTTGATTTTTATGATTGTGTTGTGTATACAATATAAGGCATATATTTTTATGCTGTGTAGTCTTTGCAAAGTAACGTGCTCTGTTTTGTTTTTGGATGGAAAATCTTGTGTGAAATTAAACACGTGATGATAAATGATCAGTGCTGTATTGCTTTCCATGATGCTAAACTAAATGCAATGTTAGTGACCAAGTCTTGATGATCCACATGGAACTAGGTTAGGCCTCAAGATCTGTAATTTCTACTTGTTTTTTTTGTAGAAGGTAATAATCATGAAAGTCGATCTACAAACCTTTGGGGACTACCAAGGTTTAACCGATTGACTAAACACCTGAAAGCTCAATCTCTACTTGTTAATAGGCGACTTTAGTTAATGATATCTAAGTACATGGGACTCGGTCTCGAATGAGCAATGCTATGATAAGAAACTACTTGTTACATTAGAATGACCCATGTCATAATAACCTGTAATTCATAATGCATCTCCACAACTTGTAATTCTTCTTAGTGTATAAATCCTTGTTCAAGTGTTCAAGCTCACCAATTGTTAGCCTGTTGATCGCCTACAACACAACCTCGGTTTAATGCAAACAACAAGCTATCTAAATCCTGAATTTCTGAATGAAACATTAACGTACGTAATATTCTAATGTAACAACGAATTAGGTCAAATGAAAAAGAAATCACTCTCAG
Source organism: Polygonum maritimum (assembly GCA_963924305.1). Classification (NCBI taxonomy): domain Eukaryota; kingdom Viridiplantae; phylum Streptophyta; class Magnoliopsida; order Caryophyllales; family Polygonaceae; genus Polygonum; species Polygonum maritimum. Next base: position 44,468,618 of record OZ002728.1, read on the forward strand.
AAATTGAGAAGAAACACAACGAATTACACTCTCAGAATGCAAGAAGAACACAACAAAAAGCAAAGCCACAGGATCGAGCTATGAATGGCTCTGATACCATGTAAAGCGGAAGCTCAGGTAGCAACAAACATGGAGGTCGAAGGAAAAACACAGAGGATGAGAGAATTTTCTCAATATTGAATTAGTTGTGTTAAGAGTTCAGGAACTACAGACTGCCTTTTTATACTACTTGTTAGCTCTAACAACCGACTAACTAAAGCTAACAACTAACTCTAACTAACTAACTCTAGTTAGTTTCTAACTCTAACAAACTAACTCTATCTAACAGAATGTACATGTCATCAGGGTTGATCATGAAGACATAGCAAGCAAGAAGCACAAGCCACTCAAAAGCTAAAATGTGTGTTTCGCTAATTGTTGTTAGGCATATATAGGCCATTGAGCAAATTCCAAATCGAGCTATTTATGCAACTATGATTGACGGGTTATGTAAACAAGTGCATATAGGCAAGGCTCAGGAGCTCTTTCTGGAAACGCCAACGCGTTTGTTCAATGGCCTGCTATTGCAAAAAGTAAGAGAGCTTGGTTCATGAGACACTCGCCATGAAGTCATGAAGATATCACTTGACTCGCTTGCACAGTGCGTTTCGTTGGCATGTATCGATCAGCCGAATGGATGGAGATTGCGAAAGTTGGGTCAAGTCGCTCTCAGATTTCCTGATCCTTAGAGACTGAGAAGGTGATACGAAATGAATCTCGTGTGTGGGCTCGCTTTTTGATCGTGATCTTAGTGTTGTACTGTTGTCATGTCCTAGAGTTGAGACAGGCATACTGAAATTGGCTTTCAGACTATTTTCAACTTGAGTTAATCTGTGCAGCAGAATTTCCTTTAATGAGTTGTCTTGATGGGCTTTGTTGTATGACGCTAAACAATTCACAATAGTTAGGTCCAGTGGCGGACCCAGGAATATTTGTCAGAGGAGGCATAATAGCAATTAGTAAGAGGATGAGATAAAAATATTGACATTTATTACTATTAATAGTAAAATATTTTTAAATATATATAATAAAAGAATAATTTCAAACTATCCATAATTAATTTGAGCTCCGGGGATATAAACAACAAACTATACATAATCAATTGAGATAACTTTATTTTATAATACTTCCGTTTAAAGTAGTTTTTCATAGAGACATTTGTACATATATTAAGAAAATTTTCTCAAAACTACCCGTATCAATGTAGAGTTAATTACTAATTAATGTAAAGAAGCTTATACAACGGTATGAATTATTATAAAGTTAATAATGAAAAAAAATGATAAACAATGTGAAAATAAACAAGTATTGTAAAATAAAATTATACTTCCTCCGTCCCATTTTGTTTGTCCCATACTCCAATCTCTGTTTCCATCGTCCTAAAATGTTTGTCCTCTTTCCTTTTATATCAACAATTTCTTACAATATTACCCTCCTTTACCCACTTTTTCTTCTATTTTAGACAATGTGTATTGTAAGACAAACAATATGAGACAGTGAGACGAAAAAAGTATTGTATTTACAACTATTACGAAATGAGAGTAGAAATTCGATCCATATAATAATAATAATAATATAAAATCCAGAGGGGACACTTGCCCCCGCTGGGCCATGCTCGCTCCGCCCTGGTTAGGTCTGACCCAAAAAAAATTCACTAGGACCTCTGTCTTTGAGCAAAGCGCTCATTTTGAAGATGTAGTTTTCTTGTACCGAATATTTCACACGCAATTCACAACTTGTGTGCAATTGTAAGTGATAGGTTTAACTTCTGTATCCCTAGTAATTTCGGCTAAAATTATGTTCCTTTCATTTTACATTAAACTATATATATTGGTAGTGAAGCTTTGATCTCAATCGACTTTACTTGGCCAAGTTAAGAAAGTATCTATATAATACAAAGCTAGCATCCAAATTGTGGGGGAATATATACCAAAGGCATCCCATTCTATTCGTTTTAGCTCCAACTTAATTTACTTTGATTAATTTGGTCCGACCCAACTCATTACAGCACGTATTATATATATGTGTGGTATTTTTTTTCGTCTAAAGAGGGACGACACTCTTTGGTCCTCCAAGAGTGTATAATCAATAGAAAAAAGGTTATGTGAGCAGCAAACAAAGGATAGGTCGACCCCTTATATCATTTGGTAACATAATTTAATACCCTCAGACGGGACACTCAATACATAAAGATCCAATAGGTAATTAAAAGCACTCGACACGAGACGGTCCACTACGGAGTTCACCTCTCGATACACATGACGGACCTGAATAGACCAGTTACTACAAATAAAATCATGACAGCTAGTGACCAAGCTAAAGAGGGGTGGCTTCGTCCCACACCGGAGTTCAAAAAGTGTACAATGAGTTGGGAACCCGACTCGAGAACAATCTTATGAAACCCTCGTCCCCGAACCAATTTCAACCCATTATACACTCCCCAAAGTGTTGTCATCGGGACCGTGCACAATCCAATATTTTCTACGAACCCACCAACCCAATCACCTCTACTATTTCGTAAAATATATACCCTCAGCAGTGGCCAAGCCTTACCGCACCGCTCCATCCATATTACAGTATGATTTTGGCATCGTCCTTTTTCGGCAACTCGGCATACGAAATAAGAATATAAACTATCGATTGCAAAAATTAATGTCTCATTTTGGTACCCTTTTAGTTTTGACAATTCCTTCTGGTGTCTTAAGGAATTTTTTTTCTTTTTGGTTACCCGTGGTTTATACATTGTTCTTTTCGTAACCAAAACTCCATCTAAATCCATTTTTTATCTAGAAAAATTCTATTTTTGTTTAAAATTTAAATAAAACCAGTTTAGCAAATAAAACTTAAAACTGCAACTATTTTAAGAGGTTTTTTTGTAGTCTAATCATCCTTGTACAGAAAGATTAGAGTATTATGCATGTTAGGGGTTAGGTAAATGATACTTTAAAATCTTTGCATTTGCAAATTGATATCCTACAACCAATATAATTAGAGGATTTGAATATTAAATTACAAATTTATAATCCGAAAAAAAAAAAAAACAAATGTACATGCTATAATGTGATTGGAGATAATCCAGAAGTACTAATAAGAATAAGAATATTGCACACACTATATAAATGGTAGTCTTTATATTTTATTAGTAGTATAATGATAGTCTTTGCTTTTTAATTTTTATTTTCTAAATTGGTTTTTATTTAAATTTTAAATAGAAATTGTATTTTTTGGATGAAAAATGAGTTGAGATAAAGTTTTGGTTACAAAAAGTAAAATGTATAAATCACATGGGTATCAAAACGAAAAACTTTTCCACTAGGATACCAACAGAAATTGTCAAAACTAGAGGGGTATCAAAAGGAATTTCCCTATTTAACAATTCATTAAAAGGAAAATTTTGGTATATTATGGCTTAGATTTTATTTGAATCAAATGCAAGTGTGCACAATTAAATACAATGTAAGTGCATATATAGCAGTAGGCCAACATTTGGTCTTGGAAGTAGATAATGAATAAACAAATACTAAATGTGAAGAGAGGAGGGGGATCGAAAAAAATGAAGACCGACCTTGAGTATGGTTAAATTTAACTTTGGTCTTCACATGAGGTGATGCCACATGACATTTTTTTTATAAGGAAAGGATTAGGGTCGCCGCAACTACTACTTGAGTTTGCCTAGAACATCCACAAGGAATGAGAATTGGTTACTAGCCAGCTTTAAAGGAAAATAGGGCAAACCGCCGCCTTGGAGTCTCGAACCCGAGATCTCATGGTACTACCATGAGTGCTCAATCAGTGAGTTGATGCATCAAACGAATTCCATATGACTTTTTGACTCGGGCAAAGTCGTTGTTCCCTTATCAAAAATAAATCCCAAACATGCAAACAACAGTATAGTAGGCAAGCAAGGGGTCGAACCCAAAGGAATCAGTTTCTATTCAGATTTTATGGTTTTCATGCAAGTATGCAAAAGAGGGGTTTGAAAGTTGGTTTCAATCAAAGGTTATCAAGTAGAGTTTATCCAATCAATTCCACTTTATTAATCCGTTGATCATGAATTCATCGACCTCTTTATATGCCTAGGTCAATTCCAATCCCAATCATTAGCAATCGCAAGTCCACGGTCCAAGCAATTCTATAGCCCTAGGCAAGGACGCTTAACCTAGAATTAGCATAGAGAACAAGGATATTAGGAAATCAAATCATGCAATCAAGCTACGAGTCTCATGCACAATTAAACCATTGAATACTCTTCCCTAAACTAGTCCACGGTCCTAGAATAGAGTTGTTTCGAGAATAGGAAAGATGCATAGACAACAACCAATCCTAAATCAAACAATAGATCTAAGTCAATCAAACAAGTTGGCCAGACTCATAAAATCAAGCATAGATCATGGGATGAAGCACAAGAGTATCAATAAAGACCCAGGGATAAAGAGGTTACCAGAATTTCACAACTTCATAATAAAGCTTCCTTGATCGAATAAACTCAAGAGGAGAGTTAGTTCTCCATTACAAAGAAAACTCCAATCTTTATTGAGAAAACAATTGATTGACAAGTAAGTTGAATATCCTAAAAACCTAGAAAGGTTCCCCTTAAATAGCCCCAAAGATCAACCTTTTCGGACTAGATAAGAAAGGAAACCGGAAGATAAGAAAGGAAACAAGATATAAAAGATAGAATTTCGTCCGCGTGAAAGTAGGCCACACCGCGACCGCGGCGTCTCCACCGCACCCGCGGTGGTCTTCGAGAATCAAAGGCTGAGTCGGCTTCTACCGCGACCGCGCCACCGACAGCGCGACCGCGGCCTTCATGGTCTTGGTTGGTTCGTCTCTTCACGCCACCGCGCCCGCGTCCTGGACAACGCGACCGCGATATCCATGCAGTGGCGAATCTTCGTCTTTAAGCTCTTTAACTCTTGATTCTTCATAACTTATGTCTTCGGTCTTCATATCACAATATCGCTCAAAACTAACCTAAACACTCTCTAAATCATCTCAAAACACAAGAGTTATCCTATACAAAATAGCCTGAATCAAATTCCCCCATACTTAGATCTTGCTCGTCCTCGAGTAAGCTCAAAACAAATACAACAAGGTAGCACATCTAAGATCTCAGGAAATACAAGGGAAGATAAAACACTCAGCTCACAACCCGAAACCCAAAAATATAGAGAAATCATGAGCATAAAACAATGAAGCTCAAACACACACCTCCCAACAATGATAATACACTCAAGCTCTAAAAACATGAAAGAGAGCAACCTAGGATCTACCCAAATCTAACATGTAAGCCCCAAAGTCCCCAAGCAAGAATGATCCTAAAACACTCGAATTTTACCGCTCAATTCTGCTTAGGCGCCCTTTCGGGTTTTCACCCAACCGCTCTTTTCATTTTTCTCATGGGTGTGCTCACAAAAAACTCACAATCACTCATGAACCTCATATTACCCCAGCCTAATGCTGGTCCGGGTTACCTGCTTATTACCTGAGCCGCCCTTTCGGGTTTTCAACTCATCCCAGGATTTCATATGCCTTTTCTTCAATTTTTATGGCTCTTTCTATATTTTTCTTTTCTTTCTTTCTTTATTATGCAAAAAGTATGGTGCAAGTGCTCCATGAAAAGAAGAAAATCAAAAATCTGAAGCAAATATCTAACTAAGCTAACTATGATAAGCGAATGCGAGTACTCCTTCCCCCATACTTAAATCCTTCATTGTCCTCAATGAAGCAAAGAGAAAGGATAGAAGCAAGGAAGAAGGTATATCAGAAGACTTACAATCGATGAACAGAGGTGGAATAGAAGAACTCTTCAAAGGGTGTAGAAAAAAAGAAACACTCCGTAATCCAGGTCTGGTGGCTAACCGCGGGTGCGACTCCATGGGCACGGGCGCGGAATCTGTGCAGAGAGCGAAGTCGGCATCGGGTGGTCACCGCGGGTGCGGTTCTTGTGCAGGGGCATAGCCTCGACTTCGTCTTGAATAGCGTGATGAGCAAACAACCTTCGTATCTTGGCTCGTCTCTCGAGAGATAGAGGAATACTTGAACTCGAACCGTGGAGATGAAATCCCGGGGAACAAAGCTCCCCCATACTTAGGCTTTACACATAGCCAGAAGAATGGAATTACAAAGGTAGATGGAAAGAAGAGATAGAAGATGAATAGAATTGATATAGGTGGGTGAAAGATATAGAGATAGAATGGGACCAAAAAATCCTCTTTTTGTCTTTTCTCTTTTTTTTTTTATCGAACTAAAAACAAGCTAAAACTGAGACGCAGTATGGTTGCCGCGAGCACGGGCTAGTACCTGTTCGTCGGGGCACACTGGTGATCTACCGCGGGCGCGGCCAAGGCGGCGCGGGCGCGGTATCACGCCATGCGTGTCCTTTCGGACCTAGTACCTGGATGTTAGCTAGAAAAACAAGCAAATCCTAAGCTAGGAATGGAAAAACAATCTAAACTAGTCCTTGGGTTGCCTCCCAAGCAGCGCTTTTGTTTAACGTCATTGGCTCGACGTGGATACGATCAATAAGGGTCCTCATCAACATGAATTCGGACCTCGTTGCCACCATGAGATATGGAAAGAGATCCATTGGCAACATCAATGACCGCCTTGGCGGTTTTCATGAATGGGGGCAACATCAATGACCGCCTTGGCGGTTTTCATGAATGGGCGACCAAGTAAGAGAACCGGGTCGTACCGCCCTTCGCCTATCTCCATCACATAAAAATCTGCAGGAAAGATCAAACCATGCACCTGCACTAGAACATCCTCAACTAACCCTTTCGGGCGCACATTAGAATGGTCAACCAACTCAATAACAATATCAGATTCCTTTAAAGGACCAAGGCCTAACCTATCATACATGCAAGCTGGGAGAACATTAATGGAGGCACCTAAATCTAGCATAGCACGCTCAATTTGAGTTTCTCCAATAGTGACAGGGACGGTGAATCTTCCTGGGTCTGAGCTTTTTTTTGGTAGTTGCTTCTGGAGTAGGGAATTACAAGTCTCAGTTTTGCTATCTTGCGTTTTCTCAACTAGAGCTACTTTCTCAATTTTAAGACTAGTCCTATTCTTTCTTTTTATGGTGCATAGCTCTTTCATAAACTTAGCAAAACGAGGGACACTTTGAATGAGATTGATGAGAGGAACATTTACCTGGCAATTGGCGAAGGTCTCGAAGAGTTCCTTGTCATGTGCCGGCTTCCTTGTGTCCTTGAGTGCGTCAGGGAATGGGGGAGAAGGCTTGAAAGAGCTCAATTGTGGAAGTGGTTGAGCCACATAGCCATCGTCCTCCTCTACTACTGAGGCATGGTCGCGTCTAGGGGAGCTCGGACGCGGGGGCGAATAGTTCTTGAAAGCATAGTCGAGCAACGCCCCAAAGTTCCGCTCTGCCTCCTTACCGCGGGCGCGGTCCGGGCTCCGCGGTCGCGGTGCTTCACGCCTCTCGTGGTCCAAGTCCTCTGTTGGATTTCCGCGGGCGCAAAGGGGAGAGCGCGGGCGCGGATTTCCAACAGAGACTTGGTCTTCTGCTTCTGCTGCCCCGGCGCGGTCGCGGCCAGGGGAACGCGGTCGCTGATCATCACCAGTGGGTGATTCCCGACTCGCCAATGCTCTACCGCTCCTCAAGTTCATGGCACTCACATTCTCCTTGTGGTTGAGCGGTTGAGAGGGAAGTTTCCCGGAATCCTTAGACTCGAGCCTATTGATCATGGTGGCAAGTTGGCTCAGCTGAGTCTCAAGATTCTTTACAGCAGCCCTCGTCTCTTGATTCTCCTTCAAAAGAGCGGTAATAGCGTCATTCTGGGACGGAGCAGGCGGTCTCGGGGCATAATTATTGGACCGGAATTGTTGTTGCTGGCCCTGAGGAGCGTACTGCTGCTGCTATTGTGGTGGATCAAGTTGCTGCTGGTTGCTCCACCGGAAGTTTGGATGGTTCGCCCACCCCGGATTGTAGGTATTAGAGTAAGGATCGTTCCGGGGCCGGGGCGCACCATAGTTGCCAATAGCATTGACCGACTCCTCGGTCTCCTGAATAGTAGGGCACTGATCCGTGTGGTGGCTTGCATCATAGAAAAGACCGCAAGCATTGACTTGTTGAGCCGTTTTCTTCGTGAGCAGCTGCTTCATAAGATCTTTGAGCTCCTTTACTTCAGCATTCAGGGACTCATTCACCACACTAACGGACCTCACATTGGTCCTGGACCTCTGATTGCGGGCTTGTTCCACCAAGATCTCAATTTTCTGAAAGGCTGCAGCGGGGGTTAAGTCTCGTAACTACCCCCACAAGATGCATTCACGAGCCTCTTGTCATTGTCACAGAGTCCCTCAATGATGTAGCAAATAAGATCCTTGGCAAGATAGCCATGGTAGGGACAACTCGCGATGAGCCTCTTGTAGCGCTCATAATAGTCATAGAGGTTCTCGTCTTCCCCTTGCTCCAAACTGCTGAGCTGCTTCTTAATAGATGTTTGTTTGGACGCGGGGATGTACTTTTCAAGAAACGCCTTCTTCATAGCCGCCCAAGTAGTGATAGAGCCCGACACCAAATAAAGGAGCCAGTCCTTGGCGGAGTCCTCAAGAGAAAAGGGAAAACCCCGGAGCTTGATTTGATCCTCCGTAACGTCAGTGGGCTAGCTTCATACTAACGCACACCGCGTGGAATTCAGTGAGATGCTTGTTCGGGTCCTCACCACTCAACCCATGGAATTTGGGCAAGTGGTGGATGAGACCAGACTTCAGTTCGAACTTCACACCCTCCCCGAGTTCGGGGAATTGAACAGCGAGCTGTTGTTGCTGGAGATCGGGCGTTGTGAGTTGGCGAATAGTTTGTTCCGCCATGACGCCTTCTGGTTCAGAGTCAGAGAGGGAAAGAGATTCAAGAAGATTATAGGATGTAGACACTCTGGGGGCACTCCTTATCTTCCGAAGAGTCCTATCAATTTCTGGATCAAAACGAACAGGGGAAGTATTAGTAGACCGGGTACGGACCATGTGTTAGGTCCGAACCCAGGGGATGGTTCTGCGCACGAACCGCGGTCGCGCCGAGGGGGCCGCGGGCGCGGTTTGAGCGCAGAGCACGAAAACGCACACAATCAAAATAAGAAAAAGGATTCCCCGGCAACGGCGCCAAAATTTGACTCGGGCAAAGTCGTTGTTCCCTTATCAAAAATAAATCCCAAACATGCAAACAACAGTATAGTAGGCAAGCAAGGGGTCGAACCCAAAGGAATCAGTTTCTATTCAGATTTTATGGTTTTCATGCAAGTATGCAAAAGAGGGGTTTGAAAGTCGGTTTCAATCAAAGGTTATCAAGTAGAGTTTATCCAATCAATTCCACTTTATTAATCCGTTGATCATGAATCATCGACCTCTTTATATGCCTAGGTCAATTCCAATCCCAATCATTAGCAATCGCAAGTCCACGGTCCAAGCAATTCTATAACCCTAGGCAAGGACGCTTAACCTAGAATTAGCATAGAGAACAGGGATATTAGGAAATCAAATCATGCAATCAAGCTACGAGTCTCATGCACAATTAAACCATTGAATACTCTTCCCTAAACTAGTCCACGGTCCTAGAATAGAGTTGTTTCGAGAATAGGAAAGATGCATAGACAACAACCAATCCTAAATCAAACAATAGATCTAAGTCAATCAAACAAGTTGGCCAGACTCATAAAATCAAGCATAGATCATGGGATGAAGCACAAGAGTATCAATAAAGACCTAGGGATAAAGAGGTTACCAGAATTTCACAACTTCATAATAAAGCTTCCTTGATCGAATAAACTCAAGAGGAGAGTTAGTTCTCCATTACAAAGAAAACTCCAATCTTTATTGAGAAAACAATTGATTGACAAGTAAGTTGAATATCCTAAAAACCTAGAAAGGTTCCCCTTAAATAGCCCCAAAGATCAACCTTTTCGGACTAGATAAGAAAGGAAACCGAAAGATAAGAAAGGAAACAAGATATAAAAGATAGAATTTCGTCCGCGTGAAAGTCGGCCACACCGCGACCGCGGCGTCTCCACCGCGTCCGCGGTGGTCTTCGAGAATCAAAGGCTGAGTCGGCTTCTACCGCGACCGCGCCACCGACAGCGCGACCGCGGCCTTCATGGTCTTGGTTGGTTCGTCTCTTCACGCCACCGCGCCCGCGTTCTAGACAACGCGACCGCGATATCCATGCAGTGGCGAATCTTCGTCTTTAAGCTCTTTAACTCTTGATTCTTCATAACTTGTGTCTTCGGTTTTCATATCACAATATCGCTCAAAACTAACCTAAACACTCTCTAAATTATCTCAAAACACAAGAGTTATCCTATACAAAATAGCCTGAATCACTTTTATAAAAAGCAATGTGAGAGGATGAAAAAAGTAATAATTTTAAATTTATATTTGTGATGGCCAAAACTTTAACCTACCACTAAATATGAGTGTATAACCTTATAACTAGATATGATGTGTCTACATACATCAAATCCACACAAATAATTTTTTATCAATTAACACTTCTTTGCTCTTCATATTCTGTTGTTGGTATTATAAAGTGAAAAGGTAGTGGATATGTAGTTCCTAGATTTAGCTCCATAATTAAAGAAATAAATTTTATAAATTGGAGGAAAAAATTGAAAGATGGAAACCTTTTTAGGGGAATATATTCAATTTGTGAAGAGAATAAATTCCTACTCCAAAGCTACACGCATAAAGATAGTAACGAAGCCATCATATATGCATGCTTCATATCTAAGCGGACTCTAGTATCCAAAGGTGACCGGCTACTTTCTTCCTAGTAACGAAGCCATCATTTAGCCGTGCTTGTATCGAGGTTTTAAAAGCTTAGCGAAACTTACCAAAAAATACAAACTCATATACACTTGTTTGGTTGGAAAAATTAATCAAAACTTACAAAGCCTATTAGTCGACACATAATATCAGCATCAACATTATCAACGGCTTCGACATCAGCTCTTTTAAACACCGATTAGTCGAGCCGACCTAAAACTAAAACCCAAGAACTAAAATTACTTGTTTTCTTATGTCAATAACATTTTGGTTACTTAATTACAAACCCATTAGGGACATGGTTGTCTTTGATGCTTTGTACGAGTGTTAGTGGGTACGTGGCCCCTTCTGGTTTGGATTTGACCTTATTTTATACGTCCCTTTAAACTTTAGAGGCCGCATTGAGAGACTTGGCACATTCATTCTCTCTTCTTTTTCCCGCTCCTTCATTTGCATGGTTTTCCTCTATCGATCGATCTCAACTACAATGTTTGAAACTCTGGTTTAAAACTTTAACAATCATATTTTGGAAATGTATTATTCATCAGAAAAGCGTATCGTTAATTGCGTAGTAGTGTAAGTTATAATCTAATAAAGTAACAGATATCAAAGCGGTTTAACTGAAAGCTTAACATTAACCGTACCTTTTGACCATAAATTAAAGTGCGTTGTCTAGCTACTAACCTGATTAATTTAATTAATATTAATACGAGCTTACACAATCTAGCTAGAGCTATGAACATGGATCTGATGTACAATGAGAATTGGGATTAGCTAAAGCTAATCTGGCAATCATATCATATAGTATCATCTTTATAATATTATACTTTACAACGTAGTTAATTTACTTGCTATAAAATCTTTATAATATCATTAGTTATTTAAAGCTATTTGGGATTAGTTTGCTTGCTCTAAAATTGTGTATACAAGTTCTGTATAACTTTTTTGATCGGATAAGAATTATAGTCGCTACAAATAATATAGAGTCGTCACAAGTACTAATTATGATAACTTAAAACTTATCCGTTGAATCAGACGGCCGAAGGCAGCTTAGTTTTGCCCATTATGATGAAAGAATAAAGCATACATACAATGTAATGTGGGCCACAAGTAAAATAATATTTAAAAAAAAAAACAAACATGAAAAAAATATACTATTTCACTCCCTTTCTTTTTTGGCCATACCTGAATTAGCCTCTTCTTCCTCACAAAAGATACAAAACAAAACATAAAAAAGAAGGGCAGGGCACCCGATGCTTTCCCACACAGCAATCTACCTATATATGCAACTGAATCGCATTTGTTCTTGAATCTCCCATTCAATCCTTGCCTCGTTGTCGAAACCGATATCGAAATTCGACACCTAATTAAGAATATGTTCCATCCCAAACCAAATATGAATCCAAACCAGCTTGAACACATGAACAGCAGACCCATGTGTGTCCAAGGCGACTCGGGCCTCGTCCTGACCACCGACCCGAAGCCCCGCCTCCGTTGGACCGCCGAACTCCACGACCGCTTTGTCGACGCCGTCTCTCAGCTCGGCGGCCCCGACAGTACGTACTCACATGCCTTATACATAAGTCATATTCATGAGTTTTTATTTAGGTGTTTTGTTATAGTGGGTCGATTTTAGGGTTTGTGTTTTGTGATTGATTTTGGTTTGGTGCTTGTGATTAAAGAGGCGACGCCAAAGACGATTATGAGAGTCATGGGAGTTAAGGGCCTCACTTTGTATCACCTCAAGAGCCATCTCCAGGTAATTACTCTTGATTTTGCTTAATTTATAGCATGCTATTCTAATTAATTATATGCTAATGTAATCAACTTGTGGTTGATTTTGAGGACAGAAGTTTAGACTAGGAAAGCAACCGCATAAGGATCAATTCAGTGATCACTCAATTAAGGATTGTAGCTCTAGAGGTGCTTTCTACATATATATATATATATATATATATTTTTTTTTTTTTCAATTTTCAGCTCTTACATATATGTTTAATTAAGTTGAATTTGAAGAACTTATTACAGTATTATGTTTTTTTGGCGGTTAATTATTGAACCAGCTTCAGCCTTTGAGCTTCAGAGAAACAGTAGCGCATGCTCACCCGGATTAATTGGGCGTAATATGAACGAGTACGTTACCTTTAATTTGTTCCATCTCCTTTAATTTTTTTTCTCTAATCTAGCTAGCTCAAAAGCATTTGCATGCTAGCTCGATATCTCTTTTGTATTGGGTCAAGAATAACTTCACATACAAGAAAGGTTATTCAGTTGTCCCAACTCCCAACGCATAACTTGATAAAAAAAAAAACTCCGAACGCATATTTAACTTTTACTAGCTAGTCTCTTTATATGAATATATATATGCGTCATGCGTGTTTAATTTTTCACTTTGCCTTAGTATATAGTTATGCTAATGCTACCTCACAGACTATATATGTACGTGTTATGAATTTAGCAGCGATGTGCACATAAGTGATGCAATTCGGATGCAAATGGAGGTTCAAAGAAGACTGCAAGAACAATTGGAAGTGAGTATACTAACTTATGTCAACGCATTAATCTCTTGGACCTTCATACATAATAAAAATACGGTTTTTCTAATCTATATATATTCGGTCCATTCAACCAAAAAAAATCTATATTCGGATTTTGAAAACTAAACCCTATGATGAAAGCTGGATGAAACCCTCAACTAGCAAAAGAAACTTAAATTAGTAATATTAAACAAATATAGTTATATCTTGGACTCCTTTTAATTAAAGGATCGATCTTAATTAAGAGCATAGGTTATAGTTACGTTTAATTTGTTTTTCGGTTGATGACACTGTCCATGAGAGTCAAACAAGTAATCTCTGGATACTAACTTTAGAGGTTAACCGTTTAACTATAATTTAATTTGTAGTGGCATATTCATGTTACCTAATGATCATCTTTTTGATACAGGTACAAAGAAGACTTCAGCTAAGAATAGAAGCACAAGGAAAGTACATGCAGAACATTCTAGAGAAAGCCTGCCAAACACTCACAGCAGATGAGAACAACAACAGCAACAACATGCAACAGCCTTCATCAGCCGCCTCACTTTACAAGGGCATTATGGGAAATTCACCTCACCATGATAATAGCAACCCTAATACCATGATGCCAATGATAAAGGATTTCATCTCTCCCATGAACTTCCCTTCCTCTCTTCATCACCATCAAGACCTCGGCAACGTCTACGCCAACATCGGAGGTGGTGGTGAAGGCGAGCTCAACCTTCGCCACGAGCAAAGCCTCCAAGGGTTTGTTGACGACGAGGGCGTTTGCTTAGGTGGAGGGATGTTAGTGGATGGAAACAGGAAGAGGCCTAGTAACCCTAATTTTATGAGTGATGAGCACACTGATGATTGTAATGGCAAGAGCCCTTTGATTTGGTCGCCATCGGAAAATGTCGGTGAAGTTGACATTGATGATGAAGGATTGACGATGGCCAAGCTCGAGAGACCATCTCCGAGGAGACCGACGTCAACGTCGCAGATGAGTTCTCTGCCTGTGATGATCAACTCTCAATGATAAATTGTACAAGGTCATGTGCTATATATGAGTCGTTTGATTCAATTTCTTGCTAGTTGCTCCCAATCTTTCTGGGAAAAGTTATGTAAAACTAACGCATGTATAATATAACAAATTAACTCGATCATTGTATGTTCACTCATTATATGTGTACGTTAACATTTTGTGTCTCGGGTCATATATATATGAATGCGCTCATTGGAACTTAAATCGAGTAGATCGAGCGTCTAAGATCAGTGTGTAGCTAGACAACTATTAGGCTTAATTATTTTAGGTTGAGTGTACGGAGTATAAGAGTCGAACCAGTAACTTCTGTTTCCTATACCTTTGTAGGGTTAACCATTTGACTAGATGTCCGAATGACTATTAGTGTTATCCTTGGAAGCTATTAGGCTTAATTAATTAATTCCATTCTATATAAATGCTTTACCCATGTACTACGTACATACACCTCTATACAAACATGCATGGTATATAAAGATTGTTTTCATTTTAATGTAGAAATATGTGATCCTTTCGTAGCTATATATCTCTATATAGTTTGATAGTAGTTTGATAGTGCCATCAATCGTCGACTACAATTGATATTGTGGGTACGTAACAAATGTGATTCATCAAGTTCCAATGTCTGAATCACCTAGGGTTTCTTCTTTTGAAAAGAAGAGATTGGATATAACTTTGAAGTTAGAAATATATGATGATATTAAGATACCATGTTATTCATGTAATGAATAGCTAGGGGCATTTAGGTCTCATGTAATAATTTTACATTTTTTGTTGAGCATTGGCATTGGCTGAGTTACCCGGAAACATCAATAGGCGGCGTTCCTCGTTTCCGATGGAAACACGGAAACTCGTTACACTAAAGACATGGAAATCATGTATTTCTCCATTTTCGTTAAGTTTTTCTTTTCCTAGTCATGTTTCCGTGTAACATATCTAGATCGAACTTGAATAACCGTTTTTTTCTTAGTGATCAACGGAGTTGGTTGATTAATTACGTAAAATGAATATTGAAGCTAGAAGGACTTTGAAGTTTACTCTTCCATTTTAAAATACTTGACTATATGCTCACTTTTGCTTGTTTCATACTCGTTCATTTTACACTTTTGTCTTATCTCTTTCCATTTATATCCATAATAATTATGTTTATCATAATCATCACACTATTTCATATCTCTTCAAACAAATAACTAACTCTATGTTTAATAGGGGTAAGAATAACATTAATTTTTTTCTTAACATTTGTACAATATTCAAATGGACAAGTATTTTAAAAGGAAGAGAGTATAATTCAATTAGAAAGAAAACATCATCTCGTATTCTTTCTTTTTGCACACAAACTTTAGCTCTCTTTTCTGTTATGCACTCTATACACATAAGTGGGCTTGGGTTATCATTGCAACATGACAACTTAAAGTTAGTACGTACTAGCAAGTAGCAATTTGCCCTTGTTCTGGGTTCAATTTTCAAAGCTCAAAACAAAACGGCCCTGAAAGTGAATTGGTCTTGTGGGCAAATTTCAATTGGGTCTCTTCATTTTGAAGATGCACACAAAAGAAAAAGCAAAAAGTATGTCTCACAACCAAATTAAAGCCTTAAAGGTATGTATAGAGCATGCAGAATCCCATGCAAACCTGCTGAAATCGAGGAAGCTTCTGGCTTTTTTAATTTTTCCGTTCTGAGCTTATATTGATCCATAGTACACTAAAGATGAAGTCTCTTTTCTTTTTCTTCTGGCGTTGATTTTTCTTGGGCTTCATATACAACACAACAAACACCTAAATTGGAAGCTTTATTTCATGCGTAGATGAAGCTTTGGATTCTGTTCCAAGTTGCCCCAAAAGCCATAGCTAGGGTCCTACAAGTCTACAACTACGACATGATCTTTAACTTAATTGCCAAAAACTATCTTGCCCCAAATTGTGTGAGATATTGAAGCCATGACATAAGGTTTAGAAAGGTTTTTGGTTCCAATGATTTTGATGAATTTTTTTCATTCGTTTGAAGATTTTGGGCCTAAAATGGCCCATTTTCAGGCCCAGATCATATCGGTTTGATGTAGAGCCGCTGAACGACGTCGTATCATTCTTCCCCTTCCCTCCAATATATAAGCCTCGGTACTTGAACCCTCAGCTTGACCCCGAACTAGAACAGCAAAAATGGCTTAGCGAAGTCAATCGTTCTCGAGGACTCTCCTCAACAGCGCCCGATCTGCTTCCCTCCGATCCGCCACCACGCCGGTCATCGTCTTCGGCCATCTCAGATCGGCGGCGGCAACCTCCGACCTTCTCACCGCCTTCAGTTCACTAACCCTAGGTTAAACCCAAAACTACTTCTCCTTCCATGGAAACCGAGATTAAGATTTTTGAACCTCGCGAATTGGTGTAATATTGTTTCTCTAGATCTCTAGGCGAGCTCGGATCCGTTTCGTCTCTGTTGCCACTACACAACGTCGTCGCTAGCGCTCGCCTGACCTCTCACATGACGTCCGCGCCTTTTGCGAGCTTTCTCAGGGTACCTGATTTTCCTCTTTCTGCTTCATACTGAGTCGCTTTGTCTAAGCAATTGAGCAATTTGCCAATTCATTGCTAATGCTGCATTTTGCAAGCGGTTTTGTTTGCCATCGCTGATTTGTTTTTGCTTCATAGTGTGATTGCTTTGCAAGTTGATAAGAGTGCCAAGTCTGTATGTAAGATACGGTTTGTTGAGTGATTGTTTATTAGTACCAATTTGTATGAGGTCTGTTCTTTCCTTGTGGTAAGTATATTATGCTTTGAGAATCATGATGTTGATTCAGGAAATAGTAGTGAAATCAGGCTGCAATTTTCCGATTGTCATACGCTCTGTACTCATTAGTAAATTATGGATTGACATAGGGTGCTACATGCTATTCAATACACCTTTGTTCAGGAAGTGTATACCAGGATTATATTTCAACTGTGTTTCCTTGCTCAAAATGTGTTGGAAGGCTCAAGCTCAGTGTAATTTGAGTTTAAACATAGATTTGTTGAGTATTGATGGGAAATTTGGGAGTACCAAAACATGCTCTTGGATGTATATGTGCTCTACATTTGACTAGAAGGTGTTCTTCATCTTGGTAATCAATGTAATTCTTACGTTCTTAGTAAGGAGATTGGGAAACATGTTCCTTCATTTTGCTACTCAGTATCTGTGATAAGAGCAGTTTTATAGGCTACTTAGGAGTTAGGACTACTCATCAAAGTAAATTGTATGGTGCTTCCAATCTATTCTGACATAGAGATGTCCTAACATGTGTTTTAAGTGAGTGTCCATTGCTATTACAAATTTACAAAGCAAAGCTGATCATAGCATGTGCTCTTAAAGTAGTGTCTAGGAGGGTGATTCACTTTCTTGCTGCTTGAGCAGTAGGATCTTTGTTCCTCTTAGAATTTAGGTTGAATGAGAGAGGAAGTGTTGAATTTTCACTGAAGTTTGCTTCTCTTCCAAACTTGTCCTTGGCATGATAGATCAGGAGCATGAAATGGGCCTTTTTTTTTCTTTTTTTTTGAATGAGGCTGGTTTTCTTTCTAGGCGGAAAATTGTCTTTCAAGGGCATGCTAAAATCTGTTTCATATCATGTTTTACTCCTAACTGCTGATTCTGTATTCTGCAATCTAATAGCTGATCTTTTGACATGGACTTAGCTAATTGATCAGGCCTGGATGCTAGAGATTAGCACTTGAAGTGCTGTTTTAGGTGTTTGAAGTATGTGGATGCTTTGGGCAACAGGTCATGACTCAAGTCAATTCCTATTGCTATTCTGGAAACAATGAACAGCCCAGATCATGAAAAATTATCTTGGATTAGCTCTTACCTGTTCAGTAATTATGTTAGCTCCTTTAGGTGAGATTTAGAATTGAAATTTGTAAACAATTAACATTGCTAAGGCTTCTCATAAAAGGATCTCTGAATCCCAACCCTAATTCACAGACCACTTCCTAGTTGCTCTATTGTCGTATGTCCATCTTGCCCCAACAAAGTTTCTTACAAGATGATTTTGGCACATTCAATGGACCTTACGGTTTGTTGTTGAAACACTTTCAAGTTCCTAGTACGTACTCCATGTGTAATAGATCACAGACGTGACACATGTCGTCTGAAGAGAAAATTGTACTCCCCTCTTCCATTTAATCCCCGACATACACACAGTGAAAGAGCTCACTGGTTCAGTGCACATCATCGCTATGTAGGTACAATGTTCGATCTAAAAAACGTTAGGACGATCCATAGGCAAAGGGGTCATCCTAGTATCTATGCAGCCCAGATGGTCGCCTAGATGCTAAAACAGACTCGGACCTTCTAGCGCTTAGACGAAATGGATCATCGGAACTGTGAGTACGGAGCAGGTGGAAAGACGAATGAAACTATACAGAATTGTGTTGCTTAAACGATTTCCTGAGCTAGAACTATGATTGTAAACATAATTAAACGTATGTAATACGTGTAATGATAACGAGATTCTGTGTCCTCAAAAAGAGGAGGGTGCACTACCTCACTGTCCAGGATCAAGAGGATATGGTAGGTGCTACAAATCAATGATGAGATGAGAAAAGATGCTCTTAATTTTTAACATTCTAACTCAACAGCTACAGCTTTGATTTGGTATCTCCAAATTAAAGCTTGATATATGTTAGTATGTTACACCTAAAGCTAGCTCTCCAAATCATTTCGATAGATAGAAAGATACACTAAAATCCTTATTTCCTATTCACATTATGTATTGATAAATAAGTATCCATATCTCGTTAAACATCTACAAAACAACCACGAGTGCCCGGCCCAACCACCATATCATGGTAGACCAATCCGATAATCACTTTTGTATCATCTTAATTGCACATTTTGTTCGTTTGATTCGTTCGTTTTAAAACTCAAATCACCATTTGAAAAGTGGTCCGATCTTGCACTGATTTCCCTTTATTCTTAATGGGTTTTGATGCCTTTAAATCAAATTTGGTGTTTTTCCTAGATCAAACGATGAAGAACACACCCGGAAATAGATGAACACAACGGCCTGTTCGGATTACAGTTTTATAATGCCATTTTTTAAACTCCGTTGAGATGTGCTGCTTACATAGGGATATACAATGACCTTCGGGTATTTAGTCAATCGAATAAGTCTCTAGGGTAGTATACTCAGGTTTTCGGGTCCGGTTCAGCTCCCATAAAAGAGGAAAAAATGATAGGAAAAGGATAAGGAAAGAAAGAAAGGGCGTGATGGAAGAACAGGAGACGTGCAGACCAACAAACAGATGATGGAGTGGATGCGTATGCCGGCCCCCAGCCCACATGAACGCCCATGTGCACTTGTGCTTTTTCTTTTCCAAACTTCGAACACATACTCAACTTCAATCATTATCATCATAAATAATTATATACGAGTTAAATGTTTATGGAATTAAATTGATTCAATTTTACACGAGGATTCCTTTGGTTGGCATGATATTTCATGGAAAGTACTAACATAACATGCTATATGTTTTTATCTTCTTTTCGGTACGTTGTCATAATAATTGACTTAAATGGGACAAATTGGCAAATTGCCCTCCTTGCATGCTTTTGTAGATGCTTTTGCTAAATGGGAGGCATTCCTAGTTTAGGCCACGTTACACTTTGTAAGATCGAGAAAATACTTTTGAAGAGAAAATAGTATTTTTTTCGTTTTGAAAAACATAAACATAAAGGGATTTGTACGTTTTTCAAGAGTGAAAAAATGATAATCTTATAGAAAAAGTACTTTTTACGAAGAAGTGTAACAAGACCTAATTGAAGATATTAAAATCTATAAATAATCGGAATGTCCAACAACTAACCGATCTAATAACTGTTCAAAATTATTAAGAGTCAAAGTGTAGTCCGAAAAGTAAAGGTTAGAGAGCAATCCAACCTAACTTAATTGATTCGAGAACAGTTGGATTGACTCAATGTATCACCCGACTCATTCATTTTGCAAAAGTTATAGTATCATTCACTTTTTAACAATTTTGCATTAAAACTTATTAATTAATATAAAACTTGTACAGTATTGTATTAGTATATAATATAACATATTATATATAATGAATAATCTAAATGTATTCTTTCATTTTTATATGAAAATGGAATTAGAGAGGTCGATTTAACGTATCACTAACCGACCACAGACAAATATTTGGTTTTGAAAAATATAAGACAACTCATACATACTCGTGAATGCAAAAGCAGATGGCTAACAACCCTATGTGTCTGTGACAGTGTGACCTAGTTAACATATATGCATGAGTTGCATCCAACCCTAAAGTTAACATTAAGGGCACCCTTTTCTCCCCAAAAGGCGAAAAATCATGATTTAAGGACTCCTTAATAAAAATATGTAATGTAATGGAACATTCGTAAAATATTTGTTTAGTGAAACCCTTTTCATCCTTTATCAACACCTTTAGTTTCCAACATTACATGAAGCAAATGTGTTTAAAAAGGGTCTATTTTATTAACAGGTGACATAGTGCTGTGGAAAAGTAATCTATTATAGTACTGTTTATGTCTCATTATATATTTTATTAGTACTTCTAACGATTATAACTAACATTAGTAGCCATTTACAGCTTTCAACTACCAGAATAAGGTTTTTTTTTTTTTTTGCCAATGGTAAACATATATTGTAAGAGGAAGAAGAATGGCCTCAACGACCAACAAGCCACAAAATTCAGAACATAAACAAAAAAAAAACAAAGAGCCCTATACAGCACCCGAACTTCCTGCAAGGATATACAAAATTCAACAAGGAAGAATAAGGTTCTTAGTTATATACATATACGGAGTATAACAGTTTTATGTGTAGGCAATTTGAAACATGGCATGATCTGAGTAATTGATTTACCACTAGGTCGTATAAAATAGCCCAAAATTTTTAATTTATGGCAAATAATACTTCTTCCATTTTAAAATAGTTGAACAAATAGCATTTGCATATATATATATATATATATATATATATATATATATTAAGAAAGAATTATTTTTTCTATTACCCCTATCAAACGTATATTTTATTATTAGTGTAAATAAACATAAAAAAAACGTATATGATTATTATAGAGTTAATTTTTTTAGAAGTATAAATGGAAAAAAATGGAAAAAATGTGAAATGTACAAGTATTATGAAATAAAAAAATATATTTATCGACAAGTATTTTAAAACTGAGTTAGTACCAATTATGTGGTAGATAGGTAGGTTCATATATAGGTTCATCGAAAATGATATTTGTTGTAAATAACAATCAAAAGACATCATATATATGATACTAGCCACCTGTGCCCGTCCGATGGACAGGCCTTGGGCGATGGTTGACGTTGTGTTGGTTTGTAATGTGCGGTTGTTATTCGTGAGAGTTTGTTGGTGCGATTGTAACATTTTTTTGTGTAACATTTTTGTCGTAATTCTCGTCACCGGTGTTGTCGTAGTGTAAGGGTTATTTAATAAATATGAAAAGTACATGGGTTCGATGCATAAGGTAATAATGTTTTACACGGATCGTATAACTTTTCTAAATTTAGGCCTAATGCCATTTCTAAACAATATTGCATCTCATGAATAACGAATCAGAAGATGATCAAAATCAACACAACGAAAGCGCTCTTTTTAATTTTAGAACTAATGTTTTGTTTTACACGGATCGGGTTATAATTGTTTCTGCATTTATCTTTGACGTCTTTGTTGCCCTTCTGATTGCAATGTCTTTCGTTGTCTTTGTTCCTCTTATTACATTATAACTTTTGTATCAGGATATAATGCACGGTTCAAGTATAGTCTTCTATGCCTACAAATGCAAAAAAAAAGTTTTTAAGTCCATAGATGATCAAGGAAAATATCAGAAGAAACATATATTAATGCGCTAAAAACCATATAGCAATAAAAAAAAATAGGTAGAATCGATCAAATCATAAGATCCTTGATTTTTTTTCCTATTTCTTAATATATAATAATTATATTTTGATACTATATATCTATATATTTATAAGGTTATGAACATGTTATGTTTTGTGAATTATATTGAAAAGACAATAGTAAGTAAGATATAAGAGATCTTTTTGTAAATGGAAAAAAGTATTTTTACCTCTAAAGGGTAGCTTTTTCCCTTGCCATATAGAAGCAATCAAATTTAAGATCGAAGTGGAATCATCAACCAAAATTTTACATCAATGAATAAAAAAAATGATAACTTACGTTACAATGCAAAAAGAGATAACATATTAAATTACAATGCAAAAAAATGATAACTTACGATCACAATTTAAGATCGAAGTGGAATCATCAACCAGTACAAGGTTGGCTTGAGTAAGGAACTAAGAATGAAACTCATTCCCTGATTAAAACTCAATAACCAACATCAAAATCTCATGAATCCAACACTGCCAAAGAGATAATCATATATTGCATGTCATTTGAAGTATCACACTGTTGTATCACAAGCTCATAAAATAAACAGCAGACAAATTGTAGGGCAAGATGCTGCTTTCTAAAATCTTCTAGAAATGTAATGCACCAAACGTTGAAATTGTAATACCTCAAGCTCATCTAGCTCCCACTCAAATTCGCAGAAGACCTGCATTTATAATACTTCATATATCACTAAGAGATAAAAAAAGGGTATAGGCAATACAACTAACATTACAATGCAAAAAGCAAATATAGAAATGTGAATTCAATGCTTTAATCTTCTTCCCAACACTTACTGGCTTAGGCTCAATAGGATAAAGAACATCAATGACAGTGCTCTGCTCAATCTCCTCCTCATGTAAAGGATTGTAGAAATCTGACAAACAAACAAGTTTATTAGAAAACCGTTGATATAAGATTGTTGTAGTGTATATATAACGAATTAGTGCAAGTATATATTCAGACAATTTCCTGAATAGTGATACATAGTTGGATTAAGGCGATATAACCCATTAGCAAGGTAATCCTGCAGTTGTAACTTGCACCAGAAGTGGCACACGTGCTCTGGATATACCTGCAATGGCTATATGCATACCTGGCAGCCGGTGCCATCAGAAAGGTTGTTGATCCGAATCAAAGGGGTGTTTCCAATCGGGGTGTTTCCAAAGGTTGTTGATCATTGCTATCAAAGGGGTGTTTACAAAAGTTATAATTCAATATGCAACATTGCAATCAGAAGGGCAACAAAGATGTCAGTAAATCACTTCTTCATCAAACAACACAACAGAATCATAGAAGGGGCAAAAATCATGCATCCGTAGGATTGTGGACATTCGGATTGGAATTCTCAGAATCCTTGAAATTCTTTGAGGCATTCGATCGAACACCTTGTGGGCATTTCTTTGGAGTGCCAATTTTCACGTTTTTCGTGATCTGATCCATCGACAGAGTGAGTATCAAGCAATGGCGAAAAAAGGGGAGGGGGAGAGAGAGACCAATTGAGTTCTGATCTGGCTCAGGGTGTAGCAATGGTGGTGAAGTTGGATTTCAGAGGAGATGAGAACAAAAATTGAAGATTGGGGTATATGAATCCAGCCAAGAAAGGGGAGCGTCGGTTTGCGGACATATTCGGATTCGACCTTCGGATTTCGTCGCCGTCCTCTATCCGCCCACCTAATCAAAGAATTTTCCGCAGAATTAGGTCAAAATGTCACAAATTTCGGAAAATTCAAAGCAAAGAAGAGCAACGAGTCAAACGGAAAGAGAGATTTACCCTGCTTGTGGATGGAATTGAGTGAATTCGACCTGGTGAGATCCGACGGACTTCCCATGGCGATCGTAGATGATGAAACACAACAGCTCGTCGTGCCTTGGTCAACAGCGCCGACGAATTATGGAGCTCGTCCGTCATTGTTGAAGATCGAAGGATGAATCGATCGCTTAGATGGGAGATCCGACCCTAGTGCGGAATTATGCGAGAGGGACTGAAGGTGGCCTCACATTGAAGACCTCAACCCTTTCAAATACCCTGCAAATAGACCTAACTGCTGGAACAACACGCAAGCCAAAGGACGCAAAACGGTCGCAGGCAAGGAGAAACCAAGGAACAATACTAATTGGAGGATTAGTAATTGAAAAAAACAAAATTGAAAAACGACATTAATGCAATTGCAAATTCGTCTTTTATAATAGATACTAGCCAGTTGTGCCCGTCCGTTGGACGGGCCTTGGACATAAGCTTACATTGCGTTGGTTGTAATGTGCGGTTGTTATTCGTGAGGGTTTGTTGTTGTGATGGAAACATGTTTTGGTAGAACATTTTTGTTGTAATTCTCGTTAGTTGCTTTGCGATGTTGTAAGCGTTATTTAATAAATATGAAAAGTACATTGAGTTGATGAATAAGGTAATAAGGCTTTAGAGATAACATTTGCAATCTTAGGCCTAATGCCATAGAATGTGTGGACGGATGCACGGTAGTTGTCTGTTTCTGTCCTGTTGTCGTCATCGAGTTTGATTACATATGTGGGTAGGTCATCTGGGTCGAGGCAGGGGGTCTCTTCGAAATCGATTTTGCGAATTATTTTGCCTTTCCATAGTGTGTTGAACTCATCCCAATCGACGGCGTCTCCGATATTGAACTGGAGACCGTCTTCTCGTTGTACAGCTGGACGAACAAATTGATTATGGACGACGTGGTATTGGATTCTCTACAAGTCATAGAGATCAAATTTCTAAGTAAAAGCACAGCAGCAACAGAAGCAGGAATTACCTGCTAGAGAATCAACATCTTCTTTAAGTCCAGAATGACTAATTGCTTTTTTGGGATTTTCAGTAACAAAATCTGTTTTCCACTGATTCAACCTGAAACATGAATAGTACAAAGTATCTTAGCCAAAGAAAGGTTACAGTTTTCTCCTGATGGTGGAATATATCATTACATCTATACAAAATAGTCCAAATATATACTATGAACAGAACATGAACATGACTCAGACTCTCAATTGTTTACGAGATAGAACTATGACAAATGCCCTGTCTAGAAATTAACTTGGTTATCCATTGAGTGGAATTAGGATAGAACTACAATATCACAAGTACAAACGTTATTTCTAGCCAATGGTGCTTCTTGGTTTCTAGGTAAAACCTTTCTATAAGCCTTTATATGCTTCATTCCTCCAAGATATTTTTTTGCATACTTTTGGCAACCAAAACAATAGGGAAGTCAAGGAGATAATACGGTATAAGCTAACTGTAAGTAATATATCCACTTTAACCATGAGGAATTTTAAGTGACCATATATCCACTTAAATCATGAGGATTTAAAATGCTCATATCATGGCTGGTCAATAACCTTCAAAGTTGTGTACCAAACAGAAACTAACATAGCAAAAGCTAGTTCAGGTCATTAGGCTCATCAAACATAATTTGAAAGAAGTAGAGATATAGATTTGAAATACTAAATGAAACACATTAAGAGTCATTAGAAAAAATAACTTTTTTGTTAGCTATGACGTTGTTCCTGTGACAAAGTGCTAACTAAAAAAACTTGGAATAAAATGCATCAAAGATAGTGTATACACCTGATAAAAACCAGTTTACCTCATTGAGCTGCCTTTTAGCAGGATCACAATAGATCCCATTCCATTTCTACAATGACCAACCATTATGTTGCGAGATGGCCTCCACCAAAAGCAATGATGCCAAGGCATCAGATGCAGATCCATTCATCAACCTACTAACTGCCAGCAGCCTACTAACAGTTAATTAGTTGCTTTCTGGAACCTGAAATGAGAAACTAAACTTGTCAGAAATTGAAAGTAAAGGACAAGCTTGAAAAAAATAGGTACAAAGAAACAAGAAAACAAGGATATAGCCTTCAGAGAAAGACAAGAGCTGATTATTCTTTGCTTCTAGCCAAGAAACATAATTCTCTATAAACAAAATGCCCCCATGACCATCTGCCTCAAAATAAATCCGTATGTCCTATTTAGAAGCTACTGTAGGCAAACTTCTTGTTCCAGACGGAAAAGAAAACACATCCAAGCCCAAACTCTTTAAGTAATTCATACATGCTCTAATTTCACAGGTAGAATGCCTAAACAAGCATGGTGATGACCTTCTTCCTTTTAATTTTCAACCTTCTAAAGCGCAGCTAACTGCTCATTTATAAATAAGGTAAGATGTTTGCTAAAAATGATTTGAGATGATGAGTTTAACTATGCAGTTAACATGTTTGCTGAAAATCATATGAGCGACTTATGTAGCTTTGGTTGAGAATGGTACTCCACGTGAATAAGACTTAGTGTGAGGAAAGGAATTATCATTCTGACCTATCTAAGGCTTTTGAGGAGAGGAAACAAGGACATATAGAGCTATGTTCCTTCTCTTCCATGACCTGCAAGGAAGCAATCAAGACTTTGAAAGCGATCCTATAATGAGGGACATAGCAATCAGCTTTATTAGAAATTACAGAGTAATAAACAAAAGGTCTTTGCATGTGATAGTTGGTGATATATTTTGAATGAGATTTGATCAACTATTTCATGATTCATTTCCCGACCAAAAAAAAGTAACATGATTCATTTCACTCATATGAGTCAATTCATTCAAACCTAAACTCTGTTTGTTCCATACTCTTCCTGAACAACATCACAATTTCTAAGCATTGCTACATAAACAAATCACAAATGGCAACTACTCACCGTAATCTCTAATTTTCCAACTCTAGCCGTGGTGACATTGAGCGTCGGCGGCAATCCCATACTTGAATATAACGCATCTCCATTGATATCTTCAGCCAAAAGACGAGATCAACCAAACAACAAATCTAGATCACAATTCAGCAACTTAAACCTAATATTACGGATCCTATCATCAATTACCCCATCCTTATGAAATTTCGAATCAATGCCAGCAGAATCAAATCTCACGAAACAGTAGGAAGCCGACAAAAAGGAAAAATCATCACCTAAATTGGAAAGCTGCACCGTTCGGCCTTGTAGCTTGAAATGATCTCTGGAGAACGATTTGAGCCAATACTTGAGCGTGTACTCGAGAGCGCAGGCCAAAACCGACTCCATTGAACGCCGAACGAATGTTAGATGGAATGGAGTTTTTACCTGAAGGCGTCGAAGTCGAACCAGTGGAGGCAGTCGGAAGCGTAGTCGGAGGAGGAGGCGGAGCGGGAGTTGGTGAGCATGAAGACGGCGGAGGAAAAGAAGAAGATGAAGGCCACGACGCGGAACACGAGTGTTAGCGAGTTGAATCGGGCGAGCTTAATTGCGAAGGCGGAGGAGTGGAAGGTCGGGTGGGGGGTTGGGGGCTCGGTATCGCCGTCAACTGAATCGGCGGCGGGAAGCGGGGGCGAGAAGAGGACGACGGCGTACGAGAAAGGCATATATAGGAAAAACGAAGAAGGGGGTGCACCTGGAAAGCCGGGGAACAGAAGTTGGGCAGTAATGGAGAGAGCTCAAGGGGATCGTAACCGAAGAAAAACGCCAAACACAGAGCCAGTGAAGAGGGGAAGCGACATCGACCCACGGTGAGGGCAAGACGCAGGAAGAGAGGGGAGTCGAAACAATGGGCACCGGCAAATACAATTAAGACCTAATTGAAAAAAGCAAATTGAAAAAACGTAATTGAAAAAAGCAAATTAAAAAACGACATTAATTCAATTACACATTGGTCTTTTATAATAGATATAGATAGATATCTAATGGCGATGTTACCATAATCAAGCTAGTTTAACAAGTTGTAAATATAACAATGACAAGTGATTGTTACCAACTAAAATTCTTACATTTAATGACATTAAAATTAATAATGGCAATTAATCTACCTACATATATTTATTGTTTTGGTCGAACTACCACGTACATTTATAGTTTGGAGAATTGGACTATTTGCTGACACTAAAAAAAAATTGAAGTTATTTTCTTTAATCACTCACAAATTAAAGACGAGTTATTCTCTGTAATTGTCCCTAAATAACAGTACGGATCTGAGTAGTTTAACAAACCACCCAATAATAGAGAATTGAGGACGGGCTCACGGGCATGTGGTGAACGATAATGTACGTCAATTATTTCATGCCGATGCATACATATATCATATGCATGCATTATAATTTACAAGGTCAATTTGCTAATAATAATGCCTCTATGCATATGCATATCATTCAACACGAAGTCACCACGTAACCCCCACGAACCTCACTGATCACAATATATAGCTTATCATTGGCCCAAACTTATAAATATCTGGTCACGCGACTGTTGACATGTGTAATATATGGAGAGAAAAAGAAAATCAACTTTTCTACCCAAAAAAAAAAAAAAAAAATCAACTTAACTTTGATTGTCAAAACAAACTCGATCCACCTAAAGATGTATAGCACAGTATAACTTGAAAGTATGAGTCGAAATATCATTAGTATAAAAGGGGAGATGAACTTATCCATTAGCTTAAACTTTTAGATTGAAAGGTGGATCCCGATCTAATATGCAAAATGGTAGATTTATCCCAAATGTCATCTGGTTCTCTCGATCTACCAGAATTTCATAAAACATATAAGATCGAGGTGCATTTCCTAAGTTTTACCTCCTCTGTACAGGGTGTGTGCAAAAGGAGTACGTTATTTTAGCCTAATCTGACATAACCCCACACCCAAAACCAAATCACTCAACCAAACATAATTAATCCTCACCTTTAAACAATACATCGATCTAATTAACCACATTCAAATACGACTCAATTAGTACTACTAGCCAAAGAAAGACATAAAGTTTCAACAATCAAACCACTAATATATTGATGCACAAACAATAACCACGTACAAACCCACCAAACCATATGGGCTGTATTGCATTTCTTATCTTATAACAACTATAGTCCCACACCAATATTCAATAAACATAACACATTCCCAAGTTCCTAACATAAAGTAAGCAACTTTTTGTACCCCACAACACTACCAACTGTCTCATTCCCAAATCCCTCAACTTTATAGTTATCTCTCCCCTATAAAACCTTCCCGCTCCTCCTCCACCATTCTTCCCCAACTCCCAAACCTAAAAAACTACATTTCCCTCCAACTACCAAAAATGCCCACATCCCACCCGAGATCGTCTCGACACGAATCCGACTCAACCGAAACCCGATCCGTCCTGCAGCCCACCTGCAACCGCGTCGTCCCGAGCCTCGACCGGCGCAACTCCCTCAAGAAACTCGCCCCAAGAACCCCTCCGCCGCCGCCACCGCCGCCCACCTCCCCGAAGCAGCTGAGGTCTCCCCGGCCGCCGGCCACAAAGCGGCTCGGGAGCGAGACCCACGGGCTCACCTCCAGCTCCGACAGGATCCACCTCCCCACCCCCCACAAGTCCGGCGCCGGCGCCGGAACCCCACCGCCGAGGGCTCCGACGTTGGAGAGGAAGAAATCGAAGAGGCTCTCGGGCTCCGGAGCCGAGGCGGCGCCCGCTCCGGCCCTGATGCGGAGCTACTCGTCGGCGTCGCTGATAACGGAGGCGCCGGGGAGCTTCGCCGCCGTCAGGAGGGAGCAGGTGGCCTTGCAATGCGCTCAGAGGAAGATGAAGATCGCCCATTACGGCCGGTCCAAGTCTGCCAAGTATGAGTCCGCTAGCCAGAAGCTTGCTTCGCCATTAATGGAGTCCAGCTTCAAACAGAGTAGCAGCTCTGTTGTTCTTGAGAACGGTGGTGCTAGTGTTGAGGAGAAGAGGTGCACTTTCATCACCCCCAATTCAGGTTCGCAAAATTAAAGCCCATCTTTTTCAATTTTGTTGATTGATTGAATTTTGATTATGATAGTGATCAAGAATCGATTTTTAATTTGCAGATCCTCTGTATGTTGCTTATCATGACGAGGAATGGGGAGTCCCCGCCCAAGACGACAAGTAATAATCAATTCCTCTCCTTTTTGACACCAAAGTCTGGATCTTTATGTTTTGGGGAAAGTAAATTTTTACTGATTTTGGGAAATTGTTGAGCAGGATCTTGTTCGAATTGCTGGTATTGAGCGGAGCTCAAGTGGGTTCAGATTGGACTTCAATTCTCAAGAAACGCCAACAATTCAGGAATGCATTCTCTGAATTCGATGCTGAAGTCGTTGCAAACTTGAGCGAGAAGCAAATAACATCAACAAGCACAGAATATGGGATTGACATAGCCAAGACACGAGGGGTCGTTGACAACGCAAGTCGTATTCTAGAGGTATAGCAATAATGTTCATATGTCATGTGGGTGCATTTAATTATCAATCAGGACTCCCGAAGTTAATGAAATGACATTGAATTTTACAGGTGAAGAAGGAATTCGGGTCCTTCCACAAGTACATTTGGGGGTTCGTGAACAACAAACCCATCTCCCCACAATACAAAGTGTCCCACAAGATCCCAGTCAAGACCTCCAAGTCGGAGAGCATAAGCAAGGACATGCAGAGGCGAGGGTTCCGGTTCGTGGGCCCCACCGTCGTCCACTCCTTCATGCAGGCCGCCGGCCTCACCAACGACCACCTCGTCACCTGCTATCGACACCTCGAGTGCGCCACATGCGCCGCCTCCCCTAAAACCCTAATCAATTAACTATATATGTGTACCTAATCCAAATGTATGTTTTTCTTACATGTTGTTATGTTATGGCTAACAATGTAAGGTGGGTATTTTAGCACTTGTAACTTTGTGGGTCAACATGTAACATAGTTGTTTGCATAGTGTGTTTGTTATGTAACTTTTTTTTTTGGTCAAGGTTTGTTATGTAACTTACTCAACAAAAAAGAAGAAGAAGAGAGAAGGAAAGCAGAGGCCATGTGCAAGAGGGCAGGAGCATGTGAGGAGATAGAGAAGAATGCAAAGCAATTGCATACTTTTGTGAGTGTGATTTCATTGTCATGAAAGTGAGCATGTGAAGAAAGTCCTGATCATATTTGAGACCATTATTTCTAGTACCCTCTTTTTTAATTTAACAGCCTGGGTGCCAAGAGCTGATTGATGAGTTGTGTCAGAAGATAGTGAGGACGAATAGTATTTAATCCTTTTTCTAGGGTTCTTCATCATCTTCATCTCATTTTCTTCTTCTTTGTGAGTTGTTGATTATTCCTCTGATTTGGTGTATTTTGTTCAGCTTTTATCAGTAAGGGAATAATTGGGTGTAATTCCCCAATCTGTAATATTCTTTGGGTTTGGTTTGTTTGTGGGGTTTTGATTTTTTTTTTTCCTTTTAAGCCCCTTGAGTTGTAGTGTTATTACTTGTGATCATTTTATATGGTGTGACTATATATATGTAACATTAGCTTTTGTAATGAGGAAAAAAGTAAGAAGACTCTTTTTGTTTTTGTTTTTGTTGTTGTTGTGACTTCTGAAGATGGCATTTACAGCTTTGCCAGACTTTTTGTTCATATACTGTTGTGAATGATTTGCCATAACGTACAGTCACATGACCAAACACTATGTAAACTCCAATTATTGAGTTACATGAAATGAAATTAATATTAAAAAAATATTTCAAAATCTTTCAAAACCCAATATTCTCATATTAACCAACTTGGAAATTTCTTCTTTTTTTTTTGGTCAAAGGAGATTAACATTCTTTTTTTTTTTTTGGTTGAAGGAAATTAACATTCTTTGTTACGGAGTAGTTTTTACTAATTGATATCATGACATGTCTAACAATGAAGATACATACATTAGTCTCACATAAGCAAACTGTATGTATTGGGCTGGACTGTTATTTAGATAAGGCCCACCCGAAACTTAAAACATATACCAACCAATTACATTTCATTTGCAGTATAGCACCACCATTGTGTGATGCTTCTTTAGCTTACACTAAATTAAATCCATCCGTTTAAAAATAATAGTTGTTCAAATAACATTTGCACATGTATTAAGAAAGTATTACTTTTCTTCTTATATTACTCCTATTAATGTAGAGTTAGCTATCAATGTAAAGAAACATGGAAAAAGTGTAATTATTAGGATAAAAATAATTATTGAGGGTATAATTGGAAAGAGATAGGGAATACATGTGAAATAAAAAAGTATTGTAAAACAAGAAAAAATGGTCATATGACAACTATTTCAAAACTAAGGGAGTAGTATTCTGTATTATTTTGATAACTTTGAACTTTAAAGGCCTTCTTTTGAATACAACAGTTTCGGATAGATGTAATACTAGAAAGTAGAAAATGAAGTGAAAACCCAAGAAAGAGAGAAAGAAAATATCAACCTTCATCAAAAATGCAACAAGATTAGCTCAAATTATTGATGCCTAGCTAGCATTATGAGAAGGAAGGAAAACATCATGATACAAGGAAAATGCATTCACACACATAGTTTGTGTATTTATACATTTTGGAAGACAAGAAAGTTAAGAATGTTACAAGGTTAAGTAAAGACTGTTCAGATTAAAGAAAAGGATGTAGTAAATGGTAAACTATATAATATATACAAGAGGGAGGCTGATATAGCTTTGCTGCAAAGTCTGAATTCATATACCAAAGTGATAAATCATAAATGCAACAGACCAAGTTGGGTCTTTGAGTCATGATTTTTAGGTACAAATTGCAATTCAGCCTATTCAGGCAGCCTTCAAAGGCAAGCTCTCCGATCTCAACTCATTACCATCAGATTTTTGCAATTCTACTTGATTATGGTAACTTGGAAGTCATGATTTATAGACTATAGTGCATTGTCTGTTTATAAACTGGAAACACTTGTAACCCAAGTTATTCTATAACATGTGGACTAAAAGTGCCTTGACCGAAAATAAAAAGACTAAACGCGACTTGTAACTCAAGAGATTCTATAACATGGACAGCAAGGGATCGTTCGGCACCAGTGGCATCACCATCGGGGAGGGGGTAATGCGGACGGAATTCTATTGTTGAGGACGCTCAATTTTGCACTATTACACCCAGTATTCAAAAAGTCTCTTCTAAACTCCGCTTAGGCGCTAGGAGGTCCGCGTCCACCTAGCCTTTTAACCCACCTAGGCGGTGCCTAAATGTCCGTCTAAGCCGTGAGGTGCTTAGTGGTAACTTTGCGCCTAAAGGTCTTCAACGTTTTTTAGAACATTGCTATTATACCCCTCGAGGGACAGCGTTTCGGTAGAGGGGAGCAGGGAGGTGCCAAAGGGAAAGTCTAAAAGTTGGCAACTATATGTACAATGGACGAACGTCTACATTTAGTCTTACCTCACAAGCATATGCCAATGTAATTAATTAACTTAAATGGTGATCAAGGATGACCAAAACCTAAAGAATGATAGAAATTGACCCAAATTTAGCCCTAATCCAAGAGTTGACATTATTAATAGGACGTCCATCCATCTCCCAACTCATCGTCCAATTTCTTTCCCATAATTTCCTCTTCCCCTCCCACATTTTTACCTTCAAATTCACAATCATTTATTTCTTCCAATTTTCCTCAAAATCTTCTTTTTTACAACCTTTTTTCATCCCTTGTTTCCTTCCAAGTTTTCTCTTAAAATAAAGGGCCCAAGCTTCTCCCAATTATATACCAAACTCAACCTAATCAATCATCAAATCCATCATGCTCAGACGACACAAACCCAAAAAAACCCAACAAAAACATGAGATGAAATGACGAATTACAAACCCAACACAATGAATTCACCGCCAGAAAACTTGCACCACCAAAACCCCAAAGTCCGAGCAAACTCCCTAACAACTCCCATGCCAAAGCCCCAAGAATTCACCACAACAAACCCTAACCAACAACCCTCACACGCGCACAAGAACCGGAGCATGGCGGACGAGAACCGGAGCAACAGCCTGGACAGCCTAAACACGCCGGGCTTGAAGCCGCACACGGGAGCTGGCGACGTGAGGTGGCAAGCCATAAACGTGGCGAATGCCCGGGGCGGTCCCCTCGGCCTGAGCCACTTCAAGCTTCTGAAGCGGCTCGGGTACGGGGACATCGGGAGCGTGTACTTGGCCGAGCTGAAGGGGAGCGACGCGCATTACGCCATCAAGGTGATGGACAAGGCGTCGCTCGTGAGCCGGAACAAGCTCCTCAGGGCGCAGACGGAGAGGGAGATATTAGGGCTCTTGGATCATCCCTTCTTGCCCACCTTGTATAGCCATTTTGAGACGGACAAGTTTTGTTGCCTTGTCATGGAGTTTTGTAGTGGCGGGAATTTGCATTCGCTCAGGCAAAAGCAACCTGATAAGTACTTCAATGAGGACGCTGCAAGGTAATCACGTTACATCTATAGCTCACTTGTTAGGTGACCATAACGTTGTCACATACATATGTGACAATCTATGTTACGGGTGCCCAAACATGGAAATGGAAATGAAACGGATATAGACAGCATATCATTTCCATACTTTTTCGCTAAGAATATATGCGTTTCCGTGTTTTCATTTTCGAGTTCTTGTGTTTCCATCTGAAATGCTACCCATTAAAGTTTTCGGGTAACATAGAAGTTGTATATGACGTACGGTCAAATTGTCTTCTAATAGTTGTAAAATTTCTATATGTTTAGGTTTTATGCATCCGAAATCCTTCTAGCACTCGAATACCTTCACATGTTGGGAATAGTGTACCGCGACTTGAAACCAGAAAACGTCCTCGTGCGTGACGACGGCCACATCATGTTGTCGGACTTTGACCTCTCGCTTCGTTGCTCGGTCAACCCAACCCTAGTCAAGTCCTCCTCCACCCACGGCTCCACAATGGGGGCCGCCATCCTCAACCCCTTCTCGGGCGGTGGCAACAAGATCTTTGACGAAGACCTCGCGAGCAACGCCACCGCAGCACAGCCCACCAACACCAGCTTCTTCCCCCGCATCCTCCCTTCCAAGAAAAACCGCAAATCCAAGTCCGACTTTGGCCTCTTTGTCAACGGCTCTCTTCCGGAGCTCATGGCCGAGCCCACAAACGTCAAGTCCATGTCGTTTGTCGGGACCCACGAGTACCTTGCGCCCGAGATCATACGTGGCGAGGGGCATGGTAGCGCCGTCGATTGGTGGACGTTCGGCATTTTTCTCTACGAGCTTCTTCATGGCACTACTCCTTTCAAAGGTCAAGGTATATATATTGAAAATGCACCCTCTATACTTTGATAGTGCTCTCTTGAACTAGCTCACTAACATGAGCAAGTCCTCTTCTAACACAAGGGAATCGCGCCACGCTTTTCAATGTGGTCGGCCAGCCTCTTAGATTCCCCGATACGCCACACGCTAGCCACGTGGCGCGAGACCTCATCCGTGGATTGCTCGTGAAAGAGCCTCATAAGCGGATCGCGTATAAGAGGGGCGCGACCGAGATCAAGCAACACCCGTTTTTCGAGGGCGTAAATTGGGCGCTCGTGAGGAGTGCTAGCCCTCCTCATGTTCCCGAACCCGTTGATTTCGGGCGGTTTGGTAGCAAGGACTCGAATCAACAACACCAGCCTCAACACCAACAACACAAACATGACGATCTTAACAATGTTAAGAACATCAGTGATGATCCGGCCTATGTTGAGTTCGAGTATTTCTAGGGTCGGTTTGAGCTAGTAGTCTTTCTAAGTGATTTGCTTGTTGTAGTAGATTTTTGTGTTGTCAATTTGTGTACAAAGCAATTGGTAATATATTTTTATTGAGCACGTTGAACCATGTTGTTACAATATGATGGGGTTGGAGCTAATGTATTTTGAAGAGGAGTTTAAAAAGTTCCTATACACTACGCAAGAGGGAGATGAGATGTAATTTAACCTTGAGGGTTTGTTTGGTGAATATTAATGCTAGTAATTAGTAAATGATGATGATGATCGAGTTTCCGTGCGTTTTATTGGACCTTCGTACTAGTATTGGTAGCTTAGCAATTAGCATATGGGAATCCATGTAAAGAATGTGTGTATATACTTATTTCATTCTTCAATTTCTTTTTTTTTTTTTGGGTTGAAATATTCTTCAATTTCTTACCCTTTCTTTTCAAATGCTATGTGAGTATGTGACTAATGGGCCTTATTCTAAAGCCCGCACACGAGGTTATGTTTCTTGTCTCTTCATAACAAAATAGAGATTACATATTCTCGCCCATCCAACTATCGATCTCTAAGAACAACATTAATCCTTCACGAGGATCATTAAACAATATAAAGTCACCCATACAGTCTTCAACATCCCTAGACATCCAATCCGTAACCTGATTAGCGCTCCTAGAGATATGCTTAATGTTAATTTCCTAGCCCTTGAAAGCAATAAGCTCCCTGCATTCAAAAACAATCCTCCAGTGTAAATCGGGAATGGGATTCTCCACTATAACTGCCTTAATGACTTCCGAAGCATCCAACTCTATAACCAGCTTTCCAAAGTTCATCTGACGAGCTATCTTCAAGCCCTGAAAAAGCCCCAAAACTTCTGCAGCGAAAGTCGAATCAGCCGCCATCTTAATCGCAAATCCCTTCAAAAAATCCCCTTCATGATCTCTGAATAAGCCACCAGTTGTGGCTTGATTATTCTCCTGGAGGAAGCTACCATCTGTGTTAAGAGTAAGCCAACCGGTAAGGGGTCGTTGCCAGCAACTCAACACATTTCCCTTTATTAACGTGTAAAATTATGAGAGAATGCTTGCCTTTCTCATTGATAGAAAAGGTATTTATACAATATGTAGGATACTCCTTGGAGCCCAAGATAATACAAGATTTGATTCTATCCTAATATAAGATAAAATCTCAACAAACTATCTTTGTTTCCTAATACCCCCCCCCCCCCACAAGCTCATGGAGGAGAATGGACATGCAGCTTGAAACGTAATGTTTGAAACTGAGCATTGCCAACGGCCTTGGTGAAGATGTCGGCAATCTGATCAACGCCTGGAACATGTCGAACAATAAGTGAACCTGCCGCAACTTGTTCCCGGACAAAGTGATAGTCGATCTTAATATGTTTAGACCGCTGATGGAAGACCGGATTTGCAGACATATAGGTGGCACTGAGATTGTCACATAACAATATAGGCGGAATATGGAGTGGTGCATGAAGCTCTTGAAGGAGCTGCTGGATCCATATGAGTTCGGTGGAGGCGAAAGCTATAGCACGGTACTCGGCCTCAGAGCTAGATTTGGCGACGACGTGCTGCCTTCGAGAGGACCAGCTGATGAGATTTCCGCCATAGTAAATAGCAAAGCCATGCTGTGACCTGCAATCATCACTGTCAGATGCCCAACCAACGTCAGAATAGGCTATGAGCCGAGAATCTGTAGCCGGTTTGAGATGAAGACCCGCTGTAATAGACCCCTTGAGATAGCGAAGAATACGTTTGACAGCTTGCCAATGTGTCTCTGTAGGAGCATGCATAAACTGACAAACGCGATTCACTGCATAAGAGATCTCAGGCCTGGTGATAGTGACATACTGTAATGCGCCAACAATGCTGCGATACAAGTGAGGATCAGCGACAGGGTCGCCCTGTAATAAGAGACGAGAACCAGGCTCGGCTGGAGAACTGATAGGCTTGGCGTCTTGCATCTTGCTCTTAAGGAGAAGCTCTGCAATATATTTCTGTTGACTCAAGACGATAGAGTGTGAGGAACGTTGAAGCTCAATGCCGAGGAAGTAATGGAGATCTCCCAAGTCACGAAGAGCAAATGTGGCGTTCAATAGATGAATGAATGCGTCAATGTCTGCAGAGTGAGTGCCTGTAATAATCAAGTCATCAACGTAGACAAGAATATAGAGGAAAGACTTGTCACGCCGACGAATGAACAGTGTAGTGTCAGATTGACAAGAACGAAAACCCTGATGAAAGAGGAAGGTCCGAAGCTTGTGAAACCACGCCCTGGGGGCCTGTTTAAGCCCATAGAGAGCTTTCTTGAGTAAACAGACATGATTCGGGCGAGCACGATCAACGAACCCAGGCGGTTGAGCCATGTAGACAGTCTCAGTGAGATCACCATTAAGGAAAGCATTGTTGATGTCAATCTGTCTCAATCTCCAATTACAGGTAAGAGCAAGAGATAATACAATCCGAATAGTGGTAGGCTTGACTACAGGACTGAAAGTGTCAAAGTAGTCAATACCTTCCTCCTGATTGAAGCCTTTCGCAACAAGCCTTGCCTTGTAGCGTTCAATAGAGCTAGCGTTCAATAGAGCCATCTGCATTCTTTTTCACCCTGTAAACCCACTTACAGCCAACAATGTTAGACTTACAAGGAGGCGGGTAAGCTCCCATGTCCAATTTCTCATTAGAGCATCAAACTCAACCTGCATTGCATGTTGCCACTCGGGAAATTTTGAGGCTTGAACAAAGGTTTTGGGTTCCATAGGAAGGTCAATAGATGGTAATGGATGTTTGGTAGAGGTGAAAGTTTTTGGTTTCAGGTTATTGGTTTTGGACCGAGTGGTCATATGATGGTGTGAATCAGGGACGGGACGAAAGTATGAAGGAATATGAGAAGAAGAGGGAAGAGAGGACATACCTGAGTTTTGGTCGGGCTCGGCAGGCGGATGACTACTCTCGGGCCGTGAAGAAGAGCGGGCGGGCGAGCCACTTTGAGAGGCTGGGCTAGGCAGCTCAGGCTGCATGGGAAGGGATGGCGACGTGGAGAAGACAGGTGGTGATGCGAGCTGTGGAGCGGACGTGGTGCATGGGGTGTTGGGGGTGCGTGGTGTTGCCGGTGAAGGGTTAAAGTGGCCTTGAGAGGCAGGCGGTGGAGTTGGAGATTGGCTCGCCGCTAGTTGAAGAGGTTGGCTGGATGTGGTAGGCAAAGGCGATGGAGGAGTAGGGGCATGGGCAGCGGCGTGATGCATTGGGTACGGAAAAACCGTCTCATCAAAAATAACATGTCGTGCTATGTAAATGCGGTTAGTTGGAAGATGCAAACACAAATATCCTTTATGTTGAGAACTATAGCCTACAAAAGTGCAAGGAGAGGAGCGAAATTCAAGTTTGTTAGCCATGTAAGGGCGAAGAAAAGGATAGCAAAGACACCCAAATGATTTGAGAAAAGAATAATCTGGTGACTTGTTATACAAACACTCATAAGGTGACTTGTTTTGCAAAATAGGAGTAAGAGTTCTATTGTGAAGAAAAACACTAGTGTGAAAAGCATGTTCCCAAAAAGATGTAGGCAATTTAGCATGAGCAAGTAAGGCTAAACCTTTTTCAACTATGGTGCGATGCCGCCTTTCAGCAGCACCATTTTGTGACTGGGTGTGGGGGCAAGAGACCCGATGGGTGATGCCTTGCGTTTGCAAGTATGAAGAGACATTGCGGTATTCGTCACCCCAATCGGATTGAAAGTGTTTTATTTTAGTAGAAAATTGTGTTTCAACCATTTTCTGAAAAAGCTGAAAAGTGTGCAAAACCTGTGATTTTTTATGCAAGAAAAAGATCCATACAAACTTAGTGCAATCATCAACAAAAATAACAAAATACCTATTACCATTAAAAGAAGCAACCGGGGAAGGTCCCCAAACATCCGAATAAATCAATTCAAAAGGGGTAACACTCGACACATGTTTGTCTGTAATGGGAAGTCTATGACTTTTACCAAGTTGACATGACTCACAAATAAAAGAAAGTTTATTGCTAGTAAGAGGCAAACGAAATCTAGAAACTAATGAACGAAGAGAAGACTCATGAGGATGACCAACACGATGATGCCAAGTTTGAAGAGAGGCCTTTTCACCCAAAAACACGCGAGGAGGTGGTTCGGTGGAGGTGGATGGTGTTTGAAGGTGATAGAGCCCATCTTCAACGGTACCTTTGAGTAGTGTCCTGCCCTGCAGATCCTTCACAAAACAACAAGTAGGGTAGAAGGTTACATACATATCATTGTCACGGGTAAGCTGAGAAATACTTAAGAGATTTTTCTTAATTTGTGGAACAAAAAGGACATTGTTTAGGTGAATAGGTTTATATAATGCAGGAAGAGTAGAGTTTCCAAGATGAGTAATAGGGAGAGACATACCATTGCCAATCTGTAACCCGTCATTGCCAGTGTAATTAGAGTTTACAGAAAGGTTACCGAAGTCTGCAGTGACATGATTCGTGGCCCCGGAATCAAAGCACCAGTTAGGATCAACGATGGATGATGGTGGATTAGTCACGTTGAACGCCTGGCGGGGATACGCGAAGGGCTGCGGTGCCGGATATTGCGCCTGGAACGCCTGAGCATGCGACTGTTGACCACGGCCGGAATTTTGGGACTGCCGGCCACGGCCACGTCCGCGCCCCTGCTGCTGTTGACGAGGCCGAGTCTCCGGATAGGTCTCGAAGTTGGCTCGGTGCCAGCAGTTGATGGCCTCGTGACCAGGTTTTTGACATATCTGGCAGGTCGGCTTGGATCCCGAGCCTTCAGAGGACGAGGGAGGAGTGTCCTGTGAGAAAGCCCGAGACTTGGACGTTGAGGACGAGCCAGATTTGGAGACGGTCAGGGCGGTGATGGAGGCCGGCGACTTCTCTGAGTTGAGGCGCTCTTCTTCCCGAAGCAGGAGACCGAGAAGTTCATCCGAAGGCACGGGATCCCGCTGCATATTGAATGCAGTCCGGAACGCCGAGAAGGATGAGTCGAGGCCGTGTAAGATGCTCTCCACAAATTCTTCGTCTTGAACCACATAGCCACACTCCGCCAATGAATCCGAGAAGGCTCGTTTCTTTTCCACGTAGTCGAGGATGGAAAGATCAGCCTTCGGAAACGATTGGAGTTGCGACTTGAGATGCATGAGGCGTGCCCTGGTTTGAGAATGGAACATCCGAGAGAGAATCTCCCAGGCTTCATAGGTCGTCTTTGCCCTAGCCACATGGGCAAGGAGGGGGACCGAGAGCAACGAGCGCATCCACAGGAGGATGAGCCTGCCCTTCTTCTTCCAAGTAGCATACGCCGGATTAGGGGTTGGTGGCGTCGTCGCCCCGGCTGTCGATGGCAGCGTTGGTGGCGGCATGAACGCCATTGAGAGAAACGCTTCAAGCTCGTAAGCTTCAAGAGCGGACTTGACAGTGTGTCGCCATAGCGTGTAATTGGAGCGATCAAGAGTGATATTAATCTTCGGTAGATTAATTGTGATGTTGCTAGAACCACCAGAGGCCTGAGCCAGGATATCACCTGCGTTGTGCTTGGTGTGAACGTCATCGAGAGAGTCCTCCTCATGGTCGGACAACATGATGACCGGCGACGGCGGAAAATAGGGTTAAGGAACCGGGATCGGTACTTAGGCTGATACCATATTAACGTGTAAAATTATGAGAGAATGCTTGCCTTTCTCATTGATAGAAAAGGTATTTATACAATACGTAGGATACTCCTTGGAGCCCAAGATAATACAAGATTTGATTCTATCCTAATATAAGATAAAATCTCAACAAACTATCTTTGTTTCCTAATACCCTTGAACACACCAACAAACTTGCGATTTTTCAGCAACAAGAGGTACTCTTCAGCCCTTTGGAGAATAATTTGCTGGCGATCACCATGGGCAGGAGCTTGAGGATTGAAAATACCTTCGTTTCTCCATTTCCAGAGCCACCATATCCCATAAGCAAAGGTGGTTGGCCAATTATCAAAGTTGCTAAGATTTCTCACCATCCAGTTTCGTCGATCAGCTTCAAAAAATTCAGCGCTTGCTGTCAATCAGAAAGGAGTTCCAAATCTCTTTAGCGACAGGGCAGTCCCTAATTATGTAAAGGGTAGTCTCGGGGATGCCATCGCATTTGGGACACGAATCGTTCTCGCAGAGATGTGTCCTCCTACGATTAGCATTCGAGAGA
This sequence comes from Polygonum maritimum, assembly GCA_963924305.1. NCBI lineage: Eukaryota > Viridiplantae > Streptophyta > Magnoliopsida > Caryophyllales > Polygonaceae > Polygonum > Polygonum maritimum. The sequence goes on from OZ002728.1 coordinate 44,510,677, forward strand.
ATTGAGTCGTGAGCCACCAACCATAAAAAATTGCGAACTCTTTCTGCAGCCCTGACATTCCACACCAGCTTCCAAATTCGTTCAGCTTCCAAAACTTCAAGCCGATTCATGCTCTCAATAGCCCGAACGAATTGAGAACTAACCAGACGCCGATCTATTCCACTAGAAATTATCACCAATTTCTTCAGTATCAACCCGAAGCATCGCAATCTGGAGAAGAGCATCAACGGGCAACATGTGAGAAAAAACATTCCAAGCCAACCATCAAGATTCCATTATTCAACTACAGTTTTTCCAAGATCCTGCTCATTGATTTCGCCAGTCGCCAACTCAACGAGAGGTTTATCAGTGGCCCTAGGATGATCCTAGAAAAGAGTACGAGAGCCATCCCCAATTCGAGTTCTCACCCCTTGAAGCAAGCTCGCCTTGTTCTTCACTACACCAGTCTAGAGATTTGAGGCCCTTCCACGCCTTTCAAACATATCCCGATCCCTCCTACCATTACAACACTTGCCTCGCACCACCCTTTCCCAAAGAGATTCATCATCTGTCATGAGTTTCCACCCAACCTTATTCATGAAGGCGGAGTTCGCTTGTCTCATACTTCGCATACCTAATCCACCAACAGACTTGGGCATCTTGAGCGTCTCCCAATTCAAGAGATCTGGTTTTCTTCAGAAGAGCCCCAAACGAAAGATCTGGTTTCCTTCTCGACAGCATCGCAGATGTGAAGGGGGAGGCTAGCAGTTTACATAGAATAATATGGGACATTTTCGATATCGGATTTCGCAAGGGTAACCCTGCCCGGCATAGACAACACACGGGCTTTCCAACCAGCCAGCTTCACATTGATGCGATCAAGAATGTGTTTGTACGTCTCTTTCGACAACTTCTGTTTGGACATGGGCATCCCGACGTACATACCTAACTTTTCAGCACAAGGAATTTCTGCATCTTGACTAATTGCAGCGGCTAGAGTAGGAGGAGTGCTATTTGAAAAGCACACTTTTGGAAGCCTTAAAAAAAAATGAACCTTAGCATGATAGAATAATAGAATATTCAATCGTAAGTATTACTATATCGGTTGGACTAAAGCAAGCTATTTATATTAACTAATTCTATCACCTAAGTTGCCACGTCAGTGACATAAATATGGATTCACCAACAAACTAATGCCACCCACATAAATACAATCCAATATATCCAATAAAATCTTTCCAATTTTGTGGGTTTGATTGAGCCATGTTGGAGGTTTTGCCCATGTTTAGTTTCCTTTTCATTAATGGAAGGAAAATGGCAGGTCGATCACATACTTACATTCATGGCGGACGACAAAACGAGAGTACGAGACTGCACTCTTTTTTCGATCTATATATGATCTAATGATCATATATCTCCTTGGATTTACCTTCACAAATAATCTAAGTAAATCAAGATCAAGGGTCATGCACAATGCCATACATCAATAGTTCAATGTATACTGACAAGTTGTAAATGTAGAGCCAAATCTAAGTCCTAGCATATACATAGTACAATGCAAGATGATTGCATTTAGTTTTAAACAAAAATGTTATAGAATACTCGTCCCACACATGGGTTTAACTCAGCTAAATCCTGCCTAGAGAGAAAACCAAAACTAACGACGGAAGGACTAAGATAATAATAAATGGCTACATAAAAGAACACGAGCGCCGACGTCGCCAATACCACCAAGGTTCCAACAAAGGCTATGATAGAGCAATGTCTCCAACTCCAAGTAGTAGGCAGCTGAGCAATCACTTGGCGCACTTTATCTTCATAGCCACCCTCGGAGGGTCGGTCATGGAGGTGGCGAGAGCAAAGATGATAGAACGCCCACGCTGAGAGACCGATTATCGCGCTCCCGAAACCGAAGCCCTTGCAATGTATAGAGCACGCGAAGATCCCAAGGTGAAGAAAAAACACGAGACCGTTGCAACTCTTGAAATACTCCACCAAGGAGATCAAGACATGGCCTTGGACGACCAAGAGGGTAAGCAAGGCTATGAAGGACAAGGGGACATAGGACTCGTCGTTCGTGCACACGACGAGTCCTTTGAGTACGATGAGCTGCCAGGCTGCCGAGATTACAAACATAAACTCGAAAAGAGAGACGGATAGCTTTTCAAGGCACCATCGAATGATCGTCTTCTTCTTCTCCTTGGTACCGAAGAAACGCCTCAGCTTCTCGTTGACCCAGTGTCCGATTTCGAAGGCCGTGGGAGGGATCGTAACTTGGAGGATAAGTAAGATTGCGTAAACGACAAGGTATGGATTAAGGGGTTTGCTAGTAAGGCTGAAGAGTTGGTTGCAAAACACAATCCAACAAAGGCTCCAGAACAAGGATGCCACCAAGAGGATGTCGCTGCCTTTGATTTGTAATCTCTCGCACAAACTCTTGCTCTTCCTCGTTTCGGGTTGGGGTTCGAGAAGAGGCTCCATGTTTTTGTGGTTGAAAAGGGATTAGGGTAACAAGCTAGGGTTGATCTCATATAGAGAGATTCGAGAAACGCGGCGATGGAGGACGGCTCCAGAGGCAGGGTTTGGTTGGCGTGTGATTAATGGGCCTTATTCTAAACAAACGAATATTTTGGGCCACAAAATAAAGCCCATTAACATTATGGGCCGGTACAGAAAAGGGTTTCCTTTCCTGTAACAGAATGAAGCTGTATATTGACACCCTTAAAACCCTAATTTCCAACACTCGTCTTCCATTTCCTCCCCTGCCTCTCTCTCGTCCCCCCCCCCAATCTCCATCGGCCGCCATGGGAAGAGTCATCAGAACCCAGCGTAAGGGAGCAGGCTCCATCTTCAAGTCCCACACTCACCACCGAAAGGGCGCAGCCAAGCTCCGAACTCTCGATTTCGGCGAGCGCAATGGATACACGAAGGGCGTCATCACCGAAATCATCCACGATCCAGGGCGTGGAGCCCCGCTCGCACGGATCACCTTCCGCCATCCGTTCCGGTACAAGCACCAGAAGGAGCTCTTCGTCGCCGCCGAGGGCATGTACACCGGCCAGTTCATCTACTGTGGTAAGAAGGCCAATCTCATGGTCGGAAATGTCCTCCCTCTCAGAGGTATCCCTGAAGGAGCCGTTGTCTGCAATGTCGAGCATCATGTTGGTGACCGCGGTGTCCTCGCTAGGGCTTCTGGTGATTACGCCATCGTTATCAGCCACAATCCTGACAACGATACCTCTAGGTATCATTTTATTCTGTTTTTGTGCTTTCGGAATTGAGTTCATTTTGAATGTCAATGTGCTTGAGATATTGCTTTGTAGATCTTGTTTGATATGCTTTTGTGATTTCCTTGTTATTACTGCTGTGAAATTTGGGGACCTCATTCAGATGGACTAAATGCTCATGTGGTTGCTGTATTTGTGTTCATTTGGTCTTTGTTTATTCTGGTTAGTCTTGTGCTGTTCTAGATTCTTCTTGCTTTGATTTGTATAGTAAATAAGAGTTGGAGTTTAGTTGCCTTTATTCAGGAATTCAATCATGTGTAAGGGTGTTATCAGGATTAGGAATTCAAATATTATTCAGGAATGCAACCATCATAGGCCTTATACGGATGGTGGAAGAAACAAACCATGTATATGCAGTTTTTTAGCAAATCCAGATTGAGATATGACATGTGTTCTAGTTTCTGAAGCGTTTATCTGTTTTTTGTATGTTGAAGAATGTTTCTTTTCTTTAGCAATTGACTGATGCAATGAGATTGTGTGTTTCGATAGGATCAAGCTTCCATCTGGATCCAAGAAGATTGTCCCGAGTGGATGCCGTGCTATGATCGGTCAAGTTGCCGGCGGAGGACGTACTGAGAAGCCGCTTCTCAAGGCCGGAAACGCCTACCACAAGTTCAGAGTGAAGAGGAACTGCTGGCCTAAGGTTCGTGGTGTGGCTATGAACCCAGTTGAGCATCCTCACGGAGGAGGTAACCACCAGCACATTGGTCACGCCAGTACTGTTCGTCGGGATGCGCCACCTGGACAAAAGGTCGGTCTCATTGCTGCAAGGAGGACTGGTCGTCTTCGTGGACAAGCTGCTACTGCTGCTTCTAAGAGTGACAAGTAGTTTCCTTAATCATTATTATTATAGCTGTTCTAGTGTAAGGTCTGTTGGGCCTTCTCATCTTTTGCCATGCTGGTTTTTAGTTTGTTTGAGTTGCTGCTGAACTTGGATAGTGAATTACTTTTTGCAAGACATATAACTACAATGTCGTTCTTTGACGCTAGTATTTGTTATTCTGCAAAATCTCCACTGGTTTTCATGTCATCTCGGATTTGCTTGTTGATCTGCGCTATAGGATATTTGTGTTTGTGTTCTATTCTTAAAAAGGAGCTTTCTTGTATGTTGCTGTTTACCATAGCAATGTGAGGTGACTGTCAACTTAAACAATGTTAGTTTTTTTATAATGTTGATTAAACGATACTCCGTATTATTTTCAGCTTCCTTCCCCACATCATCCTTCTTACAACCAAAGACAGGTCCTTAATGAGGATTGGGTTTTAAAAGAGCCCTTGGCCTAATCAAATTCGTGTTGCATTCTAATAAATATTCCAAACTTATACAAGCTGTAAAATAAGAGACCTGGTAGATTAAACGACGCACTGAGACAGTGATGTGATTCCGCATGCTATAAATTAAAAAGTTGCAAAAACAAGACTCAGTTCGTTCACACCATCAATCAAACTAGAAAAGAGAGAGACCTCCTTACACTTAAAAGGGACATGTTCCGTAGTCACGTACCTCTATAACCTTAAGTTCTAGTAAAAACTCCAGAAGGAAGAGCACCAAAGCATCTATGAACTAATTCCTCGCTTTCTGTTTGCTACATAACAGTGCAAAAAAGAGGACTCACACCCTATTCTTTGGCGGTTTTACTTTGTAGATTCTGATGATCCAATTTGACGTCGTGTATGCTTCTTCCACGTACTCGAGCTTCACATCCTTGTTTCCAATTTCAACACCTCTTGCTCGATCATACCTGCAGAAGAGAAAGTCAAAGACCAAGTTCAGTTTTTCCTCAGTACAACATTTTGAAGAGAATCCTTGATAAGACTTTGTTGGAATACTAATCGAAGATAGACAGATGTGAACAATTTTGGTTGCCCATCCAAGTTAGTTTGATGCCAAAATCTTTTAATTTGTGAATTACAATCAACACCTAAGCACATTATATCCCAACATATGTACATAAATCTGGAAAAATACAGCAATAATTGTGTTACATATAATATTAAAAGTTGTTAACACCTTTAGAAAGAAGTTGATGGCCGATATAGCTTGACAGAAGAAACAAGAAAACAAAGAGAATAGATGCATATATTATGAAGATAAGTCAAATGTATAATGCAATTTCCTAAAATATGTAAGATGTTTTATACAGAATGGCATGTATGAATCAAGGGCATGTCCCATTGACAAAAGACTGTGTACGTTGATTGTGCATGCAAAAAGTTCAACAGATAAATGCAAACTTACCCCGGAGGTTTGCCATACTCCGTATGCAGCTCCCCAAACCGATAGTAACATAGTTTATACCTGTTCATCACCCAAATGTAGGAAATAAATTAGTATTCCCTGCAAACTTAATTCCAACAGAAGAAAGGAAAGATTGCTCTCCAGAGTAGAAGGGTTGGGAATCCTGTAATTTTCTTAGATTGCATGTCTTCTTCTCTTTTCATTATATATCATACAAAATTATGTAGCATTTCTTTTATGTGAGAAATAAGCAATGGATTAAATCTGTAGAACAGAAACTTGCATATACCCATCATAATACAAAGTTCACAGCAAACGAACAACCACTTTTTACTATAAAAATTGTATGTCTGCAACAAGTATTTTCAGAAAGTTTTGCTATGTTCTGAAGTGTAGAATTTAGAGACAAAACTTAGGGGTGAAACAATATAAACAAATTAGACATCATAACTAGAAATTCAAAGATGGCATGATATTCAGTTTCAACTTACTCACGTTCAACTGGACTAGAGAAAACAAAACCACTTCTAGTGTCACACTTTTTCTTCCATCAATTTTTTTCTTCTTTTTCTCATGTTTCGTAAATCAGCAATTTAGCAGCCTTTCTTAATATTTGGGAAAGCCGGTGCTAAAGAGGGCCTTCCAAAACAAAACAAAAGCCAGCCATGCACACAGAAGACTGTGAGCAAAAGACAACCGCATAACCATATCTCCTGCTAAGTAGACTGGATATAATCCGGAATATGAGTGAGTAATCTCCGCTCTTAGGAATCAAATTTTTATACATATGTCCAAAGTCCTTTGTATAAATCTAATTAACACCAATTTTGATGAGTAGACTGGATATAATCGGGAATATTAATGAGTAATTCATTTATTATATAGCAAATAGTGAAAAGAGGACCTTAATTTCTTAACCTAAGCAAATACATCACAAATTTGTTGTAATATCACTCAGGGATGAAAGCTACTGGTAATGTCCCAGGGTGAGATGCAGAAGAACTTACATGAAACTGTTCAACATCTTTGGAGCTGCACCTTTGTCAACACGATACTCTCCGTTCACAAGGTAATCAGGCTCCTTAATAATGGGGAAAACTCCACCCCCAATCCTCACCATCCATAAAAATCTGTAAATAAGAGGGTAGAAACAGCATTAAAACAAGAGAAGATTGCTATTTTATCTAAACAATTAGGACAGACACAATTATGCACAAAAATTGAAAAATCACAAGTCACAAGCTTTTATTTAGTTTGCAGAAAAGGGAAAACCAAATTAAAACATTAAACAGATGTATATTCCCTGGCAGGAAAAAAATGCACAAATTTAATAAAATTACTATACTTCATCGGAAGATCAAGGGTTAGAGGGCAAAAAAAAAATTAATCCTTCATGTACAAAACTTCTGATATTTTATTCATTGGAACTCCCAACAATGAGCATATGGGATACATCTCCATCTACTAAGCAAACACAATGATGGCAGATGGAAGGAAGATAATCAATTGAAACACATCGTTAGATTCATAAAAGAAAGTTAGACCTGCTCGAGCATATAAGATGTATTTCCATTCGCTCAACAAACACAATTATATTACATGCAGCTATGCAAGGCACTAATCAATTGAAAAGAAATTCTTAGATTCCTGAAAGGCATCTGAGGATAAACTCTATGCTACTGAATAGTGACTGCAAATTTAGTATAGGCTTCTGGCAATTAATTTAGCCTTCAGTGTTCTTACTTATACAAGAATGACAATATTGAAGAGACTGCTTACTTGTTGATATCATCAGAAGAATATCCAGTGACACCACCAAAAACAACTAGCACATAATCCACATCAAGTGACTGCATAATATCAAAAGCTTCATCTTCATAGGATGCCATTGCACGACCCACTGTAGCAATGTGGGTGTTGTTCCAAGTGTTATTATCCACAATAACAGTCCTGTTTCCCATGGCCGTGATCTGATAACCATAATCCCACCATGACATCACCTTAGCATCAGGAGGAGTATTCTGACGAAGCCAATAGTATGCCTCTCTGTAATCATCAAAGATAACCCTGCCACCATTTGCACCCCTAGCAGCCAACACAATTGATGGGGATGAATATGCCTCTGAAGTCACCCATACACAATGAGTGACATATCTACTGAGCAAGTAAAATGCCCCTACGAGCAATGTAATGGCAACATGTTTTTGGTAAGGCAAAGACTGATCAAGTGAAGCCTGTTCATAAACAGAGAAAAAGGACAAGAAAGATCAATTAAACTTAAACACAAGCTTCTTCCTTCAGCTATGGATAATGTGGATAAACCAGCAGGAAGCAAATCATTTATTTTTAGGTATGAATGCAAGCAGTGCATTCTATCTCCAGCATAAGAACCTCCGCCGTCATAGACCTAAATCAATCGGTGACTTGGTGTCGATGGGATTTATACATGTGCAACAGTGCAGGATACTAACTAAAATTATAATTTTGACTATAAAAAGAACAGCACTAAATAATCTCATTTTCAACAAGGCGGCAATAGTAAGCAAAGAAACAGACACAATAAGGAATTTAATTATAATTCGGAATTTTTGAAATCAACAATCATCTAGAAGATAAAATATATCATCATATTACCTTCAGAGAAGCCTTTGTGCTGGAACTTCCTTTACTAGAACCAGACTGGGGAGCTTTGCTTTTCTGCTGTATCAATGTAGTCAGGTTCTTCATTGTGGCAGACACGGCAATAGCACTCACAAGGCACATAGCAGGGGCAGCAACTAGGATTAGACGGACCATAACACCAGCAAAATACATGCTTGTCAAGCCATACATTACAATAAAGATTGTAGCATCTGACAACCGCTTGAAGCAGAAATAAAGGCCCGCAGGGAAAAGGAAAAGCAAAATGTGGAAATCAAACATAAATGATGACCACGCTGTAGGCTGGTGCTCTGAGACAGATGCAATAATAGGAATGTGATCCTTTGCGTAAGTTGGATCAAGCAAAGAGTAAAACCGTCCTGTCCATGGAGAAATATATCCAGAAGCAGTGCCAAGCCCCAAGGCAATAGCTCCCACTCCAACTGCACAAGACACTGTGATCCTCAAGAAGGCTTGAAACAACTTGATATCACCTAAAAGATGCTTCACCCAACCCAGGAAATAGAAGACCTGCAATTTTTGCAAGCAGCAACAGAATTTTTTTGAAGTTTGTGCTCCAAGAAAGATGAGTATGTATTATGGTTCTCTTTAGCAATGAAAGAAGCAAAAAAACAAACTAGGATACAAAATTAAGGATGCTCAACATCAGACAGGATCTTATAGCTCAATACATGTACAATTAACTAAAATGTAAAGACACCAAGCAATTCCAAGTCTTCCATTCAACAATACTGCAAAACAAAAACCACGATAGTGTTTCAATCTACATGTAGCGATGTCTACATCAAACTTTCAAAATGGAATATTATCCTAAAAGCAAATCAACATTCCTGAAGGGCATGTTGCTTTATTCTCCAAATTATGAAAACAGAAAATATTGAAAAGTAACCACTTCATGGAGAGGAAACGTTTAGGACGCTATGCAAGAACCATATGTCACTCTCATTCTGTAATCAGACATTCAGACTAAATACTAAAGAATATACCACTTCTGAAGATGCAAAAAAAGGCAAATGGCATCTAATGGTAAAGTATAAGAGAACATCAAATTGTCAAACAAAAAAGGGTTACCTGAATCAAGAAAAACACACCCATAGCACCCATATGCTCACCAGACTGCACATGCTGAAACCCGACAAACCGAATCTGCATAGCAAGCAGCGTCCCGAGAACATACATACAATTATACGCAACATACAGCCTCATCGAATACCTCCCCGTGATCAAAAGCACCAAAACATACAAAGGCACCAAATTGATGATAAACACATAGCCTCCCCAAGCCGAAACCATATAGAAGTACCCGATCGCGGAGGCCGCCCCCCACGCAAGCGAGCCGGTATTCACAGCCTTAACAAACAGATAAAACGTGAGCAACAGCGCGAAAATGGCCACCCCCTCATTATCATACGATCCCGCCACCGACCTCGAAATGTAGCCAGGAACAATGGCGATCAAGGCCGCGGCCACGAGCCCCGCCCCCCTGTCCCAGATTTCCTTCCCGAAGAAATACGCGACAATGGTGGTGTTCGAGGCGAAGAAAGGCGCGGTCAGCACACAGACCTCCCTGATGTGGACGGCGAACCTGAGGAACCGAAGAGTCCAATAGATCAAGGCGGCGGTGACCATTAGACCTGGATAGAGAGTCCCGCCGATGATTCGGCCTAGTGGATACCAGCTCTCGGAGTCGAACCAGTTCCAGAACTCGTAGAAGCCGTTCTCGGTGAGGTATAAGGTGGTTCGGTAGTTGAAGTAAGGGTCGAACTCGTGGATCATGCTCTCGTAGCGGAGGACGCTGAAGAGGCGGGTGATGAAGGCCAGGATGTAGACCAGGAAGAGGATTGAGACGCGGATTAGGAGCTCCTGTTGCCTTGTTTTGAGCTTGAAGGATCGGAGGGAGAAGGAATTGAGGAGATCTGAGGAGGAGGACGCCATTGGTGGTGGTTTCGGATCCTGTGGCTTCGCGACGTCGGGCGTGCTCACCATGGCTGAGATTGATGGAGATCAATGGGAGATCTGGTTCGGAAGGAGGATTGCGATCGTGCGCATTTGGGAGTGTGGGGAGTGCGGAAAGATGGGGGTTTTGCAGGGATGGGAAACCCTAGGATTTGCTGATTTGTTATTGGAGCCACATGGTCATTAGTCAATCTTAATGCTGTAGTTTTAGAGAGATGTAAATTTTGAATTTTTTAGTTCATATGATCATATACTCATATAGTATCGCTTTTAACAGCTTTTCTCACCTAATTTATTGTCCATTATATGAAGTGGGAGAGTGATTATCAACTAGCATTAACTGTTTAATCTAATTAACCAGGTGTGAAGTGATGATTTTGACAATTCGTAATCTACTCTCACTGATGTAAACACAAACAAGGCAAATAATTAGGGGTCTAGCTAGTATTGTGCTTAGTATGTTAGGAGATGAAAACAAATGACAATGAAGAAATTGAGCTAAAACAATAAGAATTCGACATAATCCGACCGAAATTTGAGGATTTGAATCCGTCCGAAACTTAGTGGGTCAAATAAATCCCCCAAATTGGTTCAAATCGATAACCGGCCAAATTAACCAGTTTATACATGCAAAATATATAACAACAGATTTAAGAGAAGCTTCAAGCTCAAAAACAAGGTAACAAGGGCTCCTAATCCGAGTTTACTTTGCACCATTGGTGTCGATCGCCAAACAAAGGAGTAAACAAGTTGTAAACTTTTCTTCTTTAAAGTATTTCGAATTGTCTAAAAACTTATCATCTGCTCTTTTGCAAGTCCTGCTCTCTTCTCAAGTGTTAATCTCAAGTAATCGTAAACGAACTGTTTACCATTTGGGTTTCATCCATTTACCACTCATATGTCCGAATCCGTTCAAGGTTGACCATCACTAGATTCACTACCCAACAATTGTACAATTGTACTCTTACAAAAAATGGGCCTAGGTTGTGGGCTTTCTTCTGTAATTTTGGGCCTAGAAAGGCCCAACTATTGAAGCCCAAATGAAGTCGGCGCCCACGTACGAGCAGTGCTCTACAGCTGGAAATCTGGTGGATGACGTGTCATGCCTCTACTTACGTGGACGGCTTAGGTTTAAGTGCACTTGATTTTCACGTGATTTCGGGATGGGCCTTTGTTATCCATCAAAACCAGTATTAGAGGGGTCACCTGAATTCAGCGTACAACGTACCTGGTTTTAGACTCCAATAAATAAATGGACATGTTGAACAAAGCTTATCCGTACGAAACTTCGCCTACAAGATACAGTAATTCACAATTTTTTCTTTCTAGCAAATAATTTTTATTTATTTTATCAATAACCATAGTGCTAACACTATTTTAAGATAAATGCTTCATTAAAATGGTGAACTTTATGGAATAAAAAACATTATGATCTAAAACATTACATTTTATTGTGCTACTTTATTATACATTTTCGCTTAAAATTAACATGAAATATTCGAACGGTATGTTAATTAGTGCACATCTTGAACTGGTTGTTATGTAATTTGCAATGTGAATGGGCTCTAGCTAGCTAGAAACTTTTTTCCTATCTTTAATGACATAGAAGACGATAATCCATCTAATAAAACATTATCAGATTGAACAAAAAACAAGCAAAGTTCGATTTAAGTTATTTTTATAGTTTATCCCGACACATGGATAAGAAGACAGGCCAGTGAGGCCACTCATAAATTCATAATACTCCGTATGATAAATCTAATTTTCCAGAATATATAAAGCAGATAGAGAGAGAGAGAGAGAGAGAGAGAGAATCCAAGGAATTATTAAATGCTCCGTGCTTTGTTCTTACAGTAGTAGAGAAAAATATATGGCCATAATATGGGCCAAGGAACGAGTGGTTAATGATACGGAGGTGTTATCGACGTATCGTGGCATAATGAGACCTATCAGCTTCAAAGGCAAATTCCTCCATATCCATGCTTTAATTCCGTGGTCCCCACTTCATGCCTACCTGGCACATAGCCCACGTGATCCCTATCCACATGGCATCCAAATGTTAGGCTGACATGGACGGCCCCCTCTCTAACTCTCTCCACGTGTCACATTTAACGGCCCGGCCCAAACATTTTCTGCTCACTATCCGACAACTTGAAGTATTTTTTGATGGGGAAATAAAATAAAATAAGATTTGATAAAAAAAAAAAGATAAACATTTTCTCCACGTGTCGTATATATAGAGTATCTACATTTCTTAACATTTAAAAAAAATGTCTGAAATTAATCAAAATGTGTCAGAGAAACCTCTCTCTGTAAATATAAAAATTTCTTCTTCAAGAATATCAAATTGTATATTAATCTGTCAATTATCTGATGTGGAGGAGAGAGAATACCAAAAAGCTCTCCATTTTCTTGAAAATTGTGAATTTGAAAAATAAAATGTGGTGTTTAAGTCCAAGAGTTTCTCCATATGATTTTCCAAAATGGAGAAAGTCTCCAAAATATGTCTAGTCATCTCTATATTTGGGGAATTCTCCAAAAATATTTGGAAAAGACATTTAATGTAAATGACTACATGTCCTTTTCTAATTGGATAAATTAGATTTTATGATATTAAATAAAAATAACATGAGATTATTCTCTAAAATAGAGAATTTATTGGATTGTGAACATAATTTATGGAGCATCTCTTGGAGATGTTCTGAGAAATCTTTTTCCACTCTCTCCATAGTGGATGCTCTAATAAAATACAAAAATTTATGATGAATCTCCTTATAAAATACATTATCATTGAATTCGTTAGAATGTAATAATGTTCTACTTGTGTTTGAAAGTTCCGAATTCAGAACTATATTTCTTATTATCCCATATGGATTTAGAAGAAGATTATATTCTAATGAAAGATGACAATTCATCATTTTAAGGAAATGTGCAAATGTCCATGAAAAAAATAGAGTGTGTCATTTTTTTGATATTCAAGAATCCAATTATCAAGATATTTCAATAAATATTCAACATATTTGTATAAATAAATATATATATATATATATGATTTGTAGGCTAATTTAGACTATTCTTCCCAATTACTTCAGTTAAAAATTATAACAATTTCAATTTATTTTGGTTGGACCGATAAAATCTTTCCCAATATATTTTCAGTTTTTTTGTTTTATATCAAGACCCATTTATTATTGTTATTTGTTAATCTTTCCGGATTAGTATTTGGATACATCCGTCGCGAGTCGCGACTCTTTTGGATAATTAGTGTTTTAGACAAAATAAATAATTTTTTTACAAAAAAAAAACAAAATAAATTATCTATTGCTCCATCCGTCGTAAAAAATTTGTTCATAAAATACAATTCTACGCTGATTAATAAAAGTGAGAAAATTGGATAGTTGATTGGAAAAAGTGATAAAATAGATAAAAAAAAGTTGGATAAAATGGGAAATATATAAGGTTGAATAAAGATAATTTTGTAATTTTATTGAAAAAAAGTATGAAATTTATGAAAAGATTGGATAATAAGTCGAATATATGAAATAGTAAGAGGTAATTGTATAAGTATATTGATATAAATGGAAATTATGACAGCATAAACAAACTTTCGGAAACGGTCGAAAAAAGAACCATCTTTTAAAGGACGGACAGAATATTTAATTAGATAAATGTGTGAAAAAATGAAAAAGAAATGGAGAGTCGCTCCAATATCCCGGATTGTTTAAAAAGGCTGCCAAAATCAAAAGAGAAAGGCATCGAAGTAAAATTTGTGTGGCGGAGAAATAAGGCTTTGGGGTGCCCTGTACTCGGACAGACACGCCTCTCTGTAGAGACCGACTTTTACAAGACGGTGAGAATTCGGGGAAAGCACCTCCATCAAGCAAAGCATCCCCATCAACCAAGTTGCGGACCTCGCTAAAGCTTCGGACCAACAACTCTCATATAAAAACCCCTCTCCCATCCTCCATATTCCCCTTCTCTCTTCCCCCAACCTCCACCAAAACCTAAACCACAAAAACCATGGCGAGTAAGGCCCGCTCTTGCGAACTATGCAGCTCGGAGGCTCGGATGCTGTGCGAGTCGGACCAGGCGCGGCTCTGCTGGGACTGCGACGAGAAGGTTCACGCCGCCAATTTCCTGGTGGCCAAGCACACGAGGACGGCGCTCTGCCACGTCTGCCACTCCCCGACGCCGTGGAAGGCCTCCGGTCCCTCGCTCGGCCGTACGGTCTCCGTTTGCGCCGTCTGCGTCGCCAGATCTGCTCGCGCTCGGACCGGATCTGGTGGAGATCCGGCCGCCGGTGTCCGGATCGCCGGCGACGGAGGCGTTCGGCAGGAGGAGGTCGATGAGGAGAGCGGTTCCGAGAGCGGCGACGATGAGGAGATTAGTGATAGCGATGGCGATGGCGGTGAATCTGACTGTTCTGATGATGATGATGAGAATCAGGTTGTGCCGTGGACGGCGACGTCGACGTCTTCGCCTCCGCCGCCGGCGTCGGGGACGAGCACCTCGTGTAGCGAAGAGGAGGATTCGTTGGCCTTTGGAAGCGGCGAATCGGTTTCCACGAGTCGATTTCGCGATCTGCGATTCGAATTGAACAGCTCCAATGTAAGTTTTTTTTTCATTTTCTCGAATTCGTTGCAGATCCAATTGAAAGTTTGAAAATGAGTCCACAAATCTGGATACCGACTAATGAGCTTGGATTTGATTGATTTCAGAGTGAAATTGGAGCAAGAGGTTCGAATTCGTCGGCCATGGCGGCGAGATCTGGAGTGATGGCGGAGGAAGATGAAGAAATTCCACGGCCATGGAAGCAGAGGAGAGTAAAACAGCAGCCGGAGTAGATTGATAGGCGTTTGATGATCGCAGCCGTTGATCTTGATTTGTATGCAGTTGACGGGCAAATCGAGGCCGTTGATACGGAGGAAGAGCGGTCAAACTACAAATTGCTTGGAAGGTTTTTTGGATAAAATTTGTTGATTGTTGGAAAGTGTGAGACCCAACGAAAGCAAGTGTTTAACCATATGGGCTAAACTAACTTTATAGTAGTCACTAGTGTAGTTTTGCTACGTACTTGTTGATAATGTCATTTAACAAAAGTATACTATATCTAATATGTAATTCTTATGTGGTTTTCATAATATGTTATATTAGTTCATGGCTTTTTTTAATTTGGAATTTTGTCCACTTTTATTATATACTACTCGTATAACAATACATAATGTGATATTTTCTACAGTATAAACTTACATAATTAATTCATTTTTTGGAAGTGTTCATGAATTGTCACTTCTTGCTAGTAGTAGATAGTTCCAACTTAAAAAAAAGTAAGCAAGTACTGTAATGTCACATTACAACTTTATTTCATAATAATTGCAAGCACATGAATACATGATTACTTTCTCAGGGATGACAAACTTCTACAGGTTCCACGGAACCTTGTCTTGATTTATCAACGATGAATTGAAAACAATGAAAGAAAATTAGAACAAAGTGGAACTGAATGCCTTTGTTTGTCTTTTTTTTTTTGTCAGAGCCTTTGTTTGTCTTTTGGCCAAGTGTTGGTGGGATATGTTCCATGGATTTAATGATAGTAACTGTTAGCATTATGGTATCGTTTAAATATAAGACTAATTCATTTATAATTACTACTGTAATTAGTAATCAACGAAGAAATGGCTCAACCGATTTATTATAAAATAAATTGATTGATGACGAATAAAATATGCTTTCAACCCATCATCTATCTATTACTATATACTAAAGCGGAAGCAAATTCTGCCACCATATTGCGCCAGATCACCCCTTTATTTAAAAATCTATCTTACTAAATCTTGATTTTATCATAATCTTATACATACTTAATTAAGATATTAGTTCTATCTTATAATTTGAGTTGTTTATTTAATAATTCTATCCATATTTAAAATCTCTATCTTATCATTATACACATTTGATTAATACATCTATCTATCATAAACTTTATTTAGAAAAAAAAATCTTTTGTCATGTATAAATCATAATCATAATATTTTACCCATTTAATCAAATATCATATTAACTATAGTTTATTTTTCGTAATTTTATTATGGTAATTTTTTAAATCATCAATGGTAGCAAATTCTACCACTATATATGAGAATAAATATTCATTATATTAAAATAATATATTAAATACATTTTTTTACTATCATATCATATTAAAATATCAATAAAAAATTAGATGTTATATTTACCATATATATTGCTAATATTACATATTGATTACGCTTTAGATTAAAAGATAGATTTCTTAATTAAGATAATGATTCATTAACATTTTTATTAAATATTTAAATGTTTCTTATATAATGATTTCTTAATTATGTTTTCAAAAAAAACAATAACATATATACGAGATAATTTGGTTTTCAAATTATCTTATTAAATATCATCTATGTATTTAATATTATAATATATTAATCTGATTTTTTAATTAAACTTATTGATTTTTATTATATAAGTTAGTTTACGCAATTTAATTTAAATAACAAAGTATTTGTATCAATTTTTAATAAAATGTGATAATGCATCTTATCTTATTTTATTCTTCCTCAATTATTTATATATATGTTTATGTATGTATAAAAAATAATATATAAATAAAAATTTTATTTATATATATATATTATGATATACAAGAATTATGTCATTTTATAATCCAAAAAATAAGAGTTGTTTTAAAATAAAGTATACATATGCTAGTTTCAGCCTAATTGTGAAGTCAAGCCTTTAGTTTTCAAGGATTTCACCTAAAATGGACAATACAAAAAGTATAATCCTCCATATCAGAATTGAGAACTATATCATACAAATCAAATTATGACAATTTGCAAACCCTTTGAGAAGATTTACCCAAAGTTAAAAAAGATCCTATGTAAAGGTTAAATAGTGGGTTGTGAACTTGTGATGGAGATGGAGGGATCCATTAATGAAGAACATCAACGTGGGAAGATTTGGGTGGTAATAGGAGGTAAGGATTCTTTCCCACCTCTACATATCTTTCTATCCCATTTGCAGCTGGCTTAACAAGACAAGGACAATCGTTGTGAATCATTTCATTGGCCCTGAATTAAAGCAACGTTCTTTAATACAAAGCATCATCAGCCTCTTGACACGTGGCAGGCTTCTAGATCACTCAAATTTACCATTGACAAAATCGAGTCAATTCTTACTTAATCCACTCACTATCTTCTTTTAACAAGCTAATCCATTCGGTTAACATTATTATACTATAAGTAGATTAAGAGTCTTAAAATTTTAATTTATACTTACATAGGTAGTTTCTAATAAAATAATTATTATAGCGATATATAGTGAATAAATATAGAGCGTTTAAGCTAAAACTAATAAAGAGATGAGATTCAATTTGAAAAGTATAAGAGAGAAAAAATCAGTTATTAGTATAATACTATAAGTATAAGAAACTGAAATTACATTATCTATATGCATGGTATAAGACGTTATATGCATGTTTTTATTGTGTTATATGCATACGTTAACATGCTATATGCATGCTATTTAAGTTATTATATACATAAAATTCGAAGATATTTATAATTACTTTGGAAATTATGAATATAATCAACAAAAAAACACATATAAACAAATTATAATCATTCATTGTGTATTATAAATTTATAACCATGCATATAAGTATCTATTTTTTCGGTTCCCTATAATTAAGGGATTGTATTTATTTCCCCTCTCTACAATTTTACGATTAAATCTGATCCATTTATTATGTTTAGATCTAATGGCCCATACTTTTTTTTTTTGAGCAAATGGCCCATACTTATTCATAATGTTAGTGTATCACTATAAACTAATGCATCAACAATACCTAAATAAATATATGTACATAGAGTCGAGTTCAGGTAGGGACTACCTTATAGTAAGGAGAAAGCTTATGGTAGGGACTAATAATCACCGTTGATACAACAAAATGGACGGGCGGCATTAGAAGAGACCATGTGCGCTGGTAATCAAATAAAATTTTTTTTAGTGGCAAAATTGTAAATATGGCCATCTTCTTCTATCCCGTGCCTCAAGTCCTTCTAGCCTCTCTCAGAAGTTCTCAACTCTCTCAGCCTTCTTCCTCCATTCTTCCATTCGGTCTCGACCACACTCCACACCAACCGGCTTCGATTCGCTCTCTACTATCAATTTCTTTGCTGATTCGAACAAGTAAGTAGATGCTCATGTTGATTTCATTTTTTGATCCGGCATTCTGCTCGTTTTTGGCTTCGATTTCTTTGATTTTTTAGGTCTTCGATCCGTTCTTCGATTTCTTCGTTTGTTGTTGCGATTTCTCCCCTTTGTTGAATTTGGTTGTTGATTTTGCGTTTAAAGAACTCGATTTCGCTTCTATTTGAAGTTATACTACTGATTTGTGCAAAATTGTGAAGTCCTAGGGTTTGTACGAAAACTTTGATTAGTGAAGACCATAAAAATCGAATTCTTGTATTGCTCTGTTTGATGGAGTTTGGTGGAGAAGTAAGGATGGATTGGAGCCTGTTTGATTCGTGCAGTTTCTATTGTTTCCCTTTATATGACTAGTTCAAATTTTTATGTAAGTAGTTCAAATTTTTATGGATTGAAGTTCAAAATTTTCTACTGATTCCTGCGTGGGATGTTGAAGCCAGTTAGGTTTTTGGCAGTTTAAGTTCTGTCAAACTAGACTGCATTGTGGATTCTTCTGTGTTGAGACAATAGAAAATTTTGTCTTAGAGATTCAATTTCAGAATTTTATGACTACATAGGAATATATGTTGTCATGTCTTTGCTTCAGTTGTAGAATTTTGGAAGAGGTTAGGAACTAGGAGAAAGAGTTGGAGAAGTCAGTGGTTCTCTTCTCTGTGCGAGCACAAACTGTAATTAAAATCATTTTAGTTAGTTGTTAGGCTGAGTAAGAAAGCTATTTATACAACTGTTTAGTGATTATACTAGAGGAACAAGCCTAAGACCAATACACACTACGTAATTGACTACTAATCTAGCCACACCAGTGAGATTAATTAACCTGCTGCATTAACTAACAATCTGCTAGACTATGCACATCTTAATAACTAATTCAAATAATTAGGTAGTGTGACTTATTTCTGACAAGTAGAAGCAGATTTACATAACTAATTATTTGATCTTGATGAGTTACTGTTGTGCTGACTTGTCTGCAATATTCTATCTAGTTAGAATATTAGATACCTAATTATTTGAATTCTAGTGACAGAATTGGAGGATTTCCCATTGCACGTTATTTTTGCATCATGCCAATATTCTATCTTATTAAATGATGATGATAGAGCAAAAACTAAATTAAATAGGAAAGTGGTGGATGAGAAACTAAATTAAATAGACGCATTCTTAACATGGATGAGTAAATATCGTTTGACAAAAAATCAGTGCTGGTTTGTTACACCATAAGGAACATTTAGAATAGTGGTTCAATGACCATTAAAGTGAAGAATGATTTTGTTGGCGCTCACAGTCTTGGCGCTCACAGTCTTTGTAACAGAACTGGCAATTCTGCTTGGGTCATGACTCTAAATCTTGTGATTGTGATCTTTAGATTCTTTAGTTCAAATTTTTATTTGCTTAGTTCAAATTTTTATGGATTGAAGTTCAAAAATTTGCTATTGATTCCGGATTGTGGATTGTGCCATTTGAATTTCAGTTTCCAGATTTCCTCAAAATGTACTGTACCATTTGAATTTCGTGTGTTGTCTTTCTCATTTTTTTCTGTCAAATATGTTAGCCGTTGCTGTTGTGGTTGATGCATGTTTCCCTTTGGATATGAAGCTCCTATTCCCATTATAAGTTGACGCTCATCTACTTTTCTTTAACTAGGCTGTTTCATTAGAAAATTGCACTTTTTTGTTTTGCGATCATGTTTAATTTAGCATCTCTTAATAGGTCGAAGCCGAGTAGCAACCTGATATTTCTGAGGCATATTCTGTTTCTGTTGTGCCCTACGTTGTCTTTTTAAAGGTATTTTTCTATATTGATTTCTCAATATCCCATTATATTGTGATTGTAAACATTTTATAAGTTGCGCTGTTTGCTTATATCATTGCGTCATTCTAACTTTATTAACTTTTGGGTTTGATTTAAATGCAACTAAGAGGTCCACATTCATAGGATTAGCTTTACAATGAGTCCCTATTTTACTATGTGCTTGTGTGATGCTGCAGTTTAATTCGATGGGAAAAAGTAAGGTTCTCATTGCATGCAGGGTATTAATCTGAATGAAACTAAAAGTTTTGAATTTATTTTTTTGGTTTTGTGCACGTTCTTAGAAATGCCTCCTAGATATAGGCTTTGGATGTGAAGCTCCTTTCCTGTCTCTCATGATTTTATTTTGCTCTTATACTTGTGGAATTTGTGTTTTGCTTTATATTCACTATGGTAGCCATAATGTTGCTTTTCTAAGTCCTATCCATTTCTGTTATAAAACATTACATCAATCTAGACTATTGTCTTTCTCAATTTTTATTTTCATATGAACTTACATTCTTTCCTTGCATTTCTATGAGGAGTTCAAATTTTTGTGCTAATAGTTCAAAGTTTTGTATAAGTAGTTCAAAATTTTGCATTCACTGTAGTTTTGTAAATTTGTCTACCTACTCAATTTTCTATGAGTAGCAAGCTTTATATCTATCTCATGGAAAATTTTCATGTGATAAGTTCAAAACTATTCAACGAGTAATTCAAATTTTTATGTGATATGTTCATGATTTTCTATTAGCTTTATTTGACACCTAAATGTATATACTTGAACAGGTGTACACTAAAAGAAAATGCCTCCAAGGAAAAGACGATATGTGGTCTATGTTATGAGGCATCTGGAGACATAAAAGGATGAATGAAACTGGTTGTGTGACTTCAAGGAATCAAGCTCCAAGAACATAACGTCATTGAGAATGCATTATGCATTAGCAACACTTTCATCTCCATGGAACCAGCTGTAAAGTATTCCAGAAGAAGACGAGTAGTACCACTAGATAACCCTTGGCAGTGAAAAAACTTTGGAAAGCATTTTGTTTGGCAATTTTTTGTAATTTGTTAACTTATAAACAATGTTGGGGCCAAAAATTACAATGTTGTTGGTGAAAAACACCTTATGAATGCATATAGGCTACTAGGATATTAATGTAACCCATGATGAATCTTTACAGCTTAATTGGCATACTAATGATCAAATGAACAAGTTGATGTTTTGAATTCTTGAGGCTGCTATATAGTGTAATTCTATATCAGGAAATTATGTGGTGCTACTACAAATGAGCAGTTCAGAATTGTTTTATCGGCTAGTTCAAATTTTTACGTTATGAGTTCAAAAACTTAGCATAATAGTTCAAAATTTTCTATTCGATTTATTTTATACATAAATAATTTATTTGGAAATACTATGTGTATCTTGTGTATCTAAAAATATAGTTAAAGCTTAAGCAGTGGAGAACAACAAAAAAAGAAATTACTAAAGGATGTCAATGCATGAATTATTGAAAGAAGACAATTGATTACATTGTGTATCACCATAAAAACTAAAAAGGGAATTCAATACTTGTCGAATATGTGGTGAGCTATTCATATAAAACATCAAAGAATACAAGTATACAACCTAAAAACTAGGACAAAAATTTCTGAATGAAAGTTCAATATTCTACTGAAAGCAGTTCAATTATTTATAAAGATGAGTTCGGATTTTAGGACGATCACTTTCATTCAGAAGTCTTGTTCTTCCTTTTCCTCTGCGTTTTTATAAAGATGGTCAAATTTTTCATCTGCATGTCACATTTTGAGGCCACATTTAGAAAGCAGGGTTGGACCACACATTCAACCTAAAGAAGAAGTGTCCAATTTAGGTGAATGATTGCTCCGCACACCAGAACCATCCCACTTCGATCATGTACCTGCTTCATATGTTCACCGTAATCACTTATAATGAAATTGATATCGGGTTCAACCCCTCTGAACTTGATAGTTGCTCGATCGTACGCTCTGATACACATCATAAGGGAGAATTTTAACTCCAAACAGACAAACAAAGAGCAACTTCGCAAATTATTCATCATCAATAGAAAATCTCCTCACCTAGAAGCTGCATATGCAGTATCAAATCCACTTGTTAACAACCACAACCACAAGAATCCAGATCATCAGCACAAAACTCAGAAATTACTGTATCAAAAAACCAATAAAGAAATCTGAATTTAAAATCAATTAATCTGCAGACTACTGACTCACCGAGATACACCTGCTTCCCACAATCCAATACTCCAAATCAGTACAATAATTTCAAAAACGGCTAAACACAAAATCACAGAAACGAATTTGTTACCGGATGTGAGACTCCCAACGGCCCGTCCTCCGGTAGAAGGTGACTCCTCTGTATTGCGAGCTCCGAGATCTCGGCCCCTCCGACTCTGCCTGACTTGCTGCTGAGGCGCCGGAGCCGGCGCCGAAATCCTCATCTCCGGCCGCTCAAAATCGCCGGAACCAGACGCCGAACTCGAAACCGAGAGGTTAAGCCACTGAGTCTCCGACGATCCGACTCGGTGGCGACTCATACCTCCTCATCCGCCACCACCACCACGATCGGAGTCTCCTTTCATCAGAAAGAGCTGCCATGATTAGTCTTGGAATCTCTCGGGAAAACGCCTTATTTTATATTCTAGGGTTAGGGATTTGAAATGGGGATGTGACCTGGTGGTGGGCTGTGTGATCGGGAGGGAGGGGATGAACGCGCATTTTTTTGGTGAGTTGTCCCAAAAATTGTTAATCCTTGATTTCATAAAATCAAGGGTTGAGATTAGTCCCTACTATTAGCATCTCTCCTTACCATAAGGTTGGTCCCTACCGGAACCAAAACCTATGTACATATACACTATGATGAACTTACATTTTATATTTTTAAGATTATAGTTTTTAAGTATAGATTCTTATCGTATATATTTTGTGTATATACTTTAGCTAAACCTATCTAACATATATGGTCCTTTTAATCATTGTCTGCGTATATAGTACGGAGTATATTCGATCTCAAATGCTATACGTTGAGAGTTAATTGTCTGCGTATATACTATATAGTATTCATCAATGTTGAGTTGAGTGGTTCTTAGGAGTTCGATTGCAACCATGCATTTTTTTTTTTGTTGAAACAACCATGCAATTTTTTTAATATTTAGTTTTATATTAATTTTGATGACTTGTGGGGTCATAAAGATATTTTTCAGACCGCTAAATTTAAAACTATATTTTTCCACTAGAATCCTGAATTTCATAAGACTTTAAAACATTATAGTTAGAAAAAACCCTAACATCATAAATAAAGTTTCAGAAAAAGCATGATGTAAGTTTGTTATGTTGAAATTGTTCAACATGATAAATTTATGGGATATTTGGTTTTCAACCACGAAAATATAAATGAAAAGGAAATTAATCTAGCATGGTTTTCAACCACGAAAATATAAACGAAAAGGAAATTAATCTAGTCTGATTATGTGTCAGTATATGTTGATATAGAAAATTATAACTTTAAAATTTAATACGGAGTATTTGTGTATTTATAGAAGGGGATAAATGAGGCGATTACACTACCTAATTACCTCATCCTTAGAGTAGAGAAACAAATAGATTATAGCAATATAAAAATGGAAAAATGACTTGGAATAATCTCAAGTATCAACTTTATACCAATAATAATCCCATGTTTAATATTACCTTTAGCAATCCGAACTATGCAAATATTAACCAAAAACGATACCGAAGGATTTTCCGGTGTAATTTCCGGCGGGTTTAATGACATGGCAATCGGAAAGGTGACGTGACGAGCCATCCTTATTTTCATACTCCACGTCATACCTACCACGTCATTAAATATACCATGTCAACATACTATCACTAAAAATCATTGTAAAACACAAATTAACTCTATCAAAAAAACATAAATTAACTAGTGAAAATAAAAATTAGAACTTGGATCAAGAACAATATTACGAACTGTGTTCTTTGAACGGTAGAAGAGGGATGCGCAAGTCGGCGCCAGTCGCCTGCGATTTCGACAGAGGGCCACGCCAGCCGCCGATAGGGCACGCCTGCAATTCCGACGGAGGGCTTCGACCCACCATCTCCAGGCAGGGCCCCTTCACCGTCGTCCTCTTCGGCACCCTCGAGCAGGTCCGCACCCTGCTTAAGGATTTCTAACCCACCAAACATGAAGCCTCTCTGGATTGGTTGTGTGTCTGTGTGTGTGCTGTTGTTGTTCGATTTAATTAGTTAATTACTCCTTATGAATGAAATTGAATCTCAAATCTCTATGTATAAGCAATTGGCAATTTGGGATGGAGACGTATGTGTATTGGTTTGAAAGTGAATCACTTTTTAAAGTAACATCATCCTTTATAGAGTTTCAATCTTTGTTTATAATTCTTTCTTCTCCTTTTTTTGCTGGAGTCTTTCTTTCTAGTAATCACTACACTACGCTAAGTCTAAACTAGTGTTTAATTTGTTGTTGTGATTGATACATAACTTCAATTGACACTCTAATGATGGATCCCGTCCTGTATGCAATTATCTAATGTTGATGATGATGTAAAGCAGAGCCAAGCAATGCCGAAGGATGCTTGGTTCTATCTAGGTATGTTCTTCTGTATCAGTTCAATGCTCCCTCAATTTCGTGGGTCGAAGCCCTCCGTCGAAATCTCAGGCGTGCCCTATCGGCGACTGGCGTGTAGAGCGACTGGCGTCTCTTCTACCCTTGGACGAACACAGTTCGTAATTTTGTTCTTGATCCAAGTTCTAATTTTCTTTTTCACTAGTTAATTTGTGTTTTACAATTATTTTTAGTAAGGGTGTTGCGATTTAGCGCATGCCTCAATCTCGTTACAACGCAAGTATAAAAACCTGATTATTTACGAAATTACCCTTCTCATTTTGGGTAGAGAAATCGCCGTCCCGCAACCCTGCGACTACGCTCTCACTGCCCGAGTCTCTCGACTACGCTCGCCTCCCTCTCTCCGATCCTCACCGTCTCCACTCCTCTCCTTCCTCACATCAGGCGAAGACGATTTGCGAGCAGTAAAAGCCTCAATTGAAGGCCTTCAGAGAAGCGGAGAAGAGCTCTTCTCGTCGGTGTAAGGAACTCGATCTTCTAGTTTCCGTGTCGGTGGTGAATTTGGGTAATATATGGTCTGATTCGACTGTTCTGACCTCATATGTTCATTTGTGATCCTTTTTGTTAGTATTTGGATCTAAGCCATTTGCTGTTGTTTATTAATCGTTACTATCATTATTGAATATGATGATAATCATTGTTTATGAAACTAGCCTAATTATGCCTTTTTTAGTCGTGGCGTGTTGAAGACCCTAATACGTTTGTTTATTGTATAGGTGATTCAGCTTATGTGCCTGATTATAAGAGGGATTGCCATTTTGCTTACTAGAGAAAAGAATTGCTGGTTTCTTGACTTCCTAGACCTTTGAGTTGCCTCTGAATCATCCAAATCCCTAAATTCTGTGAGAGGAAAGCCTGCAGATGGCTGCAAAATTTATGCACTCGTTGGCTGATGATAATACAGACCTGCAGAAGCAAATTGGATGTATGACTGGAATCCTTCAAATCTTTGACCGCCAGCATATTGGGAGGCAACTTAGTGGGCAAAGCCACAAAAGGCTTCTTCCGCCAGGTAGCCTCCTCAGTTGTTTTTTTGTGTAGCTAAGTTGATGTGGTTTGGTAGTGGAATATAGAGGAAAATGTCAACCTGTCACTGAATTGTTGTTTGGACATTTCAGGGTGATTTTTTTTGTTAGTTTCATCATCACACCATGGGTGTCAATGCAAATTGATTCAATGCTGCATTTCTTCTTTTGCTTTTCATGTTTAGTTTCATAGGTGCCAATTCATCTTGGCAGATCATAGTGCAGGTTTGTTAATAATGTAGGGCACAATTGGTTTGGTCTTGGTTTCTGTCCTATTTTGGATCTTTAGCTGCAGAGTATCAAGGGCAGGTTGAAAATGTTGAATCGACTTCTTAACATTTTGTCTGTCTTGATAAGGAAACTTCACTGAAATCATCTTCATAAAGAGTCATTCTTGTCTTTGTTTTGTTTTTATTGTCATAAAATCAATACCATCTCTCTTTTGCTTCAAATTGGATATGGTATAAGACGCCAAGTGTAACGGAGAGCTTTTGATGATTTGATCTATACATGTGAACCTTGTTCTTATTGTCAAACTACTACACTTTTTCGTACCTTATGTGTGCTATACTGCTATGCCACTACTTTTTCAAAAAAAAAAATTGTAATTGGAAAATTAAAAGAAGGAGAGGCATCTCAGCATGATCATATTTGATTTTTTTTGTCTCACGTTGCCTTCTAAGTAGTGTTCTTGTGCAAATGGATAAGATGTGTTTGAAGCTAATTATTCATGTCAATTATTACTTTTTTTTTTCTGGTTAATGTCCCTAACACCAATGTTGTTTCCCTTTCAACAGATTGGTTCATCTTGAAGCTGATTTTCAGTGATGAGTTTCTGTTCTTGTCCTGACTGTTGCTGATTTAAGAAGTTCACAATAGCTTTCAGAAGTGGATCGTAACGACACATCAGGTTTTGTCAGCGGTGGGTGCTGATAAGTCCACAACTTAAGGCTGCGTTGTTTGAAGAAACCCCCAACTAATATTGACGTTGAAGTGGAGACACAATTCAAGATTAGGGTGGAAAACAATTGAGTCCTTTGTTAGCGTCTATGTTTGGTGTCTTTTTAGTTGATTGTGGACAATAGGTTCATGCTTTGGTTGTTGTGTGATGATGGTACTTGGTCCTTATGTGACATTTTATGGTTTGTTTGTTGAATGTGGACGTTGGTCTATGTTGTTGTATGGCTTCTGCTATGTGCTTATGTTTCTTATGTTTTTCCATTTATAATTAGTGTTGTTATTATGTTGAATAATGTGGTTGAAAATGTCTTGAAGAAAAACACACACCTACCATCAATTTTCATAACACCAAACACATGACTCGATTAAAATGTGTTAGTTGTGGGTTAAGTAATGCTATACTCGATAAAAATGTGTTAGTGATGGGTTAAGTAATGCTATATAGATGCGAATTTCAACTTTTCACGTACTTATAAATCGTCCATTATAAATACATGGAAAACACGATATTTCCATACAAATATCATGGACAACGTTTACGGGCCATATGTTTTTCATGGACGAAAATTTAATGACCATTAAAAAATGTTGGACAAGGTTCGTCAACTAAAACTGATGACACACCCGGCCAGTGAAAATGTATAGACAGTATTAACTTGTCCACAAGTTTTCTGTGGTCATGTATGAACCGTCCATCCCTTTTTAACGCCCCGGCTTTTTGCACATCGTTTTTTGACCTTTTGCACCACGCCATTTAAAGGCGTCGCCGTTTAAAGGCGTACGATTATTATATTAATTAAATTACGCAAAAGAAAAAATGCGAAAAAAATGTTGGCGCCACCGGACGCCGGTGGGAGGCGTGGAGGGACGCCGGTGGAAGGCGTGGTGATTTAAATATATTTGTTCCAGCTACCCATTACTTAATGAAGTCCATTTAGCCCAGTTGGCAATTAATCATGTTTTTTTTTAAGATACCTCATAGGTTGAAGGTTCAAATCCTCTCAACTGCATTTGTACTTATTTATTATCATATTTGTGCAAAAAGTGTTGTAGCAGTTAAGATTCGAACCTTGAGTTTTTTTTGTAAACAAATCAAATAAGGACAATTACCAATTAGGCTAATGAAAACATGTGATATTTTGTATTCTATTAAATATATATACCAAATTAGGATCCAATGCATTCGGAAGGTACGCCTCCCCACGCCGTCGAACGGCGCCTTTCCACGCCGTCGAACGGCGCCCCACCACGCCTTCCAATGGCGTCCGACGGCGGCGTTTATTTTTCCCGACTTAAATTTATTATTATTATATTTGACGTTTTTAAACGGCGACGCCTTTAAATGGCGTGGTGCAAAAAGTTAAAATTCTGTGTGCAAAAAGTCTATGCCCTTTTTAATGGACAAAGGGGTGCGCTATAACGAGATTTGGGGGTGCGCTAAAACGAAGAGCCGTTTAGTAATAGTATGCTGACATGGTAATTTTAAGGTCGATTGACCGAAAACCACCCTTATAATAGGCCATATTGCCCAAAACCACCCATTATATACCTATTTACCGAAAACCACCCCGATACCCCCTTCCGTCAAAAAATGACCACCTCACCAAATTTTCCCGTTAAAAATCCGTTAACACGCGGGTACCACGCGTCTTTGAACTTCGATATGTTTTTTTTTAACCTTTTTTCTTTTTATGTTTACACTTAATCTCATCAATTCATCCACATAATTAATTTTTTTTTTCTAGCACCAATTGAAACAGATTAAATACACACAATTTCAATTAATTGTTCTTCATATCCTATCCAGATCAATGCCCGCACTCCAGATCTCATCAATACACAAAAGTTGTTGTTCAAACCCTATCCAGATCTCATACTCCTTCTTCATCCTCTCATCATCATCAAATTACGCCAAACCCAAATCAGCAACTCCTGACTCTTACCCAAACCCAAATCCTGACTAAACATCTCAACCCCAAATTGATCCCCTCCCTCTAACTTAAGCCTGGACAATCCAAAATCAGAAATCTTAGCCCTGAAATCCCAATCAAGCAACACATTGCTAGGCTTGACATCACCATGAATCACAGGAGGGTCACCTCATTGTGCAAGAACTCAAGAGCCCTACACACATCCAAGATGATCTAAAACCTCCTATCAGAAACCGCGGATCCGCCGAATTGAGCGGCATCGATCGAGCATAGGAGAGGTGGTGGTGGTGTAGCGGGGGAGGAGGCTGGTGGCGGCGTGGTGGAGAAACTGGTGCCAAAATTTGAACCTGGCAGATCGCACAGAGCTCGGGAGAGCTCTAGTGCCGGAATTTGAACCTGGGGAGGGCTCGGATCTCGTCGGGGGAGAGGCCGACGGGTCTTCGTGGGGGCGGGTCCGGTAGCGGCGGTGGAGGGCGTTGCGAACCAGGCAGAGGTGGAAGAAGACGATGACGGCGATCCAGACGAAGACGAAGATGAGATGCGAGGGCGAAAGAGAGTGGAGGGAGAGTTGGGGAAAGCAAGGTCATTGCGGGTGTTGGGTCACCGGTGGAAATCGCCGGCGAGCATGGCCGGGTAAGGACCCAGATCTCAGATCTGAGGGTTTGGGGAAGGAAGGAGGGTTGTGGAGGGGGATTAATTGTGGAGAGATAAAAAAAAAGTGAAAAAAATTGGATATAGAACTTTAAAGACGCGTCTCACACGCGAGTTAACGGATTTTTAACGGGGATCCCTGGTGGGGTGGTTGATTTTTGACGGGATGGGGTATATGGGTGGTTTTCGGTAAATAGGTATATAAGGGGTGGTTTAGGGCAATATGACCTATTATAAGGGTGATTTTCGGTCAATCGGCCTAATTTTAATGACGTGGCAAGTGTGACGTGGAGTATGAAAATAAGAATTGCTCGCCACATAAGCTTTCCGATTGCCATGTCATTAAACCCGTCGGAAATTATACCGGAAAATCTTTCGATATCGTTTTTGATTAATATTAGCATAGTTCGGATTGCTAAAGGTAATATTAGAACATGAGATTATTATTGGTAGAGTTGTGATACTTGAGATTATTCCAAGTCATTTTTCCTATAAAAATTGAGATGACTTATGTATCGTGGAAGATTTAGTTTCTCAGTTATCGGATATCTTTTAACCTTTTTTTTTAATCATTTTTATGCAAGTTTGGGGTTTAAAGGTAAGTACAAATCTCTGCCCACTGAGAAAGCCATTATTTTATACCTCCATCCTCAACCACAACCATACTCTACACATAGTACGTACACACTATATACAACGTATACATTGGAGCTCTAAGAGATTATAGAACGCACAAATTTTAATTGCCTATCATATCATATTGATCAGGAAAGGCAACGAAAGTAAAACATCGTACAAGAATCGCACCAGATGCAGAATCCTATACGATCTATGCCACTTCTAGCAACTTGTATAACTTTATCCAAAGTCAGATGGGTGAATTACAGAACTTAATTAATAATCTGTAAAATAAGTTGAACGGTCTGAATTTGAGTCGATTAATTAGCATGAACTTTAAACCGACACCAAATTAATCCATTATTTATTCCACAAACTAGTAGCACAACATAAATATACAAAATGTATATATAAGAAAATCCAGAATGCAAGAGTTATATCAGTATTTAATAATATTTTTAATAAAAGTTCATCATCTAATCCAAACTAGTAGCACAACATAAATATACAAAATAAATATTTAATAATATTCATCATCTAATCCAAAAAAATTAGTCAATGGTAGTGTTTCACCTTACTTATATAATACATATTACTCTATTTTTGTACTAGATCTCCGATGCGAGACAAATTACCGAACTCTCAAACAACCCCGGAGGCCCTGACGCTCAAGTGCAACTAGCCTGGTCGATCAAATAATTGAAACTTGACAAGTACGTTTTTGAGGTGGGCTAGCCCCATCACACCTTAAGGATGACTAACCAAACGAGCATAACCCAAACAATACTATCATGGCAAAAACGAGAAACTGAACCCGTGCTGATAATATGTTAAAATTTTCATTTTGCACAATATTTAACCGGGAGGTGATTTTTTTTAATATTTATAATATAAGTTTTGATCTACTCATCAACCCAAAAACTTAAACCAATGAATAAGAGTCTCTAGATGTGACTACACTGAGAGAGCTAGCCCAATTCTCAACAGCTATACATTAACCCTAAAAACTACAAAACGCAAGGGCTAACACGCACCAGTGTACTACCCATCTCGAGCAACTTTATAGATTTTGTTATTCTTAAACAGCACAACCAATCTAATGTTATTAGCCAGAAAACATGCATATAGCCAATCTGGATTTGGAAGTAGAGCTGAACAAAATAGTGTACAATTTGCATTGTACACTGGAGTTTCTATTATACATTACACAACACGATTAAATTTAAGAGGACTTAATTTTACAAGACAACGTTTTGATATTGTCTATGGCACGTTCAATACTTGCATGGCCAGTCTTCTTTTCAAGATAACATATGCATGGAAATTGAACCTAATCATATTGTATTGAGTAACATCTCCAACAGTACTAATCAAACAAAATTGAAAAGTGTATTGTTGGAACGTGATATAATATAAGCACCAATATTAATACTAGTGTACGAGTTGGTGTGGCGTTATGCTCATATAAACGTAACCTTGGTTTCAACCAAAAAGAAAAACGTAACCTTGGACCAGAGTAGTGGGCACGGCCCAACAATATGTGAGAACAGTACCAATTGGGGTAATCAAATTTGGCCCAAAAACTTGTTTAGAATAAATGTAAGTTATTTAGAGGAAAATTGCTTTTGGTGCTCTTGAAGTATTGATTTTTTCTATTACCGTCCCTTTTAGGTTGGATTGATTAAATTCAAGTTTATAATTGTATATCTTACACTTACATTAGTAAGATTCGATACTAAAACCACCCGAATCCATAACCAAATCATCCCATTTTGAATTTTTAAACTGTATTCCAAACAACCCCTTAAATGGAGAATTTGTTTTAAAAATCAAATTGGAATGGTTCAATTATGGAATCGAGTGTTTTTGGAATTAAATCATACTATTTTAAGGGTAAGTAGCCCAATTATGAGCTTGAATTTGATCAATCTCAACCTAAGAAAGACATTGATACGAAAAGTCAAAACATCGACAAAAAGAAATAAATTTTTTCTTAGAACACTAAAAAGAAAAAGGGAAAAATTTAAAATACACTAGGAATTTTCCTTTTTATATGGGTGTGCTGGGGAAAATTCGAAGAATCGTTATTGCAGCAGATGGAAAGAAAGTAACCAAGACAAAGACAACAAATTTGTTCACCCAGATCGTCACAAGGACTACATCTATGGGCACTACCAAGTCAGGGATTCTCTACTAGATCTTTGAAGACTCAAGGATTACAAGGAAACTGATCTTCTGATCTAACTTGATTAAGATCTTCCCAACCTAACCTCCCAATCTCTCGGTAGGATTTTCTCTCGATGGTAAAACACACCAATTACAATAATAAGGTCAAGTATAAATAAAAAACTAGAGCTAAAAGATATATTTTCCCCTAAGAAACAATCTATCCTAAAAAAGAATAAAATCTTCGAAATCAATCTTATCGGACACGGGCCAAAACGCGGACAAACGGTCCAAGATGTGGGCGCGAACTGTCGGGCTACAGGTGCGGGTGCCATGGCCGCGGACACAATGCTTGCCCCTCCGTGAAACTCTTTGCAACTTCGAAAACTCGGGCTCCCGCATCCATAGCGTGGTCGAGCTTTCATCCGCCCCGCGCTTCTCTTCATTGTCGCCCAAAACTCAACTTCTTTTGACTTCTCTTCCCGTTTCAGTCCTCAACTCGTTCCATCTTCTTCCCGCTTAATCGAATCAAGTTTCATGCTCAACGCAGCGCACGGTTCAACCGACCTTTTGAACACATTATCTTAGGTCAAGTTGCTAGCCTGAGGTGGCCTCCAGCACAGTGTTATCTTCGCCATCTCCTCTGACACGCACGTGAATTCAAGTTATTTTGTACAAACTTTGGTCCATTAGCATCCAAATAACTCACCACCTATTGGTGAGTAAACCCGGTCTAAACCGGTTCTGGTATCTTAGTATAAATAAGGTGAGCTGAACCATGTAATAAGTGAGTGAGAGAATCATGTAATTGAGCGGGTAAAGTTGTTGCAAAACGCTCTCTTTGGATCTCTGTATTCAGACCACATTCTTGAATGAATTTGTGTGATTTCTCTTTCAATTCTTCTTCCTTGTTGAGTGAATTGAAAGTTTTCATGGTATCAGAGCAGGATCTGTATCCTCTCTGAGTTTTCTTCCGCGTATTTCCCCTTTCTTGTTCTAGGGATTTGGTTTTCTGATTTCTGAAATTTCTGGTGAGGATGGCTGAAGATCTCACACAGAATGCTGGAAATGGTGTTAATGAGCAACGATCGACCACTATGGATAACTGGAATCCATTATATCTCTCGAATTCAGACAATCCAGGCGCCATTATTGTTTCTCAAATTTTTGATGGAGTTTCTGGTTTCCATGCTTGGAAACGAGCTGTCTAGATTGCAATTTCAGCGAAAAATAAATCAGGTTATTTGGATGGTTCTTGTGTCAGACCAAGCGATGATGAACAGAAGTCTAAGGCCTGGGATCGCAACAACGATATGGTTATTTCTTGGTTGTTGAATGCTCTTCAGAAGGATATCGCAGACAGTGTTCTCTTCTTTCCAACAGCTAAGGAGATCTGGCAAGAGTTGCAAGATCGTTTCGGTCAAGCTAATGGTGCAAGGCTTTTTCAGGTACAGAAATATCTGGCTTCAATTTCTCAAGGTGCAGATAGCATTACTACTTTCTATACCAGAATTAAGAGACTGTGGGATGAATTGAGTGGTTTGCAATGCATACCTTTGTGTACTTGTTCTGCAAAGCAAGAAATGCAGAAATCTGATCAAAACTATAAGCTGATGACTTTCTTGATGGGACTCAATGAAGTCTATACTTCAGTTCGAGGCAACATCTTGATGATGTCTCCTTTACCAACAGTTAGTCAGGCTTATTCTATGTTGATTCAAGATGAAAAACAGAGGCAAATGCAAGTACATACACAATTTTTGTCTGCTAATTCAGTTCATCATAAGCAAGGTGCTGATTTCAGAAGTTCAGGTCAGAATTCTGGTCAAGGGAAGCCTAGGTCTGATGATAAAGACGCTCATTTGCTCCTACACAATCTACTATTGTTTGTGATCATTGCAAGAGGCCTGGTCATACAAAGGAAACTTGTTACATGATTATTGGCTTTCCTCCGAATTTCAAGAATTACAAAGGCAAGAGAGCTAATGCTAATGTCAGTATGCAGGAGAATCAGGAAGTGCAGAATTCAGCAAGCTCTTCTTCCTTGTCTCAAGATCAGGTTCAACAGCTGGTTATGCTTCTTGATGCTATGAAGGCTAGAGATTCACCATCTTCTTCAGTGAACTTTGCTGGTATGGTTTCTATACTTTCTCATTGTCTTAATTCCCAGAGGTTTGTTAGGATTAATGACAGAGATTGGGTGATTGATTCTGGAGCTAGTGAACATATGACATTTGATAGGTCTGTCTTGGTGAATCTGAAATTTTTGAGAGAAGCTTGTTTAGTTTCTTTGCCTAATGGAGAGAAAGTTTCAGTTCAATATAGTGGTGATGTTGAGCTTAGTTCTAGTCTTTGGCTCAGAAATGTGTTGTTGGTAGAATGCTTCAAGTACAATCTGTTGTCAATTCAGAAGTTATGCAAACAGTTGTCTTGTGAAGTGGTATTCTCAGATTCTAAGTGTACTTTGCAGGGCCCTTCAATGAAGAGGCCAGTGGTTCTTGGTGAGGCACGTCATGGTTTGTATCTGCTGTCCACTTCAAAGAAAGAGGAGATTATTTTGAATGAAGAAAAGTGTTTCAGTGCATCTTTGGATAAGAAGACTTTATTGCACTATAGATTTGGTCATTTACCTAGTTATAAGATGATCAAAATGTTTCCTGAGGTTATAGGGAAGAATGTAGTTCATAATGAAGCCTGTGATGTATGCCATAGAGCTAGGCAACAAAGGCTTCCTTTTCCAACTTCTTCTAGACAGTCAAAACAGTTGTTTGATTTGATTCACATTGATGTATGGGGTCCTTATCATTCTGAAACTCATGGTGGATTCAAATATTTTTTGACTATAGTTGATGATTTTAGTAGAGCAACTTGGACTCACTTGATGGCTTCTAAGTCTACTGCTTTTGATTTACTTAAGTCATTCATTGCAATGGTTGAGAGACAGTTTGACACAAAAGTCAAAACTGTTAGGTCTGATAATGCTTTTGAGTTGGGCTCTAGCATTGAAGGAAAATTGTTTTTTGCATCCAAAGGAATACTGCATCAAACATCTTGTCCTCATACACCACAACAAAATGGTGTAGTAGAGAGAAAACATAAGTACTTGCTTGAGACGTGTAGGGCTTTGCTTTTTCATTCAAAACTTCCTATCACTTTCTGGGGTGATTGTTTACAGACTGCCACTTATCTCATCAACAGGGTTCCTTCCATGATACTTCAGGGCAAATCTCCATATCAAATTTTACATGGATGTTTGCCAGATTATTCTCATTTGAGGGTCTTTGGTTGTTTGTGTTACAAGACTGTTGTAGGACCTGCTAAGGATAAGCTGAAGAGTAGGTCTTTACCCTGTTTTTTGTGGGATATCCAAGTGGTAAGAAAGCTTACAAGGTTTATGAGCTTGAGTCTAAACAGTTTTCTGTCACAAGAGATGTAGTATTTTATGAGCACATCATTCCTTTTGCATCTGAAAAGTTTCTTGATCATGTTCCATCTGGGGCTCTTCCTAAGGAGATTATTGAGCAAGGTTGTTTGCCTACAGATGATGTTTTTCAGTTTGCTCCTTCCACTGATCCTACTGATTTTGCTGTTCCTGTGGATGAGGAACCAGAGAATAATGTTGTGCAAGATAATGGTGATCAACATGTAGCTTTGAGAAGGTCTAATAGAAATAGACAGTCTCCTGCTTATCTGCAAGAATTTCAGTGTGCTCAGGTTGTGGGTGATCATGCTTCTTGTTCATTGCTTGAAGGTTTATCTCCCACACACAGCTTTTGTCTTAGTAGTTTGTCTGCTCCTCAACAGAGTGTATTTTCTTCTATTAAATACAGGGAGCCATCTAGTTATGCAGAGGCACTTCAATCAGATAAATGGAGGGAGGCAATGGATGCAGAATTTGCAGCTTTGGAATCTAATGAAACTTGGGAGGTAGTTGCTTTGCCAGTAGGAAAGAAACCTATTTCAAGCAAATGGGTCTACAAAGTCAAATACAAATCAGATGGTTCACTTGAAAGATTCAAATCAAAGGTAATACTCAGAAAGCTGGCCTAGATTACACAGAAACTTTTTCATCAGTAGTAAAGATGACTACTATTCGTTGCCTTTTTGCTGTTGCTGCCAAAAACAAGTGGCCAATGTTTCAATTAGATGTGAATAATGCATTTTTGCATGGTGATCTTTATGAGGATGTTTATATGAAACTGCCACAGGGGTATTCTCCACCTATTTCAGTTGATGGTGTTGCTGTTTGTAAATTGAGGAAGAGTTTGTATGGTTTGAAACAGGCTTCGAGACAGTGGTATTCAAAGTTATCAACAGCTTTAAGTTCTCAAGGATATTCATACTCTAAAAATGATTATTCCTTGTTTATTAAAGCTGATGTTGAGTCAATCACAATAGCTGCAGTCTATGTTGATGATGTTCTACTTACTGGGAACAATGTTGCTGAGATTCAGAGGTTGAAAGAGTTTCTTCATGATCAGTTTAAAATCAAAGACTTGGGAAAAGTCAGTTTCTTCTTAGGATTGGAGGTGATTGATACTCCTACATCTGTCATTGTTACACAGAGAAAATTTGCTTTGGAATTATTGCAAGAGGCAGGCATTTCTGAGTGCAAGAAAGTTCAAAGTCCTCTTGAGTTGCATTTGAAATTATTGCCAGATGAAGGTGAGTTGTTTCATGATCCACTTTTGTACAGAAAATTAGTAGGGAAGCTTAATTTTCTTACAAATACAAGGCCTGATTTGAGCTTTACAGTGCAGTTTTTAAGTCAGTTCATGAAAACTCCTAGAGTCCCTCGTTATGATGCCTTAGTTCATACTCTGAAGTATGTTCATTCCTCTCCTTCTCTTGGATTGGTATTTTCTAAGGATGAGGATTTCAGTTTGAATGCATATTGTGACTCAGATTGGGGAGCCTGTCCTTCTACACGCAGGTCTGTTAGTGGATTTTATGTTGTTCTTGGGTCTAGTCCTTTGAGTTGGAAGTCCAAGAAGCAACACACTGTGGCTTTATCTTCAGCAGAAGCTGAATACAGAAGTATGAGGCGTGTTGTTTCAGAACTTAGTTGGTTATCCAGGCTTCTTCATGAATTGTAGGTTCCTTCTGTTATCCCCATTCCTCTTCGATGTGATAATCAGGCTGCAATCTACATTGCAAAGAATCCAGTATATCATGAACGCACAAAGCACATAGAGCTGGATTGCCACTTTGTAAGAGAGAAGCTCAATGATGGTTTGATTTCTCTGCATTTTACTCCTTCCAAAACTCAGCTTGCAGACGTTCTTACCAAGCCTTTGACAGGTGTGCAACATCAGATTGAAATTGGCAAGCTGGGTCTGTCCCAGCCTCCAGCTTGAGGGGGGGTATTGGTGAGTAAACCCGGTCTAAACCGGTTCTGGTATCTTAGTATAAATAAGGTGAGCTAAACCATGTAACAAGTGAGTGAGAGAATCATGTAATAAGGTGAGCTGAACCATGTAATAAGGTAGCGGTCAAAACGCTCTCTTTGGATCTCTGTATTCAGACCACATTCTTGAATGAATTTGTGTGATTTCTCTTTCAATTCTTCTTCCTTGTTGAGTGAATTGAAAGTTTTCACCACCTTGTTTATAGAAATTACTAGTTAGGGCCGACGATTTTCTCCCCGGCCCATCGGTTATTAAGGAGATGAGCATGCTACTCACATTCTTATCGATTGTGTTTTTTACGTTAATTCCGATACATGGATTAATCTAGAATGATACACTAATTTTGATACGTTAATTAATTTAGTGTAGGTATCTGCATTTTTTATCTGTTTAAAATAGGAGTATTTTAGTATTTAAAAAAATATATATATATATATTAATGGAAAAAATTATAATGGAATACACAGTGAAAAAGGATTCAGGAATTTTTCTCTATATATAGGTAAAACTAACCAGTGTAGTGAGCACACATATAGACCAACAAGTGAGAGCAAAGCAAATTACAAAATGACAAGCAAGTGCATTATTATTCCAGAGCTGCCTCTGAGCTCTGGGGCTGCCATTCCCCTTGTGGGTTTTGGCACTGCAGCTTACCCTTTCAGGCCGGACAACGTCAAAGAGGCGGCGGTCAAAGCCATTGGCCTCGGCTACCGACACTTCGACACCGCCGCCCTCTATCAGGCCGAGCAGCCGCTTGGGGAAGCCATAAGAGAAGCCCTCCAGCTTGGGCTTTGCAAATCAAGGGAAGAGCTCTTTATCACTTCTAAGCTTTGGTGCAGTGACGCTCATTCTCACCTTGTTCTTCCTGCACTTCAAAATACTTTAAGGTAATTATTACATATGGTAACTTTTTTGTTCACTTATAATTGTCTATTCCTTGACTTTATAATACTCCCTCCGTCCCATTGAGTTTGTCTCATAGGACAAATTTTGTGGTTATTAAGGAAGTGATAAAGTATGTATTGGGATATGGGAAAGTGGGTAAAAGTTAAAATTGAATGGGGTAGTTTTGTAATTTTATATGTATAAAAAGTTGAAAAGGGATAAAGTAGAAGGAAAAGTTGGATTTTGGGTGTAAAAAGTGAGTTTGAATAAGGGTAATATTGTAAGAAATTGTTGATATAAAAGGAAATAGGACAAACTTAAGGGGACGCCTAAAATGGAAACGAGACAAACTCAATGGGACGGAGGGAGTACAAAGGTAATACATACGAATTATTTACTCGTCTATTTACATGTAGGAATCTTGGATTGGAGTACTTGGATCTGTACTTGATTCACTTTCCAATGAGCTCAAAGCCTGGGAAGCATGAGATGTACATGGACAAGGAGGATATGCAGGCCCTTGATTTAGGAGGTGTTTGGAAAGCCATGGAAGAATGTCACAAGCTTGGGCTTGCAAAATCCATTGGAGTCAGCAATTTCTCTTGCAAGAAGCTCCAAGCTACACTTGACGTGGCTACAATCCCTCCAGCTGTCAATCAGGTTGCCAAAAGTACTTCATTAATTTAGTGTTATATAAGTACTTCATTAATTTAGTGTTATATATCTCATCTCTATTGATCACTATCTTGAGCATTTGCTTTCACTTTTTTGGCTTTACTATTCCTCGAGTCCCACCAAGCTTGAGTCCTTTGCTCAAACTCGATCGGTATTGTCATGGCCTTGTTCTATTTCGGACGAGAAAGTTGTTCTATTTTCAATCTCATTAAAATCCGTATCTTTCTCTACTTTTTACATTTTTCAATACAACAAATACTATTTTTTCTTCAAAAACAACTTTATAAATCATTTTAATAAAATCTTATGCTGGTCACACACGTGACTTCGTGTGTTGACGTATGCTAATTAAACTGGTGTTTATGAATGCTCCAAATTAAGGTGGAGATGAACCCATTTTGGCAACAGAAGAAGCTCAGAGATTTCTGCAAGAAGAAGGGGATACACATCTCAGCCTACTCTCCCTTGGGCGGCAACGGGTTGCCCTGGGGAACGAGCCAAGTCATGGAAAGCGATACTCTCCATAGCATAGCCCGGGCCAAGGGAAAATCCGTCGCCCAGGTGATCATTCTCTTTTCTTAATCGAGCAATATGCATACTCGTATCGAATTCGGTCTTTACTTTTGATATATGTGTGCGAAGATTTGTCTTCGATGGGCGTACGAGCAAGGCATGAGCGTGCTCGTGAAGAGCTTCAACGAGGAGAGGATGAAGCAGAACCTAGACATCTTTGATTGGAAGCTTTCCGAGGAGGAGTGTCGTCAGATTGAGGAGATTCCACAGGTCAAAGGTTTCCCTTGTTCGTTCATTACAGGAGAAGGCAACCCTTACAAGACTATTGATGATCTCTGGGATGGAGAGGTTTGAATTAAGATATATGTTATGTATCATTACCAACGTACCCATCAATCCCATCATGTGCATGTTGTTGCTAATTAATGGCCTAATTTGATAGTCATTGAAGCACAATTAGATAATTGGAAAATATCAAAAAAGTGGAGCGAGGACGAAGAAGTAGAAGGAGTAACAAGGAAAAAACCAAAAAAGAAGCCAAAATGTAAAAGGTGGGAAAACCCGGAAAAAGGATATATCAAACTAAATTTTGATGGCTCAAAATTCAATAATGACTCTGCATCAGCGGGCTTTGTTATACGTAACCATGAGGCAACGGTACTAAGCATGGGAGTTAGGAAATATGGTCATAATTCAATCCTCCAAACTGAAGCCCTCGCCCTTAGAGATGGAGCTAAAAAAGCAAAACAATTGGGATACAAAAAAATTGAAATCGAAGGTGATAATTTGATAGTCATTGAAGCATCCATGGGCGCGAGAAAGTGCCCTTGGCAAATTGACATGTTGATCTCAGACATCTGGGCTTTTCTCCAGGAGTCTGAGATTGTGAGGATTAGACATGTGAGTAGGGACTGTAACGCAGTGGCTGACAAAATCGCTAAATTGGGCCACGACCTCCCTATTGAACACATTGTGAATCACCCAGAACTTAATGTTCTCATCCGAAAGGATGCTCTAGGTCGTCCTCCGTAAGGGGACCTCCTAAATTTTACCTAGTTCAAAAAAAAAAAAAAAAAAAAAGGCCTAAATGGTTCTTGTTAGGAATTTTTCCGGTTACCAACGGGGTCCTTAAGCCCATTATTAATTTTATCATTTTTATGCAAGTTTGGGGACCAAAGGGAAGTACAAATCCCGGCCCACTGAGAAACACATTATTGTACGGAACTGCTAAATGTACACTATTTTTTGGCTAAATGTACACTAAATGGTGCGCATAAATTAAGCGTGCAGTCTAGTGCGCGTAAATTAAGCGTATAAGGGCAAAATAGGAAATACGGGTAAATAGCGAGACGGGAGCGACCGTGCGCCTATAACAGGCGCACAGGCGTGCGCTTTAATTAAGCGCACATTGCGCTATATCTTCCCGAAACCTAGCCGTCACCCCATTATCGTTGTCGTCGAAATCGAATTCGCAAAAACCCACAAAAAATCGGCTACAATGGAGAACGACGGTGATGGCGGGAGACTCGTCGGGCCGGGGGGAGAAGGATCGACGGATCTGGTGCAGGAGGGAGGAGCGGGTGCGACAGCGGTGCAGGAGGGAGGTGCGGAAGCGACGGCGGTGAATGCGGGTGGTGACGGGACCGGCAGTGGTGTGGACGGGGGTAACGGGGGCGGTGTTCTGCCACCGGTGACTGCGGGGGCGGCGATGGGCGGTGGCGTGGAAGGGAGTGACCGGGGCGGTGGTGGGGTTCTGCCGGCGTCGACAGACGTGAGGGAGGGAGAAGGGCTGGCGGTGGCGGTGAATGCGGGTGGTGGCGCCGGAGAAGGCAGTGGTGGCGGTGCCGGCGACGGCGAGTTTTTGGGCGGAGGACGCTTACGGCCCCCGACCCGCTCGTTGTACACCTCCCCGGTGGTCGATCTTGCCGAGGTATGTTGTTGTTGAAATTAATTATTTAAGGAAAAAAGTTTAATTTATTTAATTTAATTATTTCCTTTATTATATGTTAATTAGATTAGATTAGTTTAATTTGTGAAGTTATGAAATTGTTGAATTAAATTTTTTTTATTGATATATTGTTAATTAGAATAGATTAAATTATAATGTTAATTAGAAAATTTTATTATATGTTAATTTGATTAGATTAGATTAGTACAAATTAGAAAATAATAATGACAATTAGTTGAATAGATATTCCAAGAATGTTGCTATGAATTTTGCAAAAAACAGATTAGATTGAAACAAGTTGTAGTTACATCGACTAGCCCGACAAAGATAGAACCGACAAAACTAACAACATGGTGCTCTAGGATAGTTGGTTCAATAAATATTTGTAATTGCTATATTAGTTTTTATTAATTTCAATAAGTGGTATATTAAAATATTGAGTATATTAATATTTAATAGAATTAAATAACATTGAGAATAAAATAACTAATTTAAATAACATTAAGAATAAAATAACTAACTAATTTAAATAACATTTAGAATAAATTTTTTCTTTATTATATGTTAATCAGATTAGATTAGTTCACCAAATTCTGATAGTTCACCAAATTTGATGCAAAGTGTGATGTCCACCATTGGATGCTTGGATCTGCATGTCGCTTCCATGCCGTTGGAGTGTGAGGTAATGGAGCTCCATCCATTAGCTTCACCTGTATATAGAATCGCAACATTAGATACAACAATATACAATATCAACGTCAATAACAAGGTTTGGATTAAGACATACCGGCACAAAGTGATTACGATTTCCTACGTGTCCTATCCCCAAATCCACCCTCGGGGGGCCCGGGGTTGTGCTCCTCCACCTTAAGGGTAAACACAAAGATGGAGCATACCATGCCAAACAGACGAGGCCAACTTGATACCGTGTAGCAAATGCTAGACCCATAAGTGGCATTTGGAACCAATAATTTTGAGAGCATGGGGTTTTAGTGTAGTTAACTTGGCGAATCAAGTCTTGCCAAGTCCCTTCGTGCCATGTTTGTCGGATAGGCTCATAGAGTTCTTTGTTCTGAAGCAACTCGACCGCAAGTTCATGTTTGACCCTCGTATAATCACTCTCATCGAGCCCAAGAAGCACGGCAAGTGACCGATATCCACAATGTCCGTCGGGACGTACATCCCGGGCAAATGTGATGTAAGGGATCCAAAAATCATCCACATTTTCTATCCCAAAGTTCACACCCATATGCACCGTGGCCCGAACGGGTTCTTCACGTTGTGACTCCTCCTCTTGTATAGGTTGAGATTGCATACAAGCACTCGTTGAGCCCTTTTCCTTTCTTTGTCGACGTACTCCTTTAGCTTGACTCACCTTTGCCTTATCTTTCTCAAGCTCCTTTAGCTCTTCTCGCACGTGCTCAAACTCACTCTTCTCCCTCGGGTCCACCTTGTTCTTATTCCTTGCTCCAGGCGGTCTTCCTTTACCCCTTTTAGTTTCCTTTCCCTCGTTTGTCGGAAAAAACATAATACTTCGTTCAGGATACTCCAACTGTATGTATAACTCACACATGTCACGAAGTGTCATCTCTGCAACGGTCATTCCATTGGTAGGACCGCTAGTTGATGCAACATCTTCCCACTGGAGTGATTTCCAAAAGTCATGAATGTCATCTAGCACGAGAGGTGTTCTTGTATAAATGGCCCTTGCCATGTCATGGACGCATGGCAAACCAAAGCAATCTCTCACCCAATGATCAGTGCACTCTTGTTCGTAATCCGCCTTCTTAATTCTTTCAAACGTGGCCAACAACAAGTCAAAACACCTGTCTGACACTCTACAGAACAAGCTTGAAAACATCCTTCGTATTTCCGGTGGCATCCATGGATCATCGAAATCTGTTGGTATCTTGGATAGCGAGAGATTCATAGTCGCCTTAATGTCATCAATTTGCGTGATGATGGCATGATGGATCCTCACCACCACCCTGTTGAATCCGCCTCTGCTAGAGCCAATGATATCCTTCAACACCCTATGCATCCCCTCAACCCTGCTAATACAATTGTGTAAAATACAACAAGCCTACATATATTAGCAATGATCAACTACACATTACACAAATCATACCTGTTTGATGTCCTTGTGAAAAAATGAAGATGATGATCCGTCCATGCTCGTACTATGTTTTGTTTATACGGAGTCAACCATTGTCTCTCCACATATCCAACAAGGCCACTTCTCCATGATAACCTCAGCTTTTCGAGCCTTCTATCGTAAATTTCCTCTGTGGTTGAGCAAAAAATTCCCCAACATTGGTGGACAAATGCATCGGCCTTTTGCTGAGTCCTCAACACTCTCCCCGCATGTGTCTCAATTTTGTTCTTGATATGCACCCAACACAAAAGGTGTTGTACTTCACTTCCGAAAACACTACGGATTCCGTTAATTAGAGCAACTTCGCAATCTGTCATTATGGCCGTCGGCATCACTCCCAAATCTTCAAATAAGGTTCGAAGCTTCCTCATTATCCATGTGTAGTGGACGGTCTTTTCCGCTCTCGTAAATGCATACGCAATGTTGAACGTCTTGTGAGTGC
This sequence comes from Polygonum maritimum, assembly GCA_963924305.1. Classification (NCBI taxonomy): domain Eukaryota; kingdom Viridiplantae; phylum Streptophyta; class Magnoliopsida; order Caryophyllales; family Polygonaceae; genus Polygonum; species Polygonum maritimum. The sequence continues at coordinate 44,554,889 of OZ002728.1, forward strand.
ATGTAAAACCAACAATCTCCACCAAGGGCATGTCTACGTATACAAATTTAACACGCATAGTAGTTAGTATAAAATACAAAAACATTAAGTACGAAAGAAATAACCACAAAATTAATAATACTCACTTGTTCGTCCCATAAGTGGCGTCGATAATCACAACATACGGAAACTTCTTCAGAAGGCGCAACGACTCCTTGTTAGCAAAAAATAGTATCTGCATCTCATTTGTGTTCTTGTCTCTAATAGGAGAGACTACATAGCCGTTGTTCACCAAAAACTTGAGAGACCATTGCGTGACCGTCAGTTCGCCCCGATCCTCATATTCTATCTTGTACAAGAAGTTTGCAACCTGCTTCCTTGTTGTTAAATTCCCCGGAAATGTAATCCTCATTTCGGCAACAATTTCTTTCGGGGTTCTCCTCCCATTGCCCCATCGCCTAGCCATCAACTGCTCCTCCGTTGTCATTCGCCCCATGAATGCATTCCCACCCAAGTCCCATGTAAGGGGATGATTGTGGCGACCTTCCACCACTCCGAATATCCACTTTGGATTAGGGTTCCTTGACTCTTTTGTCATATGACATCCTACGATCTCAAACTTACAATCACACTTCTTAGACTTCGATTTCCAGATTGGATTCGGTCTCCTTGGTCTACGTGGACCGAACTTTTCGCACCTAATATTAATATGGTACGGATTTGTTGTCTTTCTCATCAATGCCATCGACAACTCCTTCCCTCTAGCTTTCACCCATTCATATAACTCTTCTTTGCTATCCCACGTTTCATCGGTACTAAAATACTCTGAATAGTCTTTCCCCTAAAATTATGAAAGTATTCTTCTTAAGAAATGATTTAAGCTTTAACGAATATGCAATATCGAATGAATAATAAGCATTAACGAAATTATGATACACACTACATAAATAAAAGCTATTGATTACGCATTTTATAATACCAAATTGAAACGAAATTCTCCTACAAGTCTAATGCGAATGTCGAATTTTTGAACAAAACGAATAACGCTCAACTTCTCATACTAAATATTCTCTCCAACGAATATCAAAATTTCATACAAAAAAATTCTATAACTAACCGTGAATTCGCCGTTTGGACACCAATCGCCGAACTCGACATCGAGACTTCGAACCAATTCGCATCCGTCTATCCAATTATCGTCTTCCTCCTCTTCTTCTTCTTCGTCTTCTTCACTTGGAACCCAATCATTTTCTTCTTCACTTTCCTCCCTATTTTGATACATTCTTGAATGAGTAGTGTGTGTGTGAGAGAGAGATGTATTTTTGATACATTCTTCGTATGTTATGATGTATTTATAGGGTTAAATTTGCCCGTTAGAAAATATGACCGTTGGTGCGCCTAACTTAAGCGCACAGAAAACGGTAACTTTTTCAAAGACTGGCAACGGTAACTCTTGGGGGTTCGCATGTGCGCCTAAAACAGACGCAATGTGCGCCTACGTTAGGCGTAGAAGAAACGGTAACTTTTTCATAACTCAGCAACGGTAACTCTCGGAGCTCGCCTGTGCGCCTAACACAGGCGCATAATGGCAAGTTCGTGCGCCTTACATAGGCGCATTATGCGTCTTCTTTAGGCGCACAGGCGAGACCCCGAGATGGTTTTATTCCCATTTTACCCCTGTACGCTTATCGTAGGCGCACCAGACCGCACTGCTAAGTTAGGCGCACCATTTAGTGTACATTTAGCCAAAAAATAGTGTACAAATAGCCATTGCCTTATCGTATACCTCTAATTTTAATTGACAATCATATCGACTAGAAAAGGCAGCAAAAGTAAAACAACAAGAATGGCACTGGCACCGGCAGAATCCTATACTATATATGCCAATTCTAGCAACTTGTATAACTTCATGCAATATCACGTGGGTGAATTACATAACTTAATCAATAATCTGTGAATTAAGTTGAATGGCCTGAATATGAGTCGATTAGCATGATCTTTAAACTGACACCAAATTAATCCATTATTCCACAAACTAGTAGCACAACATAAACATACAAAATGTACATGGGATTTTTCTATCATCTATCATAAGGGCACGTGATAAGCATATCAAAAACAGATCTAAAACCCTAAAAAAAATAGTAAACTCATCATAAAAAGATTAAAAAACCAAAAATTTAAGATTTAAAAATCTGTCTATTATTAAACTCTTATAACGTGCCCTTCAACATAAGGTAGACCATTCAAAAGTCGGCACCAGATCCATTTCCAAATTCCAACTGATCATATTTGTTTTATATTCCGCCATAAAGATATTTTTATTAATTATGCTTTTTATCTTTAAATTATGTTTGTTAAAATAAAGAGGCGGTTAAACAATTATGATGGAATGTTTTATCTTTACGCATTATCGCTGGATTGGGTAACAAGTAATCGCTAGGGATATATTTATTTTCCTTCTACCCTCTCTCTTCCATTATAAATACATGTCTTCGCCATGTATAGAGAGTTAATTCGCAACTTACATCTTCTCGCTTTTTCTAAGCAATTATCGTCATTTACCCTCGACACTCAACTTGAACAACTGCTATTTTAACTTAAGCATCGGAGGTGGATCAGGGGGGTCCCCACCACCTTTGTCCATTGTTTTGCAGGATCTAGATCATTGAAGGAGCTTGGAGAAGAAGGAATACGAAGGAGTTACCTAAGTGCATTAAAGACGAATTTTTGTGCACTTACAATTAACGACGTCCGTGGGGAACAACAATCAAAGCCATAATTATGATGCTGGAATCGAGCCCCAACAATCAAGATACGATCTTAGTCGATCCTGGGGCAATCGCGTCAGGCGAATCGCGTGATTCACCTTCGGCAGCCCAAACCACGACTGCAGTCGTAGAATCGCGAGCGTGGTACAGCGAGCCACGACCGCGGTCCCCCAGCCGCGACCGCGGTTTGAAAGGCGATCGAGCGAACCTCGAAAATTGCTCGAAGGAGAGAATCCCAACGTGCGTTAATCCCGATATTCGCTCGAGAGATCAAACCACATCGCGATCCGAGCAAGGTGCCTTGCTCGGATTCGACTCAACCTGTGACCCGTTTCCACCCGCAAGCGCGTTTGTCCATTGCACAGACCTACTGGGACTTGGGTCAGGTGACGGAATCGCAAGTCGTAGCCCTGTTTGGTCTGAATCAACTGAGTCTAGTCGATCAAGGGATTCCATGATACACATTGCCGAAGTCGAAGTAAATCCATGCCAAGAGAACCGCGGTAGGCCCGAAAGCGCAACCGCGATCGCAAAGCATAACCGCGACCGTTGCCAGGCAAACCGCTACCGCGGGTTGCAAATCTGCAAACCCACAAGAGAGCCCAATCACGAAAACCCTATTTCGCGATGCGAGATGGGCCAGGCGAGTCATGCTGACCCGAAAGGCGGGAATGGGGCATCGACCTCCGCCGGGAACGAGCAGGATGATGAGGTCATCCACATTCTGGCCTCCACCCCGAGAGAGAACGAGACGATACAGTCAAGGTACGCACAAGCTGAGTCCCGCTTGGACCAAGCCCTAGAAGAAATCGCAAGGGTTCCTTAGTCAGATGAAACCCTAATTTGTCAGGCAAAACCCTAGTTTGCAATCCCGTTCGCAATCTCATACAACAAGGAAACTTCCTCAACCGGGGCAAGAGATCGAGCCTGAGACATCAAACTATCAAGACGGAAACAAGGATTGCACAAGCGGCGACGATCAAGACTCTCTTGGTCGTTCGCGTTCGATTGCGAAGTCAAATCGCGGGACCAACCACGAGCGCAGGCGCACGTCCGCGGGGGTGGATTGGTGAATATCCGTGGTCAAAACTGCGAGCGCGACACCTATACCCGCGACCGCGGGTCAACGGCCAACAAATTCACCGATCAATCCGACTCGCTTTTCGGGAGTTACTCTTATCGGATTTGGACGATCCATACATCGTTGGAAAGAGGAAAAGATAATCTACAAATCGTCTTTAGACATCATCCCCAAAATTGCACTCGAAAGGCGGCGAATAGGCGTTCGAATGCTGTTGTAGTGTGCAAAGTACGCAAAACAAAACAAGTCTACTTCAAACGTTTTGTTCGGGAGGTAGGAGCATTGAAAAGTTACGAAATTTATGTCTTTGGAAAGATGGAGGAATCATCTACAAATTTTCTGTTGACATCAACAACAGAAGAACGCTCGAACTGATCCAAAATCGCAGTTCAAGACAGACAACCCCGTTCCGTGACAGCATCGTACCTCTGTGTTTCAACAACAGAAGAAATAATCTCCATTCCTAGTCAACATCTGTATATAGTCATATAATATATATATTTTTTTATCTATCTGCACGTCCGAGCAACTTTCCAATGAATCTTGCCATACGTATATTTTACTATGCAGTTTATGACAGTAATTTCAATATACACTGATTACATAAGATATCCTCTAGGCAGTACATCTATTTGAGAGTCAGAAAAACTGAATTGTGAACTATTGTACATAGAAAATCTATCAAGTTCAGGTTGGTGTGACCAGTTTCCATTTCTGAAATCAAAACTTGTTTCTTTTTGTAAAATTATACAACGATATTCTCTTTTCCCGTGTATGTATTTCCTACTTCCATTTCCATGTCCATGTCTGTGCCGTTCCAAGTTTCCTGTTCCTGTATTCATGTCCGTGTAACATAGATCATGAGAGGGTGCTGAAGGGTTGTGCCTCACGAGCAACTTTGATGAACACATCCTCCAAAGTGGTGTCAGTGAGGCCCCAAGCATAGACTGTGAACCGGGTCTTGGCTTCTTGCACTTCCCGAAAGACATCTGAGATCTTCACCTCTTGTTTAGGTAGCTCAAACTTCTGCGTCCCAGAAATGTGATAGACCTTTTGTGCATTTGGTGAGAGACTTCGCACCATACTTTCCACCTCTGCCTCGTAACTCGAAGAAGTTGTGATCGTGAGCACAAATGAACCTCCATAGCGAGCTTTCAGCTGACATGAACGAACATTACACATTAAATAAACATTAGGATTTAGGAGCTCCGCTTAAGAGAGTTTTTTAGCACAAAAGTTTACCTCTTTTGGATTTCCTATACACTGCAAACTTCCATCAACAAAGATCCCCAATCTATCACACAGCACCTCAGCTTCTTCCATAGAATGAGCTGACAAAAGAAAAAGAAACTTTGAGGCCACATATACAAAGAGCAGCCAATGATAAAACATTTGGCGACAACAATACTAAATACTTACTGGTGAGAATGATGGCTCGGTCTTGCTTTGCCCGTCTCACCACATTCCACAGGTTATTTCTTGAAGCTGGATCCAGTCCGGTACTAGGCTCATCCATGTAAACAACCTTCATATGATATGACCAAGTTTATATTTGCCTTAATTAGTCTGCTTTGACTGATATGCATCAAAGGCTAAAAGTTGAGTCCATGCAACCAAATGGTATTATAGAGGGCTGGACAAGGATAGCAAAACATACCTTAGGATCCCCGATCAATGAGATGGCCACGCTTAGCCTTCTTTTCATGCCTCCACTGTATTTTCCAGAGAATTTGTCACCAACACCACCGTGAAATAAGTTCACACTTTTTAAGGATTCCTCCACAGCCTGTGTAAGCACATACAAATTCCATCGTGGGTGCATATTAAAGTCAGTTCTCAACTCTGGCTCATTACATAAATAAATAATTTTTGGGTTACCTGCTTTAGAGCATCGCCTTTTAGATTCTTAAGCCTACCATAAAACAGAAGGTGTTCCCTTCCTGTTAAAGATTCCCATAGCAAACTGCAAAAATCATAGTGGATTGGACAATGAGATTTACCATCAACAAATGCAAGCAAATATGTACAATTACAATACAAGCAAATAGACCTACTCATGCTGAGGACAAACTCCCATGTTGGTGTATATGTCATCCATTTGACTCATTATGTCTTTACCATCAACAAATGCACTGCCTGAGGTTGGCTTGGACAACCCTATCATCTATCCAAAAAAATACAAATAGTCAAATTTGGAAGAAAGCAACATCTATACGAATCTTGTAATAGCTATACTTCACATTTTTTTTAATAGTCACTAACCATGCTAATAAAGGAAGTTTTCCCAGCACCATTCGGGCCAAGCATGCCAAAGCATTCACCACGAGGCAAAGCAAGAGATAGCCCTCGAACTGCAGCTTTTGGAGGGTTCTCATCCCTTCCTGGATAAACTTTTGCTAAGTTGTCACATATTATGGCTGTATTCATGCTTCCTTCCTGTAGCAGTTGCTCCACCTTCTCCCTCTGATTGTACAATGAGAAAAAGCACACCAGACAGAAAACAAGTTATAGTTTACAGAATTTTGCATAACCACCTTTTATTATCTTCTTTTTTCATTTAAAATGCTAAAACAATGTCATAACTCATAAGGCGTGGCTTCTAGTATGTTTAAACATCAGTAGTAGTTAAATGAAAAAGGAGTAATGGGATTACCTCTTGGCATACATCAGGTTTTTCCATCTGAACAAAAACCTTGGAACTACTCTTCTGTAGGCTAGGATTCCTCTGGGTAGATGGAGAGGATTTCTTCCAGAGGTTAGGCAAGCAAAACAAAGAACATTTTTGCATACCACCTCCTGACAGTAGGGCTTTATCAACATAGTATGCAATGGAAAGCACAAGCAGCCATTCGACAGACATGATAATCAGGATCTCTTTCATTCCATTGGAGCTATCATTCAAATCTTCCCACTTCATACCATGTGTTCCCACAAGATTCCCTATGTAGGAATACTGTCCAAGCTCATATAAACCACGGTACAAAGAGAAACCAGGATACAATTCCATAACAATGATCCACGTTCCTGCACAACAGGCCAACATCAAGATAAAGAATGATTTAAATTGCAATCGGAAGAAAACAACTACTTTTGGTGCAAATACATATACAGACTTACTTGAAAATGATGTGTCTTGTACAAAAGATATGAAAAGAAAAGCTCCTAGTAGTCCACTTCCAAATATGACAATGTACCCCACAACTGTAAATTTTCAAGGCCAGCCTTTAAAATGGTTGGAATGGTGACAAAGAGTAAAACTATGATGATGCAAGTAGATCAATCATCAAGTTAATACCTCTGGCAGTCAGCACATTAGAAAAGAATGGGGCCAAAAGAAAAGCAAATGATATTTGCAAGTTGATATATATGAAAAAGAAGACAAATTGAATGCTGTAGTCATTGGTAGTGAAAATCTTGAGTCCTGCAAGGACGGGGTAAACAATATTCAGTCACTGGTAATGGAGTTGGTATATGGACGAAAAGCAATTGGATCAGTGTTTGATTACCTATTAATGACCCAAATATCACAAAGCACAGCATATAAATGGCAGAAAGCGCAAGGAAGTAGGCATAGGAAATCAACCAATACGGGCCATCACCAAGACCATGCATTTTCATCATCATCCGAAGTCTATTTTGATTTTCATATACCAAAAATGTAAGCACGGTCTGCAGAATATGAAACTCATACATCTTAATGGAAGTATCACAGGCATATCATGAATAATTAAAACTAGAAGAGATGTAGAGAAATACAGAATAGCAACTAATCCGAAGTTATGAGCAACAAACAGCTTTATCTGCTTTACAAACTTACAGGGAATAACGCAATGACGACATATGTGAAAAACTGTGCACTAAGGAGAGACGATAGATCAAATCTAAGCTTAGATTCTTGTTTAGGCATGTCTTTCACGAATCCAAATTGAATTTTGGTACCAGCCCCTTGCAAAAACTGAAGGTATGCATTGGATGCCTGCAAGCAAGAAAAGGATAGCCAAAGTAACAAAAAAATGTATTTGCTAGCTGAAAGGTTCCAAGAAGAGACATATTGAAGACACAATAAGAATTTACAATTGCACGAAATTAAATGTAACAGGAACAGTTTTTTGATAATCTAGAAAAGGATTACAGATTCTTCTTTTTCATGAACCTGTATGTTATTATACAGATTTATAAGATCAATTTTACTATTTATCTTAATCTTTTAGACAATATATATAGCGAAGGACAGAATTTACTGAGCAAGAAACATAAATCTACCACCACACATGCAATGAAATTTGTATACAACAAGGAGAAAAAAGATCAAAGAAGCAATGAAACTAGAAGGTATAGAAGACATACCAGATTAACTGATCGGGGCACCCGTGTCATTGCAATTGTCATGAAATTATTAGATCCAGTGTCATTGCTATAAGTTGAATTGTACCATATACTAACATTAAAGGACTTCTCGTTTGAGTTCAAGAAATCATATGCTGTCAAAAAAAATAATACACGAAGAGTCATATATGGTTCCAGCAAGCACTTGACCAGGAATATTCCGAGAAAACAAACCTGAGACGAATTCATTGATCTTCTTCTCAGAGGTCCCTTTCAAATAACCTCTATATAGCTCCTTATTAATCTCAGAAGAGCTGTTGCGCCACAAAAGACGGCCTTGAGCACATTCTATCTCTGAATGAAATGAATGGATACATCTCATAGGTATTAGATAAAACGGACTTGTGCAACATGATTGTAAAACAGTTCAGTATCATCAAGCACCAATGACCAGATTTCATACCCAGTGTCGAGGCAATGCGTCCAATTGTGATTGGCACTGAAATCGTTGAATTTGTCGTGCACTCAGGTTGGACATGATACAAAGGCTCACTTGAGGTAAAGAAAGAATCAATAAGCCCGGTAGAGGCAGGCAAAGATGCCGATCCCTGAGATTTTTAAAAGTGATCAACCTGCTGCTAAAAGAAATCAGCAGTATCAAAAAACAAAAAGGAAAACAGGACTTACAAAGACATTGTTTGAGAGACTAGCCAAGGGGTCAGACAGATTCAAAGGAGCAGTGGTCAACATACGCTCTCCAACACCTAGCAAGAGTTTGTAAAGCATATGTTAACACGTAGGAGAAGAAATTAAAGACATTGAACAACTAATAGACTTGGCAGATATATACTTTGTGTGAAAGACTGATTATTCCCAGTGAGAAGTATGGATACAGGGCAAGACCCTGTCTTCCTGCACGATTCATCAGGCAAGTCGGATGAAGGCAGAAGATCGGTTCGCACAGCACGAAACTGTGGATCGGGAATTTGTAGTAATCCAGGCCATTTGGGAGGTTGGGGAACAGCACAGAAAGCAGCCTGGATGGAGTCTGAGTACTGAAGTCCACACTGGGTGGTGTTGTTAGGATTGCAACCACATTTAAATTGGGGTTTATCTATTTGGTCGTCTAACACTTTCTGTAGGACCGTGAGTAGTACACAGAGAAGGATTGGGAATACAATGAGAGCGATATTGGAACGCTTGTTTCTTTTCTGCAAAATTATAAGGAGAACAACAATAATCAGTTGCCATATATTACTGATGATGCAATGCTATCAAGCAGTCGGAATAAACTCAACTCCTTGGTATTTGAAATGTACAACCAAAATCAAGAATTGCAATACTCGTCCGAATTAGACAAGCATATCGATAAAAACAGACAATCAAACTCCCCAGCGACTTTCCAGGGATATCTTATCAAGTAAAGACGAGGAGTGAGAAGCAAATTGGGATTGACCAGAAAGAGTAACAATGAGTAGAAAATAAACAGAATCGGAATTAGTAATTGGCCATCGGAATTAGTAATTGGGCGTTGAATAGAGCAAAAACACCAATTGCGATCGAATAGAGAGAGAGAGAGAGAAGGGATGAGAAAACCTGAAAAGTTAGGTTTTTACGAAGCAAAGCGTCGGCTTGAGTCCAGAAGGTAGCGCCGGCCATAGCACAATTGAGCGACGAACTACAAATTCCCGCCAATTCAGGTAAGTAATTCTTCAGAGTCGTCGCTAGGCTTGTGGGGAAGAAGAATTAGGTATTTAAGTGAACAACCCCTCCAACCAAATTCACTCGTCGCTCTCTTCTTCTTGCTCTCCCTCCCTTCCTTGCTTAGTTCTTACGCAATAAGCAGTCTGACGGCTTCTTATGTCGGCTCGACTCGGCGCCTACGCAGCTCAATCTACAAATGAAATAACCCATCAACTGGTGGTGGTACACCGTACACTGGTACTGCCCCTAAAACTAAAATATAAAAATAATCAGTCAACAGCTGATTGCGTCATTATATACGTCCCAGATCTGCCAACCATTCTATTGGTTATTTAAACTAGTGATTTATACAGTAAAATATACGGTAAATTTTGAAAATTCGATCTCTATGGTGATGACTTTGAACTTGAGTATTTTTTTAATTACCTATCGATCATCATCAATTTTGTTCTATTTAGGCCGGTCAATGAGGATGAACGCGTGAAGGCACTTAAATACTAGGACTATGTACATATGGATGATGCAAGGAGATTGTTGGTTGTTTAGTAAAACTAATTGCAAATTATGTTGGGTCAATAAAATTAATATCGTGTGACTGTGGATCGATCGATATAAGTTTAACTTGTTATTGTATAAAGGACTTTACATTTCCATAACCGAACCGCATAAAATCAATCTGTGAGGACGGCACGCTAAAATAAACGGCAAGTTGCAATTACATTTGTAGGTACGTTGACATGGCACTATGTATTCGTTCCTCACGTTCATATGTATATGAATTCAAAAGCTGGCCGGTGGATACGTGCCATTGATCGTGGTGCTGTATTAATTATAAGAAAATACATCCATAGATCCACCACTACGCGTTTCATAGTTGACATCCAAAGTTCCCATGGGTATCGACGATGATCGTATTTCGTATTGTATTAAAATACGGAGTAATAAAGATAAAGATTGCTGTACTGTAATTGTAAATGTAATGTGCTACGTACCTTTCTTACTTTCCATAAGAAAAGAATAGAATAATGAGAGCCTTGGGAAGCAATTGAGAGCGACAGAGCGTGTATCCAGTCTTGGCCAGGCTTATTCCATCAGCTCGCTCAGCCACCAGAGTCGTAGAAAGAAAGCCTTATGAAATTACACTACTCCGTAGTATAGATTGATTTTGACCCACATTTTACAGGGTCAAATTAAAATTACACTGGTTTTGATTGATTGTCCGATTGATATTGACCCACGGTTTTGACTGTAATACATTATTACCCCGTCATCGTCATTACCTTCGTCATTGAAATATCCAATTTCCAACAGATTTCGCCGTAATTTACATTACATTAGCCCCTCGATCCATCCCTACAATATAGCAAACTCAATAGTAGTAGTATTTCTGTAAAGAGCGCGCTCTATCGGTCCGGTCATGGCTCTCCAGAAGGGACTGCCCCTGCTCTTGCAACAATTCAAGGCGCTTCTGTGGAAGAATGTACTGCTCTCATGGCGGAACAAGAGGGCCACCTCTCTCCAGCTCTTCGCCTCCTTCGTCTTCCTCTTCCTCATGTTCTGCGTCCAGAAGGCCATCGACGCTCGCCTCTCCTCATCCACCTACTTCCAGAACCTTCTAGACCCCAACCCCCTCGTCTTCCCTCCCATCCCTTCTTGTGAAGAGAAGTACTATGTCAAGCTCCCCTGCTACGATTTCGCCTGGAGTGGCAATTCCAGCAATCGGATCTCCCTCATCGTCGATCGGATTAGGGCTAACAACCCTGGCCGTCCCATTAACTCTTCTAAGGTAATAATCATCGCTCATACTCTCATATACATCTCAAACTTCCGATGCTTGGCTACATTACATGATCTGTGATTGGTGTAGTACGTTTCTCATTATTCAATTTGAATGCCGGAATTTTATCAATTCAACTACGAACCTACGTTATTGTACACCACTATAAACCCTAGTTTTGGACGTCTTGGTAAAGGAGTTAAGAGTGAGAAATTACTAATTTGTTGAATTTTTTGCCTCTTTTTCCCGCTCTTTTTGCATTCCATGGCCTTTATCGCAGTGTTGATGGCAACCAATGAATTGATTCTTTTCAAAAATATGAATGTGAAACTGTAAAATCCATGGACATCTAGACATATATTTGATTGTAAGTAAGATGCGAAGTTCTGTGAGTTTATCCCTATTGGTTTGTGAGAGTACTGTGATGTGTTTAAAAGTCATAAAGCCTAATATCCACAACTATAAAATCTCATCCTTCCTTCCTTGGTCTTACTGAGGATGAGGGTTTCAAATATCTTATTGATACAAGACTGCCTGATAGTGAGGATAAGGGTTTTAAATGACATGGTTCCCTCTTTATGCCAGGTTATCTCATTTGCTTCCAGCGACGAGGTAGATCAATGGCTTATGAATAACCCAATGCGCTGTCCTGGAGCTTTGCATTTTGTTGATATTAATACAACTGTAATTAGCTACGGTGTCCAAACAAATTCTACTTCTGTACCTAAGAGGGGAAAACGCGAAAATCCCACATTTAAGTTCCAGATTCCACTTCAAATTGCAGCTGAACGGGAAATTGGTAGGACCCTGATTGGAGGTGAGTATTCTTGTGATGCATTTGATGATACTTTTAAGTGAAACCAGTTTTCCCAGCAACTAATGTTTATCACTAGCTAATACCTGAATTCTGATATCTGCAGATCCTACTTTTGCTTGGTCTATCAATTTTAAGGAATTTGCACATCCCAATGCGAAACCGTTCTCTGCTCTGGGGACTATAGGACCCACTTTTTTTCTTGCCACTGCAATGTTTGGTTTTGTGTTTCAAATGAACAATCTGGTCATGGAAAAAGAACTCAAGCTGCGCCAGGTATCTTGTTTCTATGATTGCTGGCCAAAGTACTATGATAAATGCAAGGTTGAAAATGGCTATTTTACTATGTGATTTTTTTCTTTCCACAGGCAATGGCTATGATGGGTCTTTATGAAACTGCACATTGGCTATCGTGGCTGGCATGGGAGAGCTTTGTTGTACTTCTTTCGTCCCTTTTCATAGTCCTCTTCGGGATGTTGTTTCAGTTTAGCTTTTTCTTAAGAAATAACTTTGCGGTTCTGTTCTTGGTCTTCTTTCTTTTCCAACTCAATATGGTAAGTTCTCTTTATTCAAGCCCTTCTCAATTTATTTGTTCGCATTTGTACTATACCTAATGTTTTGCTAGATCTTTTTTTTTAATTTGTCTCTCTATGTTTTCTATTCCTAAAACTAGACTGCAGCTGCCTTCATGCTATCAGCCTTTGTTAGCAAAGCAACCTCAACCACAACTGCAGGCTTCTATAACTTCATTATTGGAATTATCACTCTGGTACAACAGTCCTTAGATATGTTCCAGTACAAACCTACTATAGTATCCAACTGGTGTTTATTATGTGTATTAATTTCACGCAGCTTGTAACACAATTCGGGTTTCCTTATTCTACAAGCTTCTCCAATACGGCTCGGTTCATCTGGTCTTTCTATCCTCCCAATATACTTGCTGAAGCCATCTCACTGCTGCAAAATGCAGCTTCTTCACCTACAGATCCTGGTGTCAGCTGGAGTGGAAGGACAAGATGTGCACCTGGAGATTCGGATTGTGTGGTGACAATTGTATGTACATTGCTATACTCACCGATCTGACAGAGCAAGTCTTTGAATATCCAATATTTCAACATTGTTCTCATCTCATTTATTTCTGTTTCAATATGTGTTTAATATGGGCCACCTCATCCTCTTATGCAGAACGAACTCTACATTTGGCTGATATCAACATTTTGTCTGTGGTTTGTGTTGGCTCTCTACTTTGATAATGTCATTCCCAATCCTTATGGTGTGAGAAAACCAGCATTTTACTTTTTGAGGCCTGGATACTGGACGGGAAAGGGTGGAGAGACAGTTGAAGGTACGTATCAACTTTGATTGCCTTGCTTGTAGCTTTATGTCATAATTGGTGTGAGGAAACTTTAACTTATTTTTTTTGCCTATCAGAAAGTGGCATTTGTAGCTGCATGAGCTCAGCTCCACAAGCTGAGTATGCTACTCCAGATGATGAGGATGTTCTTGAAGAGGAAAGCAATGTTAAACACCAAACTGCTGCAGGTGAAATTGATCAGAATGTTGCAGTCCAGGTACGTGGTTTGGCGAAGGTCTATCCAGGGACAACGCAAGCTGGTTGCTGCACCTGCAAGAGGACTTCTCCCTACCATGCTCTCAAGGTCGAATCCCCTTATTCTCATCAGTGACCTAGCTCATAGTCTCATCAAACCTTCTTTTCTTGTGAAATATGGAGTATTATTTTTAATTTCACTACATATTTCATTTTTTCTTCAGGGCATATATGTCAATTTTGCCAAGGATCAGTTATTTTGTCTTTTGGGACCTAATGGAGCTGGAAAAACTACAGTCATTAATTGTTTGACTGGAATTATGCCAGTGACAGCAGGGGATGGTAATAATTTTCTTTTAGCCGATTCAGCCTTTTGTATGTAACTCTTTTCTAATTGTATACTCAAAATTGCAGCATTAATATATGGAGATTCCATTCGAAGCTCTATTGGCATGTCCAACATTAGAAGCATTATAGGCGTGTGTCCTCAGGTAACGCTTTCCCTGGCTAGTGAATGAGGAAATTCCTTCTTTTTTTTTTAATCTCAAGTTACATGAATTGTTTAACTCTGAATTTTTGTTCTGGATGATTTTTCAGTTTGACATTCTTTGGGATGTATTAACCGGTGAAGAGCACTTGTATTTATTTGCTAGTATAAAGGGTCTTCTTCCTTCTTCAATCAAAGAGGTAATGTTATGTGTCAAGTTACATAAACGCATCCAAACAGTCAGCTGGCAATTTTGGAAGTGATATGAGCTCATCTAGTCACAATGTGTTGTTACCTTTGAGCTAAAACATTTAGTCTTAATCAGGTGGCTCAAGAATCCCTCCAGGAGGTACGTTTAATTGATGCAGCTAGAATGAGAGTTTCAAGCTACAGTGGAGGAATGAAGCGTCGTCTTAGTTTTGCGATAGCTCGTATTGGTGATCCAAAGTTGATAATTTTGGATGAACCGGTACGCAAACTGTAGATAATAGCATATTATAACCTATTATATTGATTGATGTTAAATTGATATTTTTACTTTGAGTAACAGACAACAGGTATGGACCCCATAAGCAGGAGGCATGTTTGGGACATAATAGAGCGTGCAAAGAAAGGTCGAGCCATTATTTTAACAACTCATTCTATGGAAGAAGCTGACATATTAGGCGACCGGATAGGTATCATGGCCAAGGGAAGGCTTCGCTGCATTGGAACTTCTATCAGATTGAAATCTCGGTTTGGTACGGGTTTTATTGCTAATGTGAGCTTTGCTGGAGACATTAATAAGAATCATCAAGAGGCTGTGAAGCAATTCTTTAAATTGGTATGTTGGGCAACATGAAATTTCATCTTTTCTTACAGTATTTTTTCTTTGGAATATAATCTTTTACTTTATGCAAAATTTGTGTCAGCGCTTGGATGTGGTGCCTAAGGAGGAGAACAAAGCATTCCTTACATTTGTCATTCCTAGTGAAAAAGAGGATCTCTTACCAGTAAGACTCTCCAATTAGCACCCCACTACTAGGAAAGATCTTTCCGCGTCTCCTCACCTCTACTATTTACTTGTCTATCAGGAATTCTTTGCGGAGCTTCAAGATAGAGAAGACGAACTTGGCATAACGGATGTTCAACTTGGTCTTACTACTCTGGAAGAAGTATTTCTGAACATTGCAAGACAGGCGGAACTTGAAAGTGCTGCAGCTGAGGGGAGAACGTTAACGTTGACACTTACAACATCAGGGGATTCGGTTCAGGCATGTCCAATATCTCAGATTAAGAATCTTCTTGAATTTACGATAGTCCAACTAGACCTTTTAGTAGACATGCTTTCCTGAATCCACTTTTAACTTCCTTTTAGAACGCAAAAAGGCAGTTTTCTATGGTTCTCACATCTCTGTGTTGTTCTATCCACAGATTCCTGTTGGGGCTCAGTTTGTTGGAATCCCAGGGACAGAATCTGCAGAGAATCCTAGAGGACTCATGGTTGAAGTATATTGGGAGCCAGACGATACGGGTGCCCTTTGTATATCGGGCCATTCGCCGGAAATGGCAATACCAGAAAATGTGCAGATCACTCAAACCCCAGCGCCAGAATCTGGTGTGTTGGGGGGTAGGAGACAAGTTTATGGGTTGATAATTGGCCCTGTACAGACTCCTGAGTCCAGCTCTTTTAGATCATTTAATGCTCCCGAGTAATATCTTGATTTGGGCTATGTAAGTAAGCCACAGAGAACAACAGCTTTAATACACAAGTGATAAGATCCCAGAACAAACTTTATAACCATTACCCTTCCCCATTTTTCATGTAAAGTTTGAGCTAATTTTGCTCCTCTCATTTTTTTACATCGAACCGGTCTTCAATGTGAAATGTAATAGGCTTGCATTTACGTCTATACTTTTAAATGTTTGAGTAGTTATTTAGATTGTTAATTTAAGAAATCATAATTCCCATGCAAGTCTGGTTACAAACCTCAGCTTGGCCCTTGGCCGCCTGGCCAGCATCGCAGCTCACATTCTCTAACGATCCTTTCATATCAATGCTAAATGCTAGTACAATTCACAGATCGAATTGATTGACAAGGGGTTGGGAAACATAAACGGCAGATTATGTTTGTTCACTATATGGCTAAGTTATGATGTCCTACTATATCTTTAAAGCAAATCCTCTTCCAGTCATCTCCTTCAGCCACGTGTAAAAAAATTCTGCTCATTTTTCTTTTTCAGCCCAAAAATGTATCCATTAATAAAAACAACCGCTTCATCGATCATGTTGTTTCCTCCATGGGCTAAAAACATGACTAGACTATTTACTACAGTATTTTCAATGTTCTATTTCCAAAACTAAGCCATTGTAAAAATTTGGACTAGAGTACCCTAGCCTCCGATTGTAGTTTTCTCAAACGAGGGTTAGCTAACTACCCTAACAATTATGCGTTTCATCCTTGATTTCCGCCGATCCACAGCCGATCCCCACCCGTCATGCCACCGTCCTTGGGCCGCCATCCTCCTTGTCGTCACCGACCACAACAAGGCATCTCTAACACCGACCACTAAAGCAGACATCTACGACGCCGGCCACCACAAATATTGAAATAACTCCGATGGGAAGAAAAAGAACCCGTATTTGCTCAATGGATACAATCTGCTCATGGTTAATCTCCGTCGTGCGGCCACCTACTGGCCGGTGGTGTGCTATCACTTGTTGGCTGTAACGACTTCACACAAAAGATTTGTACAGTACTTTTGTTCTTTCATTTACATAAACATATTAGGTTTTGTTACATAAATTTTAATGTAGGATAATTTTATATAGATCAATTTATTTATGTACGGTATATTTGGTTACCCAATTTAGCTTTATGTTACGTTTACTTTTATGTAAGTCAATTTTATGTTACATAAATTTTAATATAGGGTAATTTTATGTAGATCAATTTATTTATGTATGTTGGTATATTTGGTTACCCAATATAGCTTTATGTTACATTTACTTTTATGTAAGTGTTTTGTTACATAAATTTTATGTAAGTTAATATTTTGTTACATTAATTTTATGTAAGTAAATTTTTTGTTACATTAATTTTATGTAAGTCAATTTTTTGTTACATGAATTAAATTATGTAAATTTTATGTAGTTAATTTAGTTTTTGGTACATAAATTTTATGTAAGTTAGTTATTTGTTACATTAATTAGCTTTTTGTTACATTAATTTTATGTAATTAAGTTAGCTTTTCATTACATTAATTTTATGTAAGTTTAACTTTGTTACATTAATTATGTAAGTGTTTGGTACATTAATTTTAATGTAAGTTAGTTTTCGATCGGTGGTTCTAGTGGTGCGAGTGTCGCCGTTGGTCGAAATCCGGCAGTAAGCCAGTAACATCATCGGCGGTAGGTGGAGGACGATTCTCCGTATGTATTTTGGATTTAGAACTTCTCTAATTAATGATATATCTATTATCTTTTAATTAGTAGGGGTAGTTTGGTATTTCTAATTAAAAGGTGTAGTTTTGGAAAGAGAATTAGATAGGGGTGTATTTTTAGAATTAACAATTGAAAAAAGGATTATCTTGTGATTTTTCTCTTATATTTATCTAATTAAATAATTCCGAACAATACCCAGGAGGTTTACAATTTTACATATCTCATAATTATCCCCATATTATGTCTATTTCAACCAAAAAATATATAACTAATATAACTTAATATATATATATAAGGATAGAATCGTACAAATATTACTTAATAAACAATTCAAAATTTAAGATATAACTATTTATTTAATTAAAAAACCTAATCAAAAGAGTATGATTTATATGTTAGGATATAATTAATATTTAACAATGATAAGACTAAAAATTATATTTAATAGAATTAATATTTAAATAGCTATATTAAGGTATAATTAATAATCAATTGAATAAATATTTTAATCATTAAAGTGAATGATGTGATGTAAATGATGATATAACTTGCTATTGTTTAAATATATAGTATGAGATTAATAGATAGATATCCTGCGAAAAAGATATCTAGATGGATGGATTATCACTTTCTTAATTTGTTCTTTATTATTGTTTCTAGTTATTTTAAGGTAGTAATGAAATATGTCTATTATGTCAAGCATTGGTAACGGTTGGTTTTATAAAATAGGATAAGATTACCGATTATAAAAAATAAAACATAAGAAGGAGAGCTTAAACCCTTAAAAAACAATTTTAAAAATATGTATAGATAATAGAATAGAAAAATTGTTTACATATAAACACATTTATCCGTTTTCTATACCTACAGATTCCGGTATCCTACTATATCTTTAAAGCAAATCCCCTTCCAGCCATCTCCTTCCGCCACGTGTCAAACAATTCAGGCCAGATTTTTATTTTTTCAGTCCTAAAATTAAAACAACCGTTCCTAACCCACGTTCTTCTCATTCAGCCCTAAAATTAAAAGAACCGCTCCTAACCCACGTTCTTTTCATTTAGCCCTGTGTTACTTTTGTTTTACAGTCTCCCATTCTTCAACCCCGCTCTTCACCATACCTGGAGATCGATTCCACCGAGAAAATTTGGGTCTAAGGTTCGTCCTCTCTCTGTCTTTCATCATTTCCCTCTTTAAAGCTTCTGAATTACGGGTGTTTTCCTTCAATCTGAAAAAACGATGCGACTGTTTCGTAGTAGTACGGTGGTTTTCAATTGAATTCGGAAGTTCAGTTTGTCAGTTTCGGTGCATTGGTGTTTTTGTTGCCTTACGATTTCCCTTCATCCTCCTCTTTTATTCTCATCGTTTCCGCCACAGGTACACTTCCACTCGATTCGACGACTGCAATAATTCATATCGCTCAACCTTCCTTCCTCCTCTCAAGCGAAACTGAATAGGAATGAGAGAAATCAAGCTTCAATTGACCCAAACCCAGAAGCTCCGTCTCCAAAGAGCTCTTGAGAAGCTCGATTCTCTTTCCATTAAAGCCAATCCCAATGCTATTGTCTCCGTCGGCGATACCATCCCCGTAAACCTCGAAGACGCCATTCTCAAGTGCTTGCTCTTTCTCCAACCTTCCGAGACCCTAGCCTTTTGTTCTTCCCGTTTTCCTCTTTTTCTGAATGTTAATCTTTCTCTGTTGTGTTTTGCAGGGGACATGGGACCTTGGAGCGTGATGGCCAATTGGTGGCCACGACTGATGGAGTCATAGAACGCGTTAACAAGCTTGTGTATGTTCAATCTTTGAGGTCCAGGTACAAAAACATGGCTTACATGGTTTATTCAAGCGCTCAAAAAAATTACAGTTATCATTATTATGAGTTGATGAGCATGTATAATCGGTTGCAGATACAAACCTGAGACTGGGGATATCGTGGTAGTGCGTGTCATTGAGGTAATTTTTATACAGTAACTGTGGTTAAGGAGCTGGAATTTATCTACTGGCAATGTGTTTTTGAGTCCTTGAATTATCATGTTTCATCTGGATTGGAGCATGGGGAGCTCCTTATATGGCCATCTTAGTCAAGGTATAGGTCATAAACAAAAGCAAATTGAGTGTTGTGGCAAATGGTAATCTTTTCAGGATTGAAATTAAGGTACACATGAAGTTGTGAATTAGTACTTATCTAATTAGTGACCTACTCTTTCTACTTCATAATCCATATTATCACTTTAGTCCTTTCCCATACTCACTTTCATGGGGATTAGTCACTTTCATGGGGATTAGTCTTTCATTGGTTGAATTCTTGATGAAGTTCCGTGAGACCATGACTTTCAGATTATACTCGCTTAATAACATTGTTAGAATTGATAAGCTATTGTTCATGTGTTGCTTGTGGTGAACTAATGCTCATGCTTCAAACACTAATTCAGTTGCAATTAATGCTTGTAGTTTGTCATCTTTTTGGAAGGATGAGATGCTGGTTTCACAATTGATGATGCTTTAATTGTTCTGAAATCTGTAGCATTTGCATTTTCTGTGGTTTTCTTCAGATAACATATCCTTTAAAAAATTGGAAGTTCAGTTAGTTTCTTAGTTGATCATTGTGTGTAGTTACTCAAACTCTTATTGTAGGTAAATCTGATCTTTGTAAATCCTTTGACTGCTTAAATGCACGTTTAGAGTTCCATCATGATCTGTATTTTCAAACCTAAACCATTTTTCATTTGGATAGACTTCCTGCCTTCCTGGTACATGTTGCATTTTGACGTTTGGCTTTGTTGCTATATAATTATATCATGTTTAAATATTTTCATAGACTGTACAATTCATAATTATGCATGCTTGTCAGGCCAAGTTTGTCTTAATAACGTAGAAGATGGATGTTTAATTGCTCATATATTTGGCTGCACCTGAAGTGGAATATGTACTTCTTTGTTTTTTCGTATTCCATCTATTTATTGGTCAAGTATATTTTCTATTCCTGAATAATGTCATCTTCCATAATGTACTTATTTGATCATGTTGATTTATCAAGTTCAGTGTGATCCTGTGATTCATGACTCCCCTTCGTCGGTTTTTCCTGGAAAACTTTCTAGCCAATATGAAAGCTGAAACAAGGGAATTTGGAAATATTTTTGATACTCTAAGAACATGAAGCTTAAAGAAGGCAACAAACTAGACATCAGCCCGAAATAAATCCCTTAAATGCTACAGTTTTTAGGTTTTTTTCCAAGCTGCTATGTAGTTGCATAACTTGCTTTACAAGTTAACAAAGATATTGTTTCAGCTTAAAATAATCCCTAATAAGTATGTTGATGATGCACTGGACAATTTTTGGTAACTGAACAACCTACTTTACTTATTTTTTATGTTAAATGGATATTTTGTCTGTACAACTATTTAATGTTTTATGTTTTCTTTGGCTGTAGTAAGGAGTCGTCAGGCTAATTCTTATGCAAAAAAGGGCTGGGAGCAGTTCACTGATGCTGTCATTCGAATCATTTCGGAGAAAAAAGACGGAGTGGTTTTTCTTCTGTGGGTGATAGTGCTCAAGAAAAGGCTAGGTATGTTCGCCTCATTTAAGGTGTTATATAGAAGTGAGAAACTGTTGTGTATAATTAGTATTTTTCATTCAACCAAAAAAAAAAAATTAGTATTTTTCACTGCCACCATCTTTATCCTGAAAAATGGTACCTCATAATTTCTGATGATACTCATTAGGTGTCTGTTTGGATCACCACAAAAATGTCATTATCATGTATGTTTTTGTGGTGATTCAAACAGGCCCTTGTAAAGTGTGTTGGCTTAGTAGTTATTAGTACTAATCTATATGTGAGAAAGTGTACTATCTGATCCATTAGCCTTATATAGCTTACATGAGATGGACATGATTGAATTTGAATGATTCTTTTTATAGTACTTACATAAATAAGTATGAGTAAAGATAGATGTTTGCTCAAAATGTTCATTTTTTTATGATACATATATGCTGATGTCAAATTGGCCATTTGGCCAGTTCATTGATAATGTTTCTTGTACTTTTGTACTTCTGTATTTTTTTTTGTTTCAAATTTCATTCTGAGATATTTGTCCAAGATGTAATCTATACTGTCTATAGTATAAAGCGGAGATAAAGTCTTCACAAAAAATTTTACGCCACGTGTCATATCCTTAATAAAATAATCACTCGGGCCCGTTCGTATATAAAAAAACACTAATCACAATAGAAAGATAAATATATATGATTTGATAAAAATAATCAGATGGACCCTCCTCTATATAATTAGCTAGTGAGAATCTCATATAATCTTATCCCGTAAAAATTGCCGAAAATTATGAATTATCCCGCAAATTATGAATTATCTCTTACCAAGAATTTGTTGTAATCTTCAGATAAATATTATTATTTAATAAAACGTGATATTTATCATAAAGTAATTTTTGGACAAATCCAACTTATTTATTTGCATATCTAATTAAATTGGATTTATAATCGCATTACCCGTACATGGTACGGGGGTTAAACTAGTTAAAATGTCAATCTATAGGATGATCTATGTTATAATGGTTTGAGATGGCTCTATGTTTTTTTTAATGTTTAGGTTGGAGACAAAGCAAGGAGCAGAAGTTGTAATGAGGCTGGTGTGGGTCAAACCATCAGCAGAGGAACATACGGCACATGCAACAAGCCAACAAGTGGGGTGGGACTGCTCGGGATTAAGCCATTTTTTAACAAAATTTGTAATGAGGTGCATACCCTTTTTTACATGTATACTCCCTCCGTTTCACAATAAGTGTCGTTTTAGCTCTCAGCACAGTTTTTAAGAAAAGCAATCATTCACTTTAAAACTTACAACTTTTTTAATCTCACCACTCATTACATTTTTTTGGCCAATGAATGAACAACTTTAGTCAACAAATACACATTCCAATAAAAATTATCATTATTACCCTTAATAAATCACTTTGAAAACGTAAAACGACACATATTATGAAACAAATTTTAAGTGCTAAAACGACACTTATTGTGAAACGGAGGGAGTATTATTTTTTTAAATAAAATGACAGTTATACCGGTTTTAAAAAAAACGGTATCCGTCCAACCGGTATCCGACCAACTTTTATACCGGTTTATAAATAACCGGTATCTGTCCAACTTTTATACCGGTTTTTAAATAACTGGTATATCAAGTTTTATTACGGTCGATTCAATACCCGACAAAAAACCGGTATCCGCTTCTAAAAAAAAACGGTATCCGCTTCTAAAAAAACGGTATTAACTCAGGTTTTTGTACTATTGAGAGGAGGGTTTGACTCTGTTGGAGTTTTGAATATCTACTCTTTTGCCTTCTATTTTGTGTTGAGGAGTGTACTGGCTTTTTGGAGAATGTAATGGCTACCTATGTTGATTGAACATGGAGTAAATCAGCGCTCGCTCAAAATTAAGAAGGGGTTTAAATGCTGAGTAATTTTGCAATTTCTATACATGATATAGAAATTCAATCATCTTGATCCCGCTAGCCCCCGCATTTGTACTGATATAAAAGCACATATTATAGCAGTAGCACATTAAAAGCCACCATTTGGGTCCTTAAGCTTGAGTAAATTTGTTTAAGTACGCTAAGAAATGACCAAAATATTCGATCAAAAAAAGAGACCAAAATAGTACCAGACTACCCGTCAATCAATAGTAGAGCATTGTGTAAAGTTGATAGTTTGACATGTGTATTGGAAAAAGTTCTATACTAAGCCCGTTTGCACTTCTTTATATTTTCATATAAGTTAAAATTATACCAATCAATATATCGTTAAACCATTAAACATAACCGTAATTAAATATCTAATGTCCTACAACAACAACAACATTTACTCGGGGAAATCCCGCAGAAGCAGGGTCTGGAGGGTCAAGATGAAGGCATCTCAGACCTAGATAAAATATGCCTAATACAACCCAAATAGAAGAACTAAGCCACCTAAAAGCACCAACTAAAAAAAATAAAATCAAACTCCAACCGAAAAAAACTCCACGGGAGAAACCCACTCCACCACCAAGCTGGCTGGTGGAGCGGATTTCTCCTGTGGATATTTAAAATAAATGTCCTAAACCATTCAAATTTAACCTCAAACCCTGTATTGGCCATAAAGGCGGTTTACCCTTGTATATAATATATAATGACAATATTTAAAATAAATCAAAACTGACACAACAATATATAGAGTGAAATATTATCAAAATTTATTAATAAATCCATCTAAAGATGAATATTTTGAAACTTAAATTATTATGAAATGTTATTGTGCTATAAAGATAGATAATTGGTAATTTTATTTAGTTTAATAATTATAATAAAAAATACTGTATTATCCAACCATATCCCGTGGTAAGCACGGGACTAACATAGCTAGTGTTTTAGAAACTGAAATGTATTCTCATAGTCTTCGCCTTCTTCTTCTAATCTTCTCTACACAGTCGGCGCTGCCTACTCACAGCTCACAAATCCATTCTAAATATGGTATCAATTTCCTTCAATTCTTCCAATCAGTTTTTTTTTTTTTGTGGTTAATAGAAAGCTTTAAACTTTGGTTTGCATACTATGATTAATAATCGGGCGGTGTTTCAGTCAGTATACAGGCGGCTTGCGCAACTTATAGGGTCGGCCGCCGCCATCGCAGCCCTTTCTTCGTCGTGTCGACCGCCTCTTACTCCTAGTCCTCCTCCCCTACTCCCTTCCCCTAAGGTATATATACGATGGTTTAATTACATCTCTTAATTTTTCTACCCTTTAGTTAGGGTTTAGTTTTGACCTAAGTTTTGTTTCTCTAGTCTATTACTTTGGCATGCATACTCATCGGCATGGGCGTAGTAGGCACAGGCCTTATAAGTTACGCTGTCGAACTCGCAGCGGAGATTAATGAGGTCCATGAGGGCTCGAAGAAGACTCGAATCTGTATTCCTATTTGTCATCAATCTTCACAATATTCACCTTTGCTTGAAGAAGGAGGAGCTTGGAATGATCTCCCCATGGAGTTGTGCAACGAAATCGGAATACGACTCCATACCCGTTTCGAGATCTCATGCTTTCGCGGGGTGTGTAAGAAGTGGCGGTCGTCCCTTCCTCCTCCGACCCGATTCCCACTTCGCGTTCCCTCACCACCGAATTGTCATTGGTCGGGGAATAAACTGGCACCGTTCTACATCACTGAAGCCAGCATTGCCATAGGCAAATGGACGTCGGCGCGTTTGTTGTATCCTTGCGGGCTAAAGCCCGGCTTTGAACTAGAGCACATGTTAGGCTTGGACTTCTTGGTAGTTTCTAAGGCCTACCATCTTCGCGCGCACAAGGCGATTGATGGTCGACGAGTACTCGGGTACCAGCCGTTTGCTAGAAAGATGGTGATCATTTCTTCAGATCCAAGAAATGGAGCCAACCCTGTTTATGCTAAGGCGTCTGATCTTAGTGTGGTTGCTCATTTGACTAATTATGGTTTCAATTCATATGGGAAACTAGCTCTGTTGAGGCTAGGAGGATCCCCCGAGAATTGGGAATGGGACACCGAGTTCTGCACTCAAGTCGTCGAAGACATTGCCACCTATAGAGGAAGACTATGTGTTCTAGACCGGCAGGGGGCGGTTTTGGTGATGGATTACGACTCCTTACAAATGACTCGAATCGCTCCTCCTTCTGATGTTCCTTGTAACATGGAGTACAAGGAGTTGTTTGAGTCTCATGGAGACTTGTATTTGGCTGACTACGCGTCCGTTTACATAAAAGAGGTTGTTGCGGTGTACAAGCTATGTTTGCCAAAACAAGAGTGGATTAGGGTTACAGACGTAGGCAAGGTAGCTACAGACGTCTTGCCTTTTTGCTTAAATTCTGATAGGTCTGTGTAATTATATATCGTTCATTGCACTTGAGTTGGTGTAAACAAACAAAGAAATCTTGTTTTACTTTAGGGATATATGCAGATCCTCTGTTAGAGCTAATTATGTACTCCTTGGCTCAAGGAATTTTGCGTTTATCAAGCTTACAAAGATTGTTGTACCTGTGATTGAAAACGTCTCAATAATGGTCATGACGGATGAGAGCCATGAAACCTTGAAGCTCTGACTGGATTGCGACTGTGTGCTTTCTAAGGTGGTGGGTATTTGTACAAACTTTAGTCCATTAGCATCCAAATAACTCACCACCTGTCTCTTCGGAGACATTTGACGAATAACTCACCACCTTGTTTACTAAGATCACGGGTACTTGGGGCCGGCTATTTTCTTCCCCCGTTTCCTATTAAGGAAACATGCATGCAACTCCCCTTCTTATAGACATTGGCCGGACTCTCATAGAGCTTTAGATCTTCAAAAGGATCACGTTATTTACGATAAAAATGTAAAATGATAAGAGAAAGAAAGAGGGGTGGTTGTTCTTAAAAATCAAAAAGCGTCCCGATCTTACCATCACAGGACTCGAGGGTTTGTATTTTTTCATTTTTATACAACAAAATCTCCGTATTATTATTTTCAGGTTTCAACATGTATATTATGAGTATGTTTTTAGTATCAAGTATACTAAAACCCGATTATACTTTTAACGTGTATCCTTAGGGGCATAGTATACAAAACTTATTTTAAAAAGATTTGTTACCTTCATTTAGACCTGTCAATCGGGTCGGGTCGGGAGGGTTCGGGTCGGGTCATTCCGGGTTCGGGTTGAGTTCGGGTTCGGGTCAATCGGGTTACGGGTCAAACTGGGTCGGGTCGCTTCGGGTTTTCGGGTTTGGTCGGATCAACCCAACGGGTCTAGAGTATCAATTTTTTGACCAAAATTTAAATAAAATATTATTTAAATAATAAAATATAATTAAAAAATATAATTTTTTATATATTTTAATAATAAATATATCATAAATTTCTAAAATAAATTTTATATACTGTAATATAATTAAAACCTTTGGGTGCACAATTACCCGTCAATCTGTCATTTCATTATATTAGAGTGTATTCTAAAATAAGTTTTCCGCCTTATAGATTTCTTGACCCAGCGGGTTTGACCCGACCCTAATCAAGAAATTTTCGGGTTTACCGGATTCGGGTTCAAACTGGGTTTCGGGTTCAAATTTTCGGGTTAAAACCCAAAATTTTCGGGTCGGGTCGGGTAAACTTTTGACAGGTCTACCTTCATTTATTTTGAAATTTAAATTTATTATCAAACAAGATTATGCACTTCATTTTGAGATTTTAGTTTTTGAATTTAGGATGCTTATCGTATAAGGACCGTATTGTAAAACCACACCAACCAAACACGTGTACAAAATGACGTATTTAACTGGTAATTTTTATCACTTCACCCTATATATATATACGGGTAAAAACTATACAGTGTAGTGAGCACACGTATAGACCAACAAGTGAAAGCAAGGCAAAATGACAAGCAAGTGCATTATTATTCCGGAGCTGCCTCTAAGCTCTGGGGCTGCCATTCCCCTTGTGGGTTTTGGCACTGCAGCTTACCCTTTCAGGCCGGACAACGTCAAAGAGGCGGTGGTCAAAGCCATTGGCCTCGGTTACCGACACTTCGACACCGCAGCCCTCTATCAGGCCGAGCAGCCGCTTGGGGAAGCCATAAGAGAAGCCCTCAAGCTTGGGCTTATCAAATCAAGAGAAGAGCTCTTTGTCACTTCTAAGCTTTGGTGTAGTGACGCCCATCCTCACCTTGTTCTTCTTGCCCTTCAAAGTACTCTAAGGTAATTATGTATACAACTATATATAGAGCTCCTAGCATTAAATTAAATAAAACTTAATTTTTTATTTAAACAACGCTAATATGGAAGCCTTTTCATGTAACTTGTATCAAAATGGGCATGCACACTCTTAGAATATAGAATAGATATGGCTTTCGGACGTCTACTCAAGCAGTTAAGCCTTGAAGGGTAGTACTCGCAGATTACCGGTTCGACTCTCATGATCACTACTCTCGACCAAAAAAAAGAATAGAATAGATATGAAATAGTTTTTGGTATTGGTTTTGTTTTTTAACTATTATCGTGTATGTAGGAATCTTGGATTAGAGTACTTGGATCTATACCTTGTTCACTGGCCAATGAGTTCAAAGCCCGGAAATTGTGAGATTTACATGGACAAGGAGGACATGATGGCGTTTGATTTAGGTGGTGTTTGGAAAGCCATGGAAGAATGTCAAAAGCTTGGGCTTGCAAAATCCATTGGAGTGAGCAATTTCTCGTGCAAGAAACTCCAAGCTATACTTGATGTGGCTACAATCCCTCCAGCTGTCAATCAGGTTTGTATCACTTAATTTGGTAAAGATAAGGTTTATGTATGGAGGATGTTATTTTTCTATATGGATTGCTATATGCTCTTGGGAATACTTTTCTAATATTTGACCCGTGAAGAGTCATCCTTTTGAGAAATTGAAAACATTTGGTGAGTTAATTTGAATATACTTGACTCGCCAAATTATAAACCATAGGTTATCATTATGTATGTATAAGATGAGCATACTCAATAATCAATATTCACAATTGGATCATCATCAACTCAAAATGCATCGGTTGTCAACATACTAATTTGGTGTCTCGAAACTAAAGGTGGAGATGAACCCGTTTTGGCAACAGAAGAAGCTCAGAGAATTCTGCAAGGAGAAGGGGATACACATCTCAGCCTACTCTCCATTAGGTGGCAACGGGTCGCCCTGGGGATCTAGCCAAGTCATGGAATGCAATAACCTCCATAACATTGCACAGGCCAAAGGAAAATCCGTCGCCCAGGTGATTCTCTTTTCTTAATCGAGCAAATGCATACTTGAATCGAATGCGGTGTTTACTTTCGATATGTGTATGTATGTACGCACACGCATGTGAAGATTTGTCTTCGATGGGCGCACGAACAAGGCGTGAGCGTGCTCGTGAAGAGCTTCAACGAGGAGAGGATGAAACAGAACCTAGACATCTTTGATTGGAATCTTTCCGAAGAAGAGCATCGTCAGATCGAGGAGATTCCACAGGTCAAAGGTTTTCCTTATTCACACATCACAGGAGAAGGCACACCTTACAACACTCTTGATGATCTCTGGGATGGCGAAATTTAAATCCTGCATTATGTCTTTCCATGTTACATGAATTTACTAGTCAACAAGTGGGTTTTTGCATTTCCAATCTCTCAAACAAAAACAAACCACCTTCTCTGTTTAAAACAAAGAAAAATATAATAACATAGATTAAATTGGACCAAACTGGTAATTTATTTCATTTCAAACCAAATCCAATCCAATCCAATCCAATCCAATCCAATCCAATCCAATCCAAATATATAGATAACATAGATGTTATAGTTGGACATCACCATTCACAACAGAAACCTTAAAATGTAAATCCAGCAACAAAGGCTAATCAGCTCGACAAGAGTTTCATAGCTTTAGTATCATCATCAGTCATCAGAGACGCCCCTAACAAGATAAGAAAAAGCTTATAGAAAGCTTTTATTTATTTATGACTCCAGTTTGTCACATTCAAGAACGTCATCCTGCAACATTCCTTGCATAAGATCTAGCAGGATGAATCTGCTGAGTTCGTCCCCCAAATAGGTCATTTGGACCATGCCATCCACCAGCCTTCATAGGAGGAGGGAGCGGTTGCCTTGCGTAATGTCTACCGCCAGATAATGTCGTGTTGTTGGGCAGCTTCTCTGATGTTGCATCCGGCATTCCAGGGAAGGTTTTTCCAGCAAATGTTGAAGCTGCAAGAATCAAGCAAAAGAGCATAGGATGTCAAGGGACATTGAATTTTTTGTCCATAAATCAGGCAAAAAAAAAAATATCAGGCTCTCAAATAATGCAATCAGTTTCTAGAAACATCCACTTGAAAGAACAAGACGGGAAAAAAAGAGGAAAAGAACAGAATCTTACATGGGAGATTCCTTCCTGGTGGTGGACGGTACTTAGGCTGTTGTTTGGGAGACGTTTTCAGAGGTTTTTCATTGTTGTTAAAGTCTTGATCATCCATTTCAAGTTTGCGTTGCACAATGGTACTTGGAACAATGCTGGGTTTTGTAGTTGCAAGCTTTGAATTTTGGAAAGGGACAGAGAATCCAGTGATGGGGTGTTTTTTTGCAGGCTTCTGATCATAAAATCCCCTTGGACCAGTTGTTGGAGGTGGTGTTCTGCTGACAGCAGCAGCTTTAGCACGAAGAGAAGGTGGTACGTACAGGCAGCTCTGCATCAGAAGCATGCGGAGGAAATATTCAAAATCCACAAAATCTTTAAGGCACAGTGCCTACTCGAGTAATTCAAGTAGTATCATTTACCTGGAAGAAAGGATGGCGAAGAACTTCAACAGCAGTCGGCCTCTTACAAGGATCCCACGAACAGAGTGCCTGCAGAGAAATCAAATCATTTTTTTTCAATTAGATACAGATATCTACAAAATTACTTTCATCTTAAGAAAGTGGGGGAAGAGAAATAGCTTACCCTCATAAGACTGATTGCATCTTCACTTGCTGCTGGTATCAACATAGGAAGATGAACACCAGGAAGCTGAATAGTAGAACAATAAAATCAGTCAAACATCAGTATTGCACAATATAACGCTCACAAGGAGACTTGCACATTCGTTATTTAAATACAGACAAACATTGCAAAGCAGTCCTACAACCAAATGTCCATATTCTCTCAAAGTCCTTGTCCATGGAATCAGCAAGTAAGAGTATTAGAGGATAGCACAGCCTTGGCAGATACTAATGCCTCCTAACGAAAATTTGGATACATAGATAAAGGCCCTGGCATATTAAACTGTTAGGCAAAAATCAAATGAAGATACTACCTATGAGGCCTTTAGCTTAATCTTATTCTGCTAGAAAAACATCCCATGCAAGTACACCACAGAGCAAAATACTTATTCAGACCATATGACAAGGAGATTATAGATAAGGAAGGCAAGACCCTGATAAATAAAAAACGTTTGCTTAATAATATTGTCAATGCTTCAAATAAGTTCAAGAGTGAATAACCTGCGGGAACTGATAATTTATAGATCTTGCAAGCAGAAGCCCATGGGCCCAAGATGCCTCTGTGGGTGTGCCTATTACACTGCAAATTTTGTAAACCTCATCCGCTTCACTGCACCATTATTGAGACATAATGAAGTTAAAAATGTTCAAGGATGTAAAAGTTTTCATATGACACTTCAAGAGTTATCCACTTTACTAATTCTAGCTTTCTTCAAGAAGCTGGGACATTAATTTTGACAAAAAATAGTAAGCCTTTCCAGTACCTTGAACCAGGAAAAAGTGGTCGCAGAGTAAACAGCTCAGCCATAATAGCTCCCATTGCCCACATATCTAAACATACATAAAAATAAATAAATAAATTCAATTCCAGTCCAAAGGATAGTTAAGTCTGCGAACAGGGTTCCCTGCTCTTTAAGAGTCACTCACCAACTGCTGGACTATAGGACGTAGACTGCAATAGCACCTCAGGAGCCCGATACCTGCCATAGAAATTCCAATAACAAACAGACAAACAATGATCAATAAACATTGAAAGAATTATTTAACGAGGACCACAATCATTGAAGAATGAAGAATGAAGAATGACAACTGACCAGCGTGTTGACACATATTCTGTGTAGGGAGCCAAAGAGTTCACTTCACGAGCAAGGCCAAAATCAGCTAATTTGATGGCATCCTTAGAAACCAAGAGATTCTCTGAAAGAACCAAAATACAAAAGCTGAGGTTCAGATACTAAAAGCAACAAATTTAACAAGAACCAACTCTCCTAATAGAACAAGCAACAGACAAACATGAAGCTTCAATAAAATCCACCAACATCCTACAGTATATAACATTCAAGTGCGGTTTAGTTCATGATACAGAGATACATCTTCGAGATACTAAAACATATTCATGACCCATA
The DNA here is from genome assembly GCA_963924305.1 of Polygonum maritimum. Taxonomy (NCBI): domain Eukaryota; kingdom Viridiplantae; phylum Streptophyta; class Magnoliopsida; order Caryophyllales; family Polygonaceae; genus Polygonum; species Polygonum maritimum. The sequence continues at coordinate 44,586,719 of OZ002728.1, forward strand.
ACTCTATTAGTATCTCCTGCCCGAGATTTTATTACCGCCTAAAACCCTATGAACATGTCGAACTTAATGACACCTTGCACAACGTTTTCTGATTTAAACCACATCTCCACGGGAATTGTAAAATGCAGCACATTATAATATCTCACAAATGCTTAAGGGCTCTAGGTCATCTCCATGAGATTCAAAAAAAAAACATCATTGGCTAAAATAAGAATCCTCGCTTAACCAAAATTTTAGCAACCTCTACAAGACTAATGATGAATATGCATCTACTTCATTAACTTCCCTAATTTAATAAACCTAATTTAAAAAAAAAGTCTGCCACCCCTTTAGTGAACTGTAAAATGTATCACATTAGCTGAAAAAACAATTGACTCATTATGGGAAGTTATTTTCAATAATTATCCTATATTGTAGTCAAAGAAGCCCATGCCAAGTCTACACTATCAACTGACTTATTTATGTACCTGGCTTAAGATCACGGTGAAAATATCCACGGTGGTGCATATAGGCAAGGCCTTGAAACACTTGAAAGCACCAATTTTTTATTTCAGCTTCTGAAAACGGCCTAATCCTGTCTTTCATAAGCTGGTATAAGCTTTGTTCCTGACATGAAAGAAATTTTTCAAAAAATTTAGCCTCCAATTGAAACGTGTACAGCAATAAAAACAAACACCAGAAAGAACCTGATAGTGATTGGGACATTACCATATATTCGAAAACAAAGTATAGGATGTCATGCTCCCTAATCACTTCCTTCAGCTTTACAATGTTTGGATGGTTCATCTTCCTCAGAGACTGTGATAGTTTAAACATTACATTCATAGGAATCTGAAACAAGAACCACACAGAACAGCACATAAAGAAGAAAGAGAACTACCTTGACTTCTCTTAAATTTATGCATTCATCCCAAGAATAATATCTTTTCTTCATCTTCTTTACTGCAACCTGTTGAAAGTTGAAATTAGTTCCTGAAACATCATCCTTTCAAGTCTTTAAAAACGTAGAGAGGCAAACATAATATGTATCAAATAGCAGCCAATCTCCAGGTTAAAAAAAAATAGGGATAAAGACAATATGCAAATAACATGATTACAGTAAATGAAAACATACAACTTCTCCTGTTTGTTTATTTATGGCTCGCCACACAGTTCCAAATGTTCCATCGCCGACTTCTTTAATAATGTTATACCTGTATTGGCACCCGTTTTAAGCAACCTCATATAAAAACAATGCTTCTAGCGTATAACTAGAAAAGTAATACAGAAAACTAAGAAAACATGTACAACTGACCCACCTCTCCATTGTAGCAGAAAAGCACAAGATTCTATAGCAGGTGACTTGTTCCTTTATTCAACGAGTTCCCAAACTGGAAAGCAAAGAACATAAACTAACACTCTGGTAGACGGAAAGTAGTAGAGCTATATAACGATAAGATATTCCCTGGCTGATAAGCTGAAATCCAGTTTCAACTTTCCACCATGGCACGCTTCAATATGATGAAAGGAAGCAAGACTTCACAGCCTTATTTATGAGGCATTTCCAAACAACTAGACCATGAAAGCAGAACGATGTAGACACGAGGCATCTACCAGCATCATATAACATGATTATCAGTATAGATCTCCCACTTCGATGTGAATGAATAGTGACCTCCAAGAGACTGTCATCTTCCAAAAGATATCCATGCTTCTAACAGCTACCCATGATGTGCCAAGAGAAAGTAACTACTACCAAAAAGAGAACTTAAACAAGACAGGCTTAACGGAAGATGATTGCTGTAGCTGTCTCTCAAAACTTACAAGCAGATCTCTTCTCAACCCTGAGAAGTGACAACAAAATACCCACGTGTTACAATAAAACAAAGCAACATACTAAGCAGCTATGGACAAGCAGAAATTATAATCTGTACCTCGGAAGGTGTTTTCTCGAAACTACTATTTGTTCAGCAGAGAACTGCCCAAGAGAAAGTAGGTTCAGATATCGATTTGAATGTAAATCGAATTTGACAATTGACATCTACTTACTCATAAGAGTGCAGTAAAGGTTGCAAAACTCTCTCAGAGGGAAATGACATGAGGTCTCCTATTGTAACCATTAACGAAGACTTGAGCACTAGGTGCAGTTGACAAAGGATACAAGAAGGAAATTTCCAAGGATGAAAAACCGCCAGTGAAGGACTTCTTGCAATGGAGAAACCCTGAAGTGGAAGCAATTAGACCAGAAATGTGCATGCTCCATCTCTGTACAGTTAAAGATGCGTCTGTAAGATCAAAGTCCAGCACCTGCAAAACAAGCCTTGCCAGTGAGTAACAACAAAAATACAAATCCTGGTGGTGGCAGAGCAGTATCCTAACTCCACATGCACAAGGCAACACCAACTCTTAGAAAATGTGGATAGCAGGGTACTTTCAGATACAAAGCATGATTTAGAACTAACAAAATCACATGTCAAGATGAAAGGAAAAATATCTCATTCATAATGCCATATAGTTTGTGTTCATCACATTTTATCTAGTGTTAATTGATTGCAATTCACATCTAGCTTGTCCTCAAGACCATGTCAGAAACAACAAGCAGAAAAACAAATGTCAATCACACTTCAAGATATCACAACGAGACAGACTTAGCCAAACTGCATCTATGCAAGACCATAAGTTACAAACACAGATTGACCATCGTATAAATTCAACATACAGAATCCACAAAACAAGATTAATCACCCAGTCTCCAGTGGTCGATCAGCAGATGTTTCAACAAGAAAAGTACGCACAAGAACAACTCCATATAAGTTCCAACGGAATTGAAGACAACAAACAGAAGAGCCTCATCCAATTATTCAATTTTTCAACCTGATCAATCATCTACTATTAAAATAATCAAAACCAAGTCAGAACACAGCTTACAAAGCTCATACTATGCCTACCAGATTCATTCACCAGCCGCGTACCACCTCAAACAACTCGAAACCCTAATTGAACACGTACATGCCGAAATCGAAACCCTCGTTCAAATCAAACAACAGCAAAGCTCCCAAAAACAAACCGAATCAATCCAAATTACATCAAATAGACCACATAAGCAAACGGCCAATTAGATCAAGACCGAGCCACACACGCCTAATCAAATCAAATTCAAGAGAAACGAAAGAGGGCAAGATCTGATACACGGCAAAGGAGCGGAAAAGGAGGACGAACCTGCAAGCCAACCGGCATAACCTCCCTTACGACGGAAGAAAAAGGTCGAATCCAGAGCGAACAGCGTTTTGTCGTCCCCTTTTCCCCTTCTCTCTCTTCTGTGGTTCTCTCTCTTCTTCGGTGTTGTGTTTCCTCTTGTGATTTGTGAACGGTGTGTTTCTGACCGAAAATCTCCCTTTTATTGCAAAGACCCAGCCTTGGAAGCTACGAAAGCGTGTTTCTCCTTTTGCCCAAAAAATATTCTCTAATAGTAGATATTTATTCCCTTATAACAAATCCCTATATTCGGATTATATAAATTTTACTTTTACTAACACTGCAATAAATTTTTCGTTACTTTGTTACTTTACTAGCGTATTTACCCGTGTCGTTCGATGAACTTTATTAATATTTTATCGGAAATTTCACCCGGTAACCCTGTGGTTAAGGCAATTTTACGTGGTACCCACTCATTTACGCTATTTCACGTGGTAACCCTGTAGTTTTGACAAATTTTGTCAACTAACTCTGCCATTACTTTACAGTCTAAAATGTTAAATTGGTTCTTTTTTTTCTTTTTTTTTTTTGAGAAAAAATTGTTTTTTAAAAATATTCTTTAAAAATTTCATATTTTCAAGAATTAGTAGATAGGTTGTGTTATTATTACTAGAATATATGATAATTATATTATCCGTATATGTGTTGATATCCGGAATTGTCACCGCGTTGGTGCACGAGATGGATAATATTAACATAAAAAATTAAAACGCTAAGCATGTTTTTAACGCGCTAAGTACGCGAATAACTGAAATGAATAAATGTACGCGTATGGTAGCATGTATATACGTAACGTCCCACATCAACCATACGAAGGCGAAGTTGTAACTGAGGGAAACTTATTTGTACCTTGCCGCGTTGGGGGCTATCCACTTGCCGCGTTGTGTATGTTGTTTCAGCATGTGGCCTAGCCACTTTTGTTGACTTTTCAACCAAATCTCCAACATGGCCAAATGAAATACTTAAGGAGGGGATTTTTCTTAGCTTCCCACATCGACAATCAACGGCCAAGCAGCCAGCTTCCTCATTCTATATATAGTGATGTTGGGCAAAGTTAAAGGAGATCGGAAATGGCCTGTCCCGAGACGTGTTCTCGAAGGACGGGCCCCGACGTGTTTGAGTCTCCAAGGAGCTCGCACTATTTTACGGGAAAGACCTTAAAAAGTCTTATAAGCCTTCGAAAAGAGAATAAAATAATACGCGGGGGGTGGGAGAGCTTAAAACAAGACGAGCCGGTTTCTAGCGCGCCGAAAGGCCCGAGAGTTTAATAATTTTATCCCGTATTTGGTTCGAGATTTTCGGGCCTCAACATTGGCGCCGTCCGTGGGGACCTTCTCGTCCTAGGACTGTCATGCTCTCGGGTCGTCGGTTAAGAATCGCGCAGGTTAGTGTGTTTTTTGCTTATATAATTAGTATGCATTTTTAATTAGCATGGATCGCGATGGACGCGCGGCCCCATCGCGGCTCATGGCCTTGGCTTGCAGCCTTGGCCCGTGGCCCCATCACGGCCCGTGGCCTTGGCCCGCGACCCCATAATAACATCTCCGAAAAGAGAATAAACTAACAATCCTCCGAAACGAGAATAAACTAACAAGCCTCCGCCGTGTCTTCACCGGCCCGCCACCGCGCTCTTCCGACCTCTTGCCGTCGCGCTTATCACTCTAGCGTGGTCAGTTGCCGTGGCCTGTGGCCCCCTTCTGGACATCGCATTGCCGAAGACGCGGGGGCTCGTAACTGGAGTGCGTGGCAAGCTTCACTGATCCTGTTGCACGTTGTCAACGCGCTAAGTGCAAAAATTGACGTGTATGTAACTCTGATCGAATTCGGGTTGCTCGTGTTGTTCTTGTTGTCAGGATTTGTTGTTTTAGGGTTTTGTGAATTTGTCAAATCTCTTGTAACGCGCTTGCTTGGCAGGTCATAAGCACTAATGAAAAGATCTCTCTTTTTGGTTTGGGGGAAGAGGCTCGGGGTTTTATTTTGCCCGGCTCTTCCTCTGGTGTGCGGTGTTGATTATGGTGTGGTGTCTTCTTACGCGCTACTCTCACTTTTTGCATTCCAACGCCTAGCGAACGCCATTAATGAACCTCGAGATATTAGCAATTGACTAATACAGGTTTGTTATACACAAGTTTAACACCAAACTAAATAACGCCTCCGAAACGAGAATAAACTAAATAAGCCTCATATGGCCCGCGACTCCATTTAGACAACGGCTGTTTTTGAGCTTTGCTCACAGTTACCGTCAATGCGCTAATCACATTCTGTAAAGCAAAACGCGCGCGATGCGCATAGGCGCACTCGAGTCGGTTACGCCACTCGCAGCTGCTTAAAGCCTTAAAACATCAAACTCCACAGTCGTTAGGGAAAACCCGACTTGCCGTCCTCGCTCGGGGTTGTCCGCTAACGCGCGCGATGCGCATAGGCGCACTCGAGTCGGTTACGCCACTCGCAGCTGCTTAAAGCCTTAAAACATCAAACTCCACAGTCGTTAGGGAAAACCCGAGTTGCCATCCTCGCTCGGGGTTGTCCGCTAACGCGCACGATGTGCATAGGCGCACTCGAGTCGGTTACGCCACTCGCAGCTGCTTAAAGCCTTAAAACATCAAACTCCACAGTCGTTAGGGAAAACCCGAGTTGCCGTCCTCGCTCGGGGTTGTCCGCTAACGCGCGCGATGCGCATAGGCGCACTCGAGTCGGTTACGCCGCTCGCAGCTGCTTAAAGCCTTAAAACATCAAACTCCACAGTCGTTAGGGAAAACCCGAGTTGCCGTCCTCGCTCGGGGTTGTCCGCTAACGCGCGCGATGCGCATAGGCGCACTCGAGTCGGTTACGCCGCTCGCAGCTGCTTAAAGCCTTAAAACATCAAACTCCACAGTCGTTAGGGAAAACCCGAGTTGCCGTCCTCGCTCGGGGTTGTCCGCTAACGCGCGCGATGCGCATAGGCGCACTTGAGTCGGTTACGCCGCTCGCAGCTGCTTAAAGCCTTAAAACATCAAACCTTCACAATTATCGTTAAGGCAAATCGCCGAGCTGAGCTCGGGGTTTGGCCCGCGTTGAACGTGAGGGCACGCTCGAGTTGACTTCATCGCTCGTAGTCGCGATAAACCCAAAAATCCAAATTCTATAAGGCAAATCGCCGGGCTGAGCTCGGGATTTGGCCCGCGTTGAGCGCGAGGGCATGCTCGAGTAGACTTCATCGCTCGTAGTCGCGATAAGTCCAAACATCGAATTATTATATAAGACAAACCGCCGAGCTAGGTTCGGGGTTTGACCCGCGCGCGATGCATTTAGGCGCGCTCGAGTTGGGTTACACCCCTCGCAATCGTTTGAAGCCTTAAAAACATCAAGTACCAAAACCATCGTTAGGGAACCTGCCAAGCTATCGCTTGGGGTTGTCCACTAACAGACGCGACGCGCGTAGGCGTGCTCGAGTTGGTTACACAGCTCGAGCCGGTTACAACAACGCGTTGACCATAAGTATGTGCATCAAGTGAGTGCCTCGTTTGTCCTTGAAATACTAAGGACATCCGAGTCACGGGGTTGTGTTGATACCCGGAATTGTCACCGCGTTGGTGCACGAGATGGATAATATTAACATAAAATATTAAAACGCTAAGCATGTTTTTAACGCGCTAAGTACGCGAATAACTGAAATGAATAAATGTACACGTATGGTAGCATGTATATACGTAACGTCCCACATCAAACATACGAAGGCGAAGTTGTAACGGAGGGAAACTTATTTGTACCTTGCCGCGTTGGGGGCTATCCACTTGCCGCGTTGTGTATGTTGTTTCAGCATGTGGCCTAGCCACTTTTGTTGACTTTTCAACCAAATCTCCAACATGGCCAAATGAAATACTTAAGGAGGGGATTTTTCTTAGCTTCCCACATCGACAATCAACGGCCAAGCAGCCAGCTTCCTCATTCTATATATAGTGATGTTGGGCAAAGTTAAAGGAGATAGGAAATGGCCTGTCCCTAAACGTGTTCTCGAAGGACGGGCCCCGACGTGTTTGAGTCTCCGAGGAGCTCGCACTATTTTACGGAAAAGACCTTAAAAAGTCTTATAAGCCTCTGAAAAGAGAATAAATAATACGCGGGGGGTGGGAGAGCTCAAAACAAGACGAGCCGGTTTCTAGCGCGCCGAAAGGCCCGAGAGTTTAATAATTTTATCCCGTATTTGGTTTGAGATTTTCGGGCCTCAACAATATGTATATTATGATTTTTTATATTTTATATTCAATTGACATAATTATATAGAATAACTGCCTTATTACAAGTATAATATCTTTTTCTACATTGTCTTAATTCTATAAATTTAAAAGGCTAATAAAAAGTTAATGAGTGATGAAATAAGAATTCTTCAAATTCAAAAATGTATATTTACTTTCATTATATGTGAGATAGAGCTTCTTCTAACTTAAACTTGTTCAACTTGATTAATATTATTCCAACCTCAAATTTCATGGATTCACTTCTAAAAATTATTCATTAGCTTGATTCAAAATTTATTTTAATATATTCTAAATGTTTATTTGTATCATGACCTAAGCTAAGTTTTTCAAACATTGACAACAAATGATCCTACATAAAAAATTTCTATATTACAATAATTAATTAAACCAAATCCACCAATTGTAACAATAAACAAGAATTTAAAATTGCTAATTTTTAATAAAAATTAAAGCTTTAACCATAAAATAATGGTAGGGTTATTTGGCAAAAATTGTCAAAACCACAAGGTTACCACGTGAAATAGTGTAAATGAGTGGGTACCACGTGAAATTACCTTAACCACAGGGTTACCACGTGAAATTTCCGATATTTTATTTATATCATTTTACATAATGCATGTTTTTGTATAATGTGGATATACATTTTATAATTTATATATTAATTAGTCATGTTAAAAAGTTAAAACTCGTGTAACTGTTTATTAGTCTATTATCATTAAATCCTACTGCTTACAAATTATTTATTAAAAAAAAATAATATGATTTTTCATGCTTAGATAAAATAATTAATCATCAATATTTATCTCCAAATAATTGTTGATACTTTGTTTCCTTATATGAATGAAAAGAGAAAAATACACTTTTTAAAGTTTATCTATATTGAAATATAGTATGGTTCAATTATGATATATCTCTCAAGGAAATTTATAAGATTTTTTCTAAATATTACAATATATTTAATTAATGTCAACGACTTTTTACTCTCAATAAATAATAAAATTGAAGCGTGTTGTGTTATTGTAAATTGATCAAATTTATACAAAGATGTATATAGTTCCATACAACGATATAAAATTCGTATCTATACATAATACATAATAAAAGGGGAGTGTATTAATAATGAAAAAGAGAAAATTTGTTTCACATTAAATTAGGAAGTAGAAACCTAAAATGAACCAATTAATATTTATTTTTTAAAATAAATCAACAGACTTTTAGATGTAAGATTTTAGATGTAAGATTTGATAAACTTGTTTAATTTATTTTAATCAAATATCTTGATTCGCTAAAGATTTAATGTGTACATTTTAGTTTTATTTAAGGAGATAAATGAAGAGATTTGATGTGATAAACATGTTTTTATAGTAATTCAAGAGATTGGATCTATATTGGGTAATAAGGATTTAATTAATCTTTATCAAATCTTTCATTTAAAAAATTTCTTGATAAAAAAATAAAATTAAACACGTTTATTTAAGGAAATAGTATTTGAATGAAAAAAGTTATTTCCTCGATGAAAGATTTGAATTTTTATTAAGGATATTTGATCAAAAAAATTTGGAACGATATAAAATATGTGTAATTGGGAAATAGTACAAAGATGTATATAGAACTAAATTGTCAAAATTATAGCTAAATTGTATAGAAATCATAAAAGACTTGATAAAGTACTTGAATGGAAAAAGATCCTAAATATACGGAAGATATGAATTCAAATCTTCCATATAGTTCATAGTGCAAAGATATATTTTAATTATAAAAATCATACACGTTAATTTGGGAAATAGTACAAAGATGTATATAGTTCTATACAATTTGTTCAAATCTCTTCAAGTTTTTTTAAGGAAATAGTACTTTGAATGAAAAAATCATTTCCTCGATGAAAGATTTGAATTTTTATCAAGGATCTTTGATGAAAGACTTGATAAAGATTGATAAGATAAGATTAAAAATATTTTTATTTTTAAATAACATATGACATTTTGTTTTGGGATATAAATAGATAATGTAGATTGAATAATTTTTTTGGCAGTAGAGATTTGTTCAAAATTTAAATATAAATATTTTATATATATATTCTATTTGTCAAAATTATAAGATAAAATAACAACTTCACAAATATTAAGATGATACAAAATTAAATTACATTAAGTTTTATTAATACATAAATATTAAAATCGAATTAAAAAAATATTTTTCTATTTGTAATTGAATTTAGAATAAAATAATGTAGAAACCAATTATTTGATAGTAATTTAATATTATGTAATCATATCAAATTGAGATGCATAAAATATTGTAAAATAATTCAGAATAGAAATAAAATTGATAATTTTGTCAATTAATCTTCACTACCATATTAAAACAATAGGACTTATTTTATTGTTGAGAGAGAGAGAGAGAGAGAGATTCTATTTGTCAAAATTATAAGATAAAATAACAACGTCACAAATATTAAGATGATACAAAATTAAATTACATTAAGTTTTATTAATACATAAAATATTAAAATCGAATTAAAAAAATATTTTTCTATTTGTAATTGAATTTAGAATAAAATAATATAGAAACCAATTATTTGATAGTAATTTAATATTATGTAATCATATCAAATTGAGATGCATAAAGTATTGTAAAATAATTCAATAGAAATAAAATAGATAATTTTGTCAATTAATCTTCACTACCATATTAAGACAATAGGACTTATTTTATTGTTGAGAGAGAGAGAGAGAGAGAGAGAGAGAGAGAGAGAGAGAGAGAGAGAGAGATTAAATTCGGAAAGAAGTGTTTTGTAAATGATTTATATGACATGGATATGATTTGTAAATGAGATAAAAAATTTATAGACATGGCTTTATTAGTAAATAAAAATTATATGATGTGGCTTAACAATCATCAATATATATATATATATATATATATTATAAAAGCCGACCGTTTTCGAGCCTCCACGTTGATTCTGGCCCCACCATATATTTAACCAAAATAATTTTTAAAGTCTTTTAATTAACTACCATAATTTTGCTACGTAAATTTTCAATCTTTTAATTAACTACCTTATCAACAATATCCATCCATGCTTTGAATAACTGAAAATTTGTACCTAAAATTTTGGTACATATCTTTTAATATATTTGGTGTGAGCTCACGTTTTTGTACGTATTTAAAAATTGTTTATCTTTGTACGGGCAATATCTTTAATAATTTTAATTTAACGTATAGCTATAATATATCTTTGTACGTATTACGTTTTCGCTAAGTAATAATTAAAGTTTGTACGGGCAATATCTTTACTATAATATATCTTTGTACGGGCAATTAATTTAACGTACAGCTATATGTTAATAATATGTAATTGTTTTAAGTAGCTAAAGTTTGTACGTATTTAAAAATTATAGTAAATATTCACACATATAGAGGCAAAATATATATTTTTTAAATATCTAATATAATAAAATTTTAAATTATTTTTTAATAGAGAGACTAATTTTGTTAATTTATTATTTGATTTACTTGAATAAATTTAGCATTTTTAAGCTTAAGTTAATTACTTTCTATATTTACATGATCTACTATATATTTTTACCCATTATATTTTCTGGCCCACTTTCTTAACAGTTTTATATGTTTTGTTTTTCTTAATTATCCATCTAATTTTTAATTTTATCTTTTTTCTAACCTATCTAATATCTATCTTTGAAGGTATACTACTTATCTTTAAAATTTTCTTAATTATCTAATCTTTAATTTTATCCTTTTTCTTATTCATCTAATATCTATCTTTGAAACAATATTGTCTATCTTTAAAATTTCCTTCTATAAAAGATACATATTAAATAACTTATCTTTTTAATTACCATTTTAATCTATTTATGTAAGAAATAATATAACAAATTCGAATTTAAAAAAGAATTAAAAAATGGAAGCCCCTTTTTCTAAATAAATCATTTTTATCTTTGATACTAAATAAATTTAAAAATATTAAATTATACTTAAATTATATATTATCATGTTCCCAATAACTTAGCTTTTATCTCTTATAATTAAACAATTAAATGTTGTTCATGTTATTTTAATTAACCTAATAACATTATTTATTATAAATTTGTGTAAAAGATATTTTTTGAATTCTGATAAGATATTCTATCATTTTTGATATATCAGTTATCTTTTTAATCTCTTTATATAAGAAGTAATTTAAAACATTTGAATTTAAAATAACTTAAAAATAGAAGCCCTTTTTTATAAATTTATTATTATTCTTATCTTTAATATTAAATCAATTTATATTTTCTATCTTTTACTTAACTTATATGTTATCTTTTTCATAATAACTTAGCTTTTATCTTTCAACATAAAATAATTGTTGATTAATATAATTTATACATTTCAATATATAAAGTTATTAGAATCATGTTGGACTCATTTTATATTTTTAAATTTTGATATTATATCTTAATATTTTTAATTAAATAACAAATCATAGTGATTATATCTCATACTAATAAATTATAGTATTAAAATAAAAAATTACAACAAACCAAAGTAATCAATTAAAACATCTCATATTTTATTATATTGACTTATAATGTCTCAAAATTGTGATAATAGGGACAATGATATAAATTAATCATTAGAGACAAATTTTAAAGGATAAAAAAGTAAGTAAATTTTAGTTACTGAATTGTTATATAATTACAATATATTTTATTTATAATAAAAATAATTTAAAATACGAAATGTGAATCATTGTCGTGCATGGCACGACAGGTTAAGCTAGTTAATATGATGACACGTGGCAAAATCCTCAATGACATAATTTGAGATTGACATATGGAAAAAACTAAGGTGACACAATGTGGTGGCTCCAATCCTTATGACTTTTATATATATAGAGATTACTTTGCTATAAGTTTTTGTTACTTTGTGTTTCTCCATTTATTGTTACTTTGTTACTATAAATTTTTTGTCGTATAATTATTTCATGAGACATTGGTTTCGAAACACTGCAATTTTTTACTAGCATGGAAGAAAAAGGAACGCTGCAAATTTAATCATCATGGCAATATATCAAATTAGAGGTCAAAATCATAATTAAAACAACAAGTACCAGCTTTGTGTTAAAAAATCGTATCTTCAATTTTTACTAACTTAATCAATTTTTTACTTCTAAACCTGAAGCAGTTAAGGGCAGTTTTGTCATTACGTTTTTATAAACCACCCACCCTATTTTTTATAACTTATTTTTATCCTAATTTTCTATCCATTTGTACTTACAAGATTTAATATATTGCGATTAAATACGTCATATCTAGACGTAATATATCTTAGCAAAAAAAAAGATAAGCTACCTACGTAATATATCTTACCAATTAACAAAGATAAGTTACCTAATAGAAACGGTCAACCTAAGCAAACAAACGTAATCACTTGCAATATCGAACTATATACTAGATACATAATGATTAACGAACCTTAAAATAGCCTAGATAATAACGCAAAATTAACTAATATGGTATTCAAAGATTACATATAGATAGATATTATTTGGATAAATTATAAATACAGATATTATTTTGATGTATTCATTTTAGGATAAATTTAAATATTTTCTTAATTAGTACGATTATGATAGATTGCATAGATAAATATTATTTGGATAGTTTATAAATATGGCATATTATTTTGACGGATTATCGATATAGATATTAATTTGATATATTAATATATCGTAATTAGATAAAGACATCTTTTTAGGATAAATCTAGATCGTACAAATACATAGTATTTGGATATTTTATAGATATAGAACATTGTTTTAATAGATAATGGATATAGATATTATTTTAATATATTAATATATGGTAATAAGATAAAGCATATAAAAAAAATTAATTGTAAAATTAATAAAGATATATAATGGTTAAGATGTAATTGATTTATAATCAATATTATATGAAATGGGACTATAATTAACGTGAAGGCTCGAAAGGTCTCGGCTTTCATTATATAGATAATAGCATTTCGGTTATCTTTTACGTACATATTCTTCTATCTTGATTTTTTGAATAAAAAATCACATAAATAATATGTATATAGTTTATTGATTGTATCCATATACCAAATATCATAAAGCTATTAGCTTGATAGATTCAATAGGTTGATCATTTTGAATTCGAATTAAATACAAGTTTTGGCTATTTTATATGAAGAATAAAGCTATTGATAAGATCAATTTGATAAGTTGATCAATTTTAGTTCGAATTGAGTACATTTTGGGATATTATATATGGACAATATATCCATTAATAGGGTCGGTTCAATAGGTCGTTCACTTGGATTTAGATTGAGTACAGTTTGGGGTTTTGAAATGTATATGTCAATCGGGTAAGATCATTGCAAGTTTGGTTCAGTTGAGCTCGGGTCAGCCAATTTGGTTCGGGATTGAGTATAGGTTCACATCGTTATTTTTATAGGTTAGTTGAGCCAAATCATTATGGTTTTCTTGCAAGTTTAGGTTGACCAATTGGTAAAGAGACTCGACTATTTTATACTTTCATTTGACACCCACTTTTTGAACCAACTTGACAACGAACAAAAGTTATTCATAATTATTTATTTTAATAATAATATGTATATATATTTATATCTTAATAATTGTATATATATAGTTTTAAAGTTATAAATATGATGTTAAGGTATAATATTCATATATTATATGTAACTTAACATATTGTATTTTTTAATTAAAAAAGTTCTCGGATAAGCATATCGCTTCATTAAGTAGGTTCATAACATTAAATTCGAATTTACTTTACATAAGTTCATGTCATTAAAGTTAAACAAATAAATGGATTAAAATAAGTTATGTATGTAATTTATAATAATTATATGAATATTTAAATCAACATATTCAAAGTTTTATTTGACACAAGCCCCGGGCAAGGCCCGGGATATAACTAGTTTGATGGTTTAAATTTGATTACGATATGTTTCAACTTCACGTTAGATTATATTACTATATTTATTAAAATAGTTGATCGGTTGATATTTATTGTTGATCTCAAAAATTTTAAAATGAAGAAATACATTGATATCAATGAAATCTACTATAATCTATCTATCTATTACTATATACTAAAATGAAAGCAAATTCTGTCACCATATTGCACCACATCACTCCCCCTTTTTTAAATCTATCCTATTAAATCTTGATTTTATCATATAATCTTATAGATACTTATTAAAATATTAGTTCTATATTAGAATTTGTGTTGTTTAATTAATAATTATATCCAAATATATAAATCTCTATCTTATTATTATACACATTTAATTAATACATAGATAGGTCTATTATAAACCTTTTATTAAATAAAGTTTTTTTTCGTCACAATCTATAAACCATAATCATAATATTTTACCTATTTAATTAACTATCATTTAAATTTAAATTATTTTTCGTAATTTTATTATGTTTTTTTTATACTATGAATGATAGCAAATTCTATCACTATATTTAAGACAAATATTCATTATGTTAAACTAATATATTAAATACATTTTTACTATCATATCATATTAAAGTATCAATCAAAAAAGTACATGTTATTTTTAACATATATATCACTAATATTGCATATTATTTACACTTTAGAAAGAAAAAAAGATAGTGTTCTTAATTAAGATAATAATTCATTCACATTTTCACTATATTTTTATATATTTATTATTTAATTATTTTTTCATAAAACAATAACATATATACGAGGTAATTTGATTTTCTATTTAACTTATTAAAAATTATATATATTTCATATTATAAACTATTTTTCCGAATTTTATTTAAACTTATTGATTTTATTATATAAGTTAGTTTACATGATTTAATTTAAATTCCAAAATATTTGTATCAATTGTAAATAAAATGATGATGCATCTTATATTATTTCATTCTTCCTCAATTATTTAAATATATGTTTATGCATGTATAAAAAGTAAATACATAAATAAAAGTTATTTATATATATGATGATATACAAGAATTGTATCATTTTAATTAGAATCCAAAAAATAAGCGTCATTTTAAAACAAAGTATACATATAATAATATTTGTAACTGTTACAGTAAATTCATATACAAAGCAATAAATAAATAAATAACACCCCCGTATAAGGCATAGGTCATTTGCTAGTACAGTACAAAGCAGAACTCAAGTCTGTGTAAAAATTTGCGCCACGTCATCAAACTTGAATAAAATAATAAATTTATTTTTTTATTAGATTTTTCAAAAATAACTCTTATATCTACATGATATCTTATCCAATTTCCTTATATATCTACTTGATATCATATCTAATTTCTTTATATCTACTTGATATCTTATGACCTTATCCCATTTTTTATATCTTAATAATTTTTCCTAAAATGTTTTTTTAAAGCTATATCCTTATAAGAATAAAAAAAATTCAAGTGATTTTTTTTTGACATCTTAACCATTTTTCCTTATTAATTAGTATACTCATTATTAAATCGTGAAGAATAGTTTAAAAAAAACTTTATTATATCATCATATGTCAAGAGTTATTAAATAATAATATAAAATGAAAAATTGAATAGAATTATTTTAAAATTAACATTGTTTTTATAATACATATATAGGTCATTAGGTTCGGACTCGAGTCTATCATGTTTGGATTATAAATTTTCGAGTTAAAAGCGAATTTGTGTCAAAATTCAATATCGAATCAGTTAATTCGAGCTTATATTTATATTATCCGTACGTGGTACGAGATTTGTGTTAGTTTTATGTAAAAGGTTTTTTTAGAGCATCTCAACGGATGCTCCAAATGTAATGATATTTGTGATTTTGGATATTTTTACATCCAAGAGAAACCCTATTACATTCTCTAATAGAGGTGTTCAACGGGTTTGGTCGGGTCGACCCGCGGCCCGCAGTGTGGGTTGCGGTTTGACCTGCGACCCGCAAAAAAATTGAAAAGTGACCCACAACCAGACCCGCGGGTTTGCTGGTCGGGTCGCGGGTCGACCTGTTGGCCCGTTTGACTTAGTCAAACCGATGTTTCATATCAAATGCGGAAATAAATTTTGGATCAGTCCCAAAGATGATGAATTTTTCAAAAGAAAAATATATTTTAATACTAATAAAGTTACTAAAATATATATATTTTCTTAAAAATACATTTTAGTACTAACAAAACAATAAACATTAGTATTAAAACATATATTTTTTCTTAAAAATACATTTTAATACTAATAAAACAATAAAAACATATATATATATATTTTAAATGTAATGGATCGCGGGTGTAACACCCCTATTATTGAAACCATGGGTATTACATGCCAGTGACCTCGGATTTTCCCATCCAAAGTCACCCAAGGCGATAGGTAACACAACTCGATTCATAAAAATGAAATATTGAACTTAAATTACATCATAAGTGATCAATGTTTGATACATGACTAGAAGTCAATGATCGATGATACAAAATAACAAGGTTTGAGTGAAGAAGACATCATAATGAGGTGATTCCGCCCACCTGTGTGTGGCGCTTCGATGCCACGATCCACTTGATCACCTACTGTTTGATAGGTGAGTTCTTGTGGACTCGCCAGAGGGCCCCGGTTTAGATCAAGCGAGGAGGGGTTGTCTTCACGCCTTCGTTCTTGGGACGTCACCTCCTCCCCAATTGTTACCTCAGAATTCCCATCTATAGGGTGGCTATTTGCCTCGAGGTCATTGAAAAGATTCTCCAGTCCATACTCTTCCAGGTCCGAAAGAGAAAAATTCCAATCGCCTCCTAACAGCCCTGGGTCCTCTAGTCTGGGGAAGGCATGTGCTCCCTCGCCAGTCCCCAATCGAAGCCAAGGTCTGGCATTAGTAAGTCCGGGAAAGATTCTCTTGGTGGAACATCAGATCCTTCACGCTCGGCTGTAGGAGCCCTAGAGGTACTCCCCCTCTGATGAGAAGCAGATCCGTTGGAAGGGCGCATTTTCCTAAGGATGGATTTAGAGGGTTAGGACACGTTGATTTGCAAATCTGTATGCAAGGTGAAGACGATCTGAAAGAAGTTTCAATTTCTAAGTCATAAGAATATTTGAGAAAAATTTTAAACGATTAGGAACTTTCTAGGAGGTTTAATGAGAATCGCTTCTTGAACTCTGTGACAAGAAGGTTTGAAAATAGTTAGCTTCTTGATATCTGTTACAAGAAACTTTCGAAAGAAAATAAATAAAAGTTTAGGAACCTTTAGCTCTGATACCATAACTGTAACACCCCTATTATTGAAACCATGGGTATTACATGCCAGTGACCTCGGATTTTCCCATCCAAAGTCACCCAAGGCGATAGGTAACACAACTCGATTCATAAAAATGAAATATTGAACTTAAATTACATCATAAGTGATCAATGTTTGATACATGACTAGAAGTCAATGATCGATGATACAAAATAACAAGGTTTGAGTGAAGAAGACATCTAAATCATTTTGCAGCGGAAATAAAATTGACGGTTAAAAGATTCTTTACAAAAACAAAATAGGAAACCCCAAAATAACTTGAAACCTCTTGAAAATCTTCCTTCCTTCAAATCCTCGAGTCTTCGTCTTTGGTCTTCGGCAAACCTGTCTCTCTTCCCTGATATTTCCATAAAAGCAGGAAATACCAGCCGACCAATGTCGGGAAGAAAAGAAAGTGGTATTAGTCTAACGCGAGACTAAGCAAGTGGTAGAATGCGACTAGGTTCTTAAAAGGCCAGGTATGTCGGTATCAAAGTCCAAAGGGCACTGAGCGATGCACGACAAATCGGGTTCTTTTTGAGATGAGAGTGTGATATAATTTAGAGGATGAGGCTTCATTCGAATATAACTCAGATAAAAGGAACGAATCCGAATGGAGGTGAATGACGAGTTTTCTTGTGAGAATAGGAAATCACAATGAGGTGATTCCTAGGAACGAAAGGTGATTAACTTATTGTTGGGAACTTATTTATGCACACCAAAATTTACGAAAAACAATTCAATTCCAACAATACACTTTATTCTAACGGTTTTCGGATGTGGCAACTCATAAGAGTCAAGGGCCACACCCAATACATCCTTCGTTCATTAATTGTTGTGCATAGGGCACTTATCTTTCATTAATGACCAAACAGTGCATTCAGTTATCGATTTTTAGATGCAGCAACCCAGGACGGGTCAAGGGCCACATCGGAGAAGGACGGAGTCCTTAACACCTAGCTAGGGTGTTGTCACCTCTCTACGCTTGTAGAGTAGGAAGAGTCATGACTCGGTATTAGGGTATAGGTACATCCTAATACAAATTCTCAAGAGGTGTAGCAGAGACGAGTCTCTCACCCCTAATCTCTATTCTAGTCCATAACAAAGTCTCGAAAAGAGACTTAAAACAATCAGAGGCCACAATCATCGGTCCTAGGTCCATGGACTAGCGCAGTGCAATAATATAAATAACAATGGGATCATTATTTCTAAGCAGAAAATAACCCTATGTTCATTTTATTTAGCAAACAAGGTGTTCCCAACAATTATATGGATATTAAACGGAATGAAAGGAAATTCACGTTTAATTGTAAAGAGCAAGAGAACCATCCACTTGCCTTTGATTTCCGACAGTTAAGTCTTTACGAAGACGGAATATGTGAACGAGCTCTCCTAGAAGCGCGACCTAATCCGAGGCATGCGAATGATAACGAAATAGATTAATATTTAATTTATTTCTTAGTCTAGGAAGTTCTCGAATTATTATCCTCGTATAAGAATTTGTGAGCCTAGTATAAATTATTATCCTTAAATAATTTATAACTCTAACCTTTCAACTTATTAGAATGTGAGAACGAGTTTAGGATTTCTGTAAAATCATTGGTTTACGAATATCTATCTTTCGTATTATCATTCCTTCTTTATAATAATTTGTAAGGCTCAAGTAAACTATTTCTCTTTTGATAACCCCTTAGCAAAGATCCATAATTTAACTCCTCAATTCCTCTCTCCTTTATAATTATTTTCAAAATGATGCTTGTTATTTTATAAGACTACAAATTTATTTAAGGCATATTAATATCATAATAGTGAGTAATGATTTTAAATTTCATGTCCTCCTTTAGCATCAAAATATCAAGAGGCCTTTTTATATCATGCTTCTTTTAAGTCATTGGGCTTTTAATGACTAATTAGTGGATCTAAAACAATTTAGGAGAAAGGCCCAACCTCATTCCTCCTTTGTGTTTCACGTGTCAACTTGAAGGCCTCCTCATTGCCTCCTTTCACGCACCAACACAGCGGCAACAATGGCAAGGGCGACGCCCGACACCAGTGCCACCACGACGGCAGCCGCGATTTCGGCCGGCCGGCTGTCCTTGGCAGTTTCCGGCGAAGAAGGCGGCTGGCGGTTCGGTCGGCAGTGGCGCGGTGTTGTCCGGCGAGGTCGGATTTTTCAAAGGAAGAGGAAAAAAAACAGATTTTTACACTTGTGAAATTGGGTGGATTTGGGCCAATCTTTGGGATGGAGTTTGATAGTTGAAGGTTTCGAAAATGCTCAGGGATTAAGAGAGGGTTGAAGTGGAAGAGATGATGGTGGAATTGATTTTCCACAAAAACCCACAATTTATAAAAGCTTCTCCCATCCTTCACGGGCATGGCGGTCTGACAAGGGGTGAGGTCGAGCACTGTTCGACCAGATTTTCGGACAGTACTTGAGTGTCTCTCTTGCGTGTACGAATGGAGAAGGAGGCCGGAAATCTTGCTGGCAAAATCGGTCAAAGGAAACTCTTTTGGTTTAAATAAAATGCATTTTCTTTATGTAACAAGAGGCTGTCCTAACTCAGATGGTACGGAGAGGGAAGAGGACCCGAAAGGTCTCGGGTTCAAATCTGGGCTCTTAGCCTCTTTTATTTTATTTTTTTCTTTCAAAGGTTAGGGTATTGGGCTTAGTTAGATTTCTGGCCTAACGAAGACTAAGCCCAAATCTCTTGTTTAAATTATACACAATTAGTAATTAACCCAACTTGTTTCAACTTTGTTAATTGATAATATTGATCTTCTTAAATTACCTTTTTAATTTATCCACTTTATGATAACTTAGACTCGTAAATTACTTATAAGTGAACATACTTATTTTTATATTTAGATTATAAACTTCTATTTTATAATTTAAATTATATTTGAATAAATACTATTAAAAGTTTTCAGTTCATCGTTAAGAAAAAATTTCATAAGAGTACACTTTCACCTTTCAATATATTATATAGTACCTTATAAAAATAGCGGTTATTACAACAGTACCCCCTTAAAATTAGTTTCGTCCTCGAAACTAGGGAGAACTAGGGTTGCCTTGAATTAGAAAAGAATAAGCTCAAGAATTTTCTTCATATGAAATAATACTTTATCCTTTAAGTACCCCCTTAATAAGGAATCGACATAATTGTCTTAGACACAATCCTTGTTAAAGCTTGCCCTTAAAAGCACATCTAATTAAAAATATATAAAACTCTTAAAGCTGTAAAATATAGAATAAGTTTTATAGAACACGAGTACGATGTGTACATATGCACAAGATTCTTTATAAAGGTAATTGATCTATCAAAGGTATAAGTATTTAGTTTAAACATTTTGACATGACCAAATCAAAAAATTCTATTTTGATATATTAGAAGAAAATTGCCATAAGGTATCCTTGCCATTATGAGCAGTTGAGCACAATCACGATTATTAAAATATTATTAAAATTTTATAAGAAATTCCCTTTTTCATAATGATTTAACATAACCACTTTGATGATTTAAAATATGCGGCTTATCTAAACCCGAAAAGGTTTAGAGGATATTGAATGAAACAATTTATTTATTGACAAATAACATTGTCTTTCAAAGTTTATACAAACTCGCTAGTGAAGTGTAAATATAAGATTGTCCAAACACATTTTTAAAAAAAACGAGTCGAGGTTAATTACAATTTACGATTATCATAATAATGCAGACTCAAAATTCTTTTGAATTGCTTTGAGCGGAAATTTTTTGATTACTTCCAACTTTTAACACAAAATGTTAATATTCCAAATCTTCGAACTTAGAATTGTAATACCTCAAAACACAACTTTTCAAAATTTTGTTTCAAAACTTGTCCTTAAGGAATTATATGATCTTATCCCGCCATGTGATCAGGATGGGGGGTAAAATCAGCATAATCCTTTACAGCATTTTCATGGGAATAAGACATGCGAGTTTGCCTTACCATGTGATCAGGATGGAAGACAAAACACATTCTTACTCACCACCATGAAAACCGTAGGAAGATTTAGATTCAAAATCTCAATACAAACTGGAAAAAGGAATTTTGTAAGAACTTATAAGAATACAACTTTTTCCAAAAAGCCAAACTATAATACGATTCCGACCGTTTATATTCTATATAGGAAAAGTTTAACTCGTATTGCCACTTATTTCTCAATATTGTCATGAAAATCACAAACCAAAATGACGTATAGTAACTTTACGAACGTAGGTAAATGATCATGCGATAAAATCTTTATTGACCATTAGAGTCTACATTTAGGACATATTGGAATTAAAAGGCGATTATCATAGGGTGTAAACACAGTTGCTTGAGCCTTGAAAATAGTAAGACAAAATTATCGATCATGTTGGAGCTTTACAAAACTAACAACTATTCTCAAACAAAAACTATAGTATGATTTCAAATGTTCCTTACTTAGCAATACTTAATTCATGAAATTCGAACTTGAGTTGACATATGCAAATGCCCAATACGACAGAAATCATAATGTTGGTAGCATACCCAAACGATTAACAAGATCGAAATTCGTTGACAATTAGTTTCAAATTCGAAATCATTTTTTTTTTCCTTTTCGAAATCCACCACAAAACCCTAATGATAATAATTACTTTTATCATATAAAAGACTATTAAAATTTTGAAATCTCAATATTGAGGGTTCAAATTTCAATACAAAGATTATGTTCAACTTTAAATTAGGAAAAATAATATAGCACTTCAAAACACAGAAAACTTTCAATATGAATGTTTTCTCATGGTGCTCTTTTATTTATGAAGAAAAGAATTTCGAAACAATACAAGAGAAACAAATTTTTCTTCTTTCTGGGTAACGAATAATTTCGCTTCCACGCTCTTTTTTTTTCTTTTTCTTTAATATAACTATTTTATCTTGTAGTTGATCAAATTTCAAAGGGTAGCATTGACATACCTTTATATATGATTTCCAACTATATCACGCTAAGCAAATCTTTTACTTTCACTCTCTCTCTCTTTTCCTTTATACGAGGTTTGATTAGTAACTTATTTAGAATGGTAATTGTTTTACTGGATGTCACTTATATTCCCCATACTTGGAAATAGGGTATGGCCTAGATCAGCTCAATTATAGAAGTTCAGCAACATATAAATGGTTTAAACACTTAGGGCATATCCCATCGATCTAAGACTTGAGATAAGGTTTATTGAGGAAGAGAATGCTTAATTCCGTTATTTTATTTTGATTAAGGTGACTAGTCTGTTAACACCTGGCTACTGCATGTACGAGTTTCTCACTCCGACGATGATTCACTCAAGATCATTTCAGTTAGTGTAGTTTAGGCTAAGGTGTGATTGGGTTCGATGAATTTATTCCCTCGTAAAGTCCAACCCACTTATGAAAGTGACGAATCCTTTGAGCCTCAATGGACACCTCGGCTCCCGCACACTGTAATAGTTGGTTGAACTTGGTGACTCTCTCTCTAGTACCATCAATCCCTCAACTTTCGGGTACAGAAGCTCCTCTTGCTTCTTGTACCTCATGGACTCAGAGAGGTAGCGAGACATCGTCTTGTTCTTGAACATCTCCCAACTTAGCATCGAGTGATCAGACAATCAAGAGTTCTCTCACCAATCACTAGCTTCATCCCTTAATTGGAGAGCTGTGATGTGCACCTTCTCAGCTTTAGTGCATCGAACATTCCTCGACAACCTCTCGGTATGAGTGAACCAATAGGAGAATTTAGCTGGGTCTCCTAGACCGTTATAAGTTTCCTGCTTTAGCGAGGTGAAGTCTTAAGAGCCTTAGAATAGTTTGACCCATCACCCTGGGCATGATTGTCATTCTCCCTTCTGCCCATAGGTGGGTCGGCTCGAATGACGTTGGGTTGAGCGGGCGAAATTGGAGGATTTGTTGCTTGTATCATCTGTTGAAACATTTCTCTTATAGCCTCTAGGGTTACAGCATCAAACGCTATCGCTCGAGCGGGGTATAGTCCATGGTTGTCCCCTTGGTTCCTAGACTCAACCTCGTCTTGTCCACCCTGATGGGTGGGGTTGATTAGAAGGAATCGATTATTGGTTCCTCGAGTGTTAACCATCTAAATGATTGGATAATACATGTTTCTGGTTAATTCGCCTTTCTATAAGGCATGGAATGAGCACAACTTCCAATGAATCAAAGATCAACAATTTGTTAAGGCACCTCAGGAAGACTAAAGCTACATTATAGTTGCTCCTTACGAAGGATGATTACAAAATACGAGGAACTTCACGATCTTATAATCGACTCAACCACTCTAGCAGCACAAGATGATGGTTGAGACAATTCCGTTTAGTGGAACACGACAAGGATTATGATACTATATAGACAAGACAAGGATAGGAGTTCACTGATAATGGGATAACTACTACTTGGTCAACAAGAATTTAAGAACCGACTTAAAACGAGTAACCTCCCCAATGCTTATTAGGAGTGAAAGGAGTTTCGGTAGGCGGAGGCAGACCTGGTCTTCTTCTTCTTGGGATTCGTGAAGCGATAGCAACACCTATCCAAAAGTGAGGCTTCGAACCTTCTTGGGTCCTTGATGGAGCCGTTATCTTTTAACAACTCTACCCTTGCTCAATCTTACGCCTCAAGTTGACCATACTGTCTTGCTCCTCTTCCCAAAGAACCTCAAGTTGACGGGCAGACTCCTCATGATCTGCCAGCATACTCTGCCATTCCTTCATAAGTGATCCTAGGATATGGTTGTCGACCCACATACGCCCTGGTTTATAGTCACCAATAGCTGTTCGGGCCTACCATGGTCGGTTCTCAAATGGATCCACACTTTTATCAATCCACCTTCCCGTAGGGATGTTTGCCTCTTTGGCGTCATCCAATAGCACTTGAGGAACGACATTTTGTGAGGGAACCTCCTCTTTAATAGGTCCTATAGCCTTGTGGTCCTCATTAAGCAACCGCCTGTCTAGCTCAAGCTCCTTAGCTCTCTCTAGATCTTTCTTGTGAGCCTTAGCCTGACGTCTTGTGCAAACCATATTCTGCAAAGGTTCACAAGACTAGCTTATTGCGGGTGCTATTTTCTATTGGGGAAGGAGAGTCAGACACTTATATAGAATTTCTGTAATCCTATATTCGAAGACAAAGATTGGACGGGAGCTTTAAAAATCAATTTGTGATTATTAATAAATAAAGGGTTCCCAGTTGGAACATTGTTCAGGTTGTCCTTAGCAGTGTCTCCTCGAGTGTTAAGCAACTGAATGAATGACAAATGCTTCCAAACAATTAACATTTGTATAAGGGAATGCGCCAACACCTTTAAAAGGAAAGTGATCATTATATTAAAGGATCATCATACATGCCGCAGGTACAGGGAAAAGATGGTTACACTTAATATGAGGAAACTTAAACAACCTTACAACGACCCGACTATTCAAGCCATACAAAAGGAATAGTCGACAGCTTAAGTGGGCTTCCTAGGGCTACGCACTTATAAGGGTACACGAGGGAAAGGAAATCTAACGGGGATGAGACGGAGGGAAGCAGTACTGGTCCAGGAATCCGGGACTGAACAAATTGCCGTTCAGGACCTCGCCTCCATCTTCCAATAACCACCTGGGTTGCTCGAGATTGCGGTTAAGAATATCAATAGACCGCTGCTCATTGACTATAGCGGCTTCGAAAATTTGGATTTGCCAACGATGTTGCCGGAGAGCGTTCTCCCATGCTGTCTGATGCCGACGGAGCAAGCGTGTCCTCACTTGGAGGCACGTAAGAGGCATAGGTTCTGGTGCAGGAATCCGCCCACCTGTGTGTGGCGCTTCGATGCCACGATCCACTTGATCACCTACTGTTTGATAGGTGAGTTCTTGTGGACTCGCCAGAGGGCCTCGGTTTAGATCAAGCGAGGAGGGGTTGTCTTCACGCCTTCGTTCTTGGGACGTCACCTCCTCCCCAATTGTTACCTCAGAATTCCCATCTATAGGGTGGCTATTTGCTTCGAGGTCATTGAAAAGATTTTCCAGTCCATACTCTTCCAGGTCCGAAAGAGAAAAATTCCAATCGCCTCCTAACAGCCCTGGGTCCTCTAGTCTGGGGAAGGCATGTGCTCCCTCGCCAGTCCCCAATCGAAGCCAAGGTCTGGCATTAGTAAGTCCGGGAAAGATTCTCTTGGTGGAACATCAGATCCTTCACGCTCGGCTGTAGGAGCCCTAGAGGTACTCCCCCTCTGATGAGAAGCAGATCCGTTGGAAGGGCGCATTTTCCTAAGGATGGATTTAGAGGGTTAGGACACGTTGATTTGCAAATCTGTATGCAAGGTGAAGACGATCTGAAAGAAGTTTCAATTTCTAAGTCATAAGAATATTTGAGAAAAATTTTAAACGATTAGGAACTTTCTAGGAGGTTTAATGAGAATCGCTTCTTGAACTCTGTGACAAGAAGGTTTGAAAATAGTTAGCTTCTTGAGATCTGTTACAAGAAACTTTCGAAAGAAAATAAATAAAAGTTTAGGAACCTTTAGCTCTGATACCATAACTGTAACACCCCTATTATTGAAACCATGGGTATTACATGCCAGTGACCTCGGATTTTCCCATCCAAAGTCACCCAAGGCGATAGGTAACACAACTCGATTCATAAAAATGAAATATTGAACTTAAATTACATCATAAGTGATCAATGTTTGATACATGACTAGAAGTCAATGATCGATGATACAAAATAACAAGGTTTGAGTGAAGAAGACATCTAAATCATTTTGCAGCGGAAATAAAATTGACGGTTAAAAGATTCTTTACAAAAACAAAATAGGAAACCCCAAAATAACTTGAAACCTCTTGAAAATCTTCCTTCCTTCAAATCCTCGAGTCTTCGTCTTTGGTCTTCGGCAAACCTGTCTCTCTTCCCTGATATTTCCATAAAAGCAGGAAATACCAGCCGACCAATGTCGGGAAGAAAAGAAAGTGGTATTAGTCTAACGCGAGACTAAGCAAGTGGTAGAATGCGACTAGGTTCTTACAAGGCCAGGTATGTCGGTATCAAAGTCCAAAGGGCACTGAGCGATGCACGACAAATCGGGTTCTTTTTGAGATGAGAGTGTGATATAATTTAGAGGATGAGGCTTCATTCGAATATAACTCAGATAAAAGGAACGAATCCGAATGGAGGTGAATGACGAGTTTTCTTGTGAGAATAGGAAATCACAATGAGGTGATTCCTAGGAACGAAAGGTGATTAACTTATTGTTGGGAACTTATTTATGCACACCAAAATTTACGAAAAACAATTCAATTCCAACAATACACTTTATTCTAACGGTTTTCGGATGTGGCAACTCATAAGAGTCAAGGGCCACACCCAATACATCCTTCGTTCATTAATTGTTGTGCATAGGGCACTTATCTTTCATTAATGACCAAACAGTGCATTCAGTTATCGATTTTTAGATGCAGCAACCCAGGACGGGTCAAGGGCCACATCGGAGAAGGACGGAGTCCTTAACACCTAGCTAGGGTGTTGTCACCTCTCTACGCTTGTAGAGCAGGAAGAGTCATGACTCGGTATTAGGGTATAGGTACATCCTAATACAAATTCTCAAGAGGTGTAGCAGAGACGAGTCTCTCACCCCTAATCTCTATTCTAGTCCATAACAAAGTCTCGAAAAGAGACTTAAAACAATCAGAGGCCACAATCATCGGTCCTAGGTCCATGGACTAGCGCAGTGCAATAATATAAATAACAATGGGATCATTATTTCTAAGCAGAAAATAACCCTATGTTCATTTTATTTAGCAAACAAGGTGTTCCCAACAATTATATGGATATTAAACGGAATGAAAGGAAATTCACGTTTAATTGTAAAGAGCAAGAGAACCATCCACTTGCCTTTGATTTCCGACAGTTAAGTCTTTACGAAGACGGAATATGTGAACGAGCTCTCCTAGAAGCGCGACCTAATCCGAGGCATGCGAATGATAACGAAATAGATTAATATTTAATTTATTTCTTAGTCTAGGAAGTTCTCGAATTATTATCCTCGTATAAGAATTTGTGAGCCTAGTATAAATTATTATCCTTAAATAATTTATAACTCTAACCTTTCAACTTATTAGAATGTGAGAACGAGTTTAGGATTTCTGTAAAATCATTGGTTTACGAATATCTATCTTTCGTATTATCATTCCTTCTTTATAATAATTTGTAAGGCTCAAGTAAACTATTTCTCTTTTGATAACCCCTTAGCAAAGATCCATAATTTAACTCCTCAATTCCTCTCTCCTTTATAATTATTTTCAAAATGATGCTTGTTATTTTATAAGACTACAAATTTATTTAAGGCATATTAATATCATAATAGTGAGTAATGATTTTAAATTTCATGTCCTCCTTTAGCATCAAAATATCAAGAGGCCTTTTTATATCATGCTTCTTTTAAGTCATTGGGCTTTTAATGACTAATTAGTGGATCTAAAACAATTTAGGAGAAAGGCCCAACCTCATTCCTCCTTTGTGTTTCACGTGTCAACTTGAAGGCCTCCTCATTGCCTCCTTTCACGCACCAACACAGCGGCAACAATGGCAAGGGCGACGCCCGACACCAGTGCCACCACGACGGCAGCCGCGATTTCGGCCGGCCGGCTGTCCTTGGCAGTTTCCGGCGAAGAAGGCGGCTGGCGGTTCGGTCGGCAGTGGCGCGGTGTTGTCCGGCGAGGTCGGATTTTTCAAAGGAAGAGAAAAAAAAACAGATTTTTACACTTGTGAAATTGGGTGGATTTGGGCCAATCTTTGGGATGGAGTTTGATAGTTGAAGGTTTCGAAAATGCTCAGGGATTAAGAGAGGGTTGAAGTGGAAGAGATGATGGTGGAATTGATTTTCCACAAAAACCCACAATTTATAAAAGCTTCTCCCATCCTTCACGGGCATGGCGGTCTGACAAGGGGTGAGGTCGAGCACTGTTCGACCAGATTTTCGGACAGTACTTGAGTGTCTCTCTTGCGTGTACGAATGGAGAAGGAGGCCGGAAATCTTGCTGGCAAAATCGGTCAAAGGAAACTCTTTTGGTTTAAATAAAATGCATTTTCTTTATGTAACAAGAGGCTGTCCTAACTCAGATGGTACGGAGAGGGAAGAGGACCCGAAAGGTCTCGGGTTCAAATCTGGGCTCTTAGCCTCTTTTATTTTATTTTTTTCTTTCAAAGGTTAGGGTATTGGGCTTAGTTAGATTTCTGGCCTAACGAAGACTAAGCCCAAATCTCTTGTTTAAATTATACACAATTAGTAATTAACCCAACTTGTTTCAACTTTGTTAATTGATAATATTGATCTTCTTAAATTACCTTTTTAATTTATCCACTTTATGATAACTTAGACTCGTAAATTACTTATAAGTGAACATACTTATTTTTATATTTAGATTATAAACTTCTATTTTATAATTTAAATTATATTTGAATAAATACTATTAAAAGTTTTCAGTTCATCGTTAAGAAAAAATTTCATAAGAGTACACTTTCACCTTTCAATATATTATATAGTACCTTATAAAAATAGCGGTTATTACAACAGTACCCCCTTAAAATTAGTTTCGTCCTCGAAACTAGGGAGAACTAGGGTTGCCTTGAATTAGAAAAGAATAAGCTCAAGAATTTTCTTCATATGAAATAATACTTTATCCTTTAAGTACCCCCTTAATAAGGAATCGACATAATTGTCTTAGACACAATCCTTGTTAAAGCTTGCCCTTAGAAGCACATCTAATTAAAAATATATAAAACTCTTAAAGCTGTAAAATATAGAATAAGTTTTATAGAACACGAGTACGATGTGTACATATGCACAAGATTCTTTATAAAGGTAATTGATCTATCAAAGGTATAAGTATTTAGTTTAAACATTTTGACATGACCAAATCAAAAAATTCTATTTTGATATATTAGAAGAAAATTGCCATAAGGTATCCTTGCCATTATGAGCAGTTGAGCACAATCACGATTATTAAAATATTATTAAAATTTTATAAGAAATTCCCTTTTTCATAATGATTTAACATAACCACTTTGATGATTTAAAATATGCG
The DNA here is from genome assembly GCA_963924305.1 of Polygonum maritimum. Taxonomy (NCBI): domain Eukaryota; kingdom Viridiplantae; phylum Streptophyta; class Magnoliopsida; order Caryophyllales; family Polygonaceae; genus Polygonum; species Polygonum maritimum. The sequence continues at coordinate 44,616,585 of OZ002728.1, forward strand.
GCTTATCTAAACCCGAAAAGGTTTAGAGGATATTGAATGAAACAATTTATTTATTGACAAATAACATTGTCTTTCAAAGTTTATACAAACTCGCTAGTGAAGTGTAAATATAAGATTGTCCAAACACATTTTTAAAAAAAACGAGTCGAGGTTAATTACAATTTACGATTATCATAATAATGCAGACTCAAAATTCTTTTGAATTGCTTTGAGCGGAAATTTTTTGATTACTTCCAACTTTTAACACAAAATGTTAATATTCCAAATCTTCGAACTTAGAATTGTAATACCTCAAAACACAACTTTTCAAAATTTTGTTTCAAAACTTGTCCTTAAGGAATTATATGATCTTATCCCGCCATGTGATCAGGATGGGGGGTAAAATCAGCATAATCCTTTACAGCATTTTCATGGGAATAAGACATGCGAGTTTGCCTTACCATGTGATCAGGATGGAAGACAAAACACATTCTTACTCACCACCATGAAAACCGTAGGAAGATTTAGATTCAAAATCTCAATACAAACTGGAAAAAGGAATTTTGTAAGAACTTATAAGAATACAACTTTTTCCAAAAAGCCAAACTATAATACGATTCCGACCGTTTATATTCTATATAGGAAAAGTTTAACTCGTATTGCCACTTATTTCTCAATATTGTCATGAAAATCACAAACCAAAATGACGTATAGTAACTTTACGAACGTAGGTAAATGATCATGCGATAAAATCTTTATTGACCATTAGAGTCTACATTTAGGACATATTGGAATTAAAAGGCGATTATCATAGGGTGTAAACACAGTTGCTTGAGCCTTGAAAATAGTAAGACAAAATTATCGATCATGTTGGAGCTTTACAAAACTAACAACTATTCTCAAACAAAAACTATAGTATGATTTCAAATGTTCCTTACTTAGCAATACTTAATTCATGAAATTCGAACTTGAGTTGACATATGCAAATGCCCAATACGACAGAAATCATAATGTTGGTAGCATACCCAAACGATTAACAAGATCGAAATTCGTTGACAATTAGTTTCAAATTCGAAATCATTTTTTTTTTCCTTTTCGAAATCCACCACAAAACCCTAATGATAATAATTACTTTTATCATATAAAAGACTATTAAAATTTTGAAATCTCAATATTGAGGGTTCAAATTTCAATACAAAGATTATGTTCAACTTTAAATTAGGAAAAATAATATAGCACTTCAAAACACAGAAAACTTTCAATATGAATGTTTTCTCATGGTGCTCTTTTATTTATGAAGAAAAGAATTTCGAAACAATACAAGAGAAACAAATTTTTCTTCTTTCTGGGTAACGAATAATTTCGCTTCCACGCTCTTTTTTTTTCTTTTTCTTTAATATAACTATTTTATCTTGTAGTTGATCAAATTTCAAAGGGTAGCATTGACATACCTTTATATATGATTTCCAACTATATCACGCTAAGCAAATCTTTTACTTTCACTCTCTCTCTCTTTTCCTTTATACGAGGTTTGATTAGTAACTTATTTAGAATGGTAATTGTTTTACTGGATGTCACTTATATTCCCCATACTTGGAAATAGGGTATGGCCTAGATCAGCTCAATTATAGAAGTTCAGCAACATATAAATGGTTTAAACACTTAGGGCATATCCCATCGATCTAAGACTTGAGATAAGGTTTATTGAGGAAGAGAATGCTTAATTCCGTTATTTTATTTTGATTAAGGTGACTAGTCTGTTAACACCTGGCTACTGCATGTACGAGTTTCTCACTCCGACGATGATTCACTCAAGATCATTTCAGTTAGTGTAGTTTAGGCTAAGGTGTGATTGGGTTCGATGAATTTATTCCCTCGTAAAGTCCAACCCACTTATGAAAGTGACGAATCCTTTGAGCCTCAATGGACACCTCGGCTCCCGCACACTGTAATAGTTGGTTGAACTTGGTGACTCTCTCTCTAGTACCATCAATCCCTCAACTTTCGGGTACAGAAGCTCCTCTTGCTTCTTGTACCTCATGGACTCAGAGAGGTAGCGAGACATCGTCTTGTTCTTGAACATCTCCCAACTTAGCATCGAGTGATCAGACAATCAAGAGTTCTCTCACCAATCACTAGCTTCATCCCTTAATTGGAGAGCTGTGATGTGCACCTTCTCAGCTTTAGTGCATCGAACATTCCTCGACAACCTCTCGGTATGAGTGAACCAATAGGAGAATTTAGCTGGGTCTCCTAGACCGTTATAAGTTTCCTGCTTTAGCGAGGTGAAGTCTTAAGAGCCTTAGAATAGTTTGACCCATCACCCTGGGCATGATTGTCATTCTCCCTTCTGCCCATAGGTGGGTCGGCTCGAATGACGTTGGGTTGAGCGGGCGAAATTGGAGGATTTGTTGCTTGTATCATCTGTTGAAACATTTCTCTTATAGCCTCTAGGGTTACAGCATCAAACGCTATCGCTCGAGCGGGGTATAGTCCATGGTTGTCCCCTTGGTTCCTAGACTCAACCTCGTCTTGTCCACCCTGATGGGTGGGGTTGATTAGAAGGAATCGATTATTGGTTCCTCGAGTGTTAACCATCTAAATGATTGGATAATACATGTTTCTGGTTAATTCGCCTTTCTATAAGGCATGGAATGAGCACAACTTCCAATGAATCAAAGATCAACAATTTGTTAAGGCACCTCAGGAAGACTAAAGCTACATTATAGTTGCTCCTTACGAAGGATGATTACAAAATACGAGGAACTTCACGATCTTATAATCGACTCAACCACTCTAGCAGCACAAGATGATGGTTGAGACAATTCCGTTTAGTGGAACACGACAAGGATTATGATACTATATAGACAAGACAAGGATAGGAGTTCACTGATAATGGGATAACTACTACTTGGTCAACAAGAATTTAAGAACCGACTTAAAACGAGTAACCTCCCCAATGCTTATTAGGAGTGAAAGGAGTTTCGGTAGGCGGAGGCAGACCTGGTCTTCTTCTTCTTGGGATTCGTGAAGCGATAGCAACACCTATCCAAAAGTGAGGCTTCGAACCTTCTTGGGTCCTTGATGGAGCCGTTATCTTTTAACAACTCTACCCTTGCTCAATCTTACGCCTCAAGTTGACCATACTGTCTTGCTCCTCTTCCCAAAGAACCTCAAGTTGACGGGCAGACTCCTCATGATCTGCCAGCATACTCTGCCATTCCTTCATAAGTGATCCTAGGATATGGTTGTCGACCCACATACGCCCTGGTTTATAGTCACCAATAGCTGTTCGGGCCTACCATGGTCGGTTCTCAAATGGATCCACACTTTTATCAATCCACCTTCCCGTAGGGATGTTTGCCTCTTTGGCGTCATCCAATAGCACTTGAGGAACGACATTTTGTGAGGGAACCTCCTCTTTAATAGGTCCTATAGCCTTGTGGTCCTCATTAAGCAACCGCCTGTCTAGCTCAAGCTCCTTAGCTCTCTCTAGATCTTTCTTGTGAGCCTTAGCCTGACGTCTTGTGCAAACCATATTCTGCAAAGGTTCACAAGACTAGCTTATTGCGGGTGCTATTTTCTATTGGGGAAGGAGAGTCAGACACTTATATAGAATTTCTGTAATCCTATATTCGAAGACAAAGATTGGACGGGAGCTTTAAAAATCAATTTGTGATTATTAATAAATAAAGGGTTCCCAGTTGGAACATTGTTCAGGTTGTCCTTAGCAGTGTCTCCTCGAGTGTTAAGCAACTGAATGAATGACAAATGCTTCCAAACAATTAACATTTGTATAAGGGAATGCGCCAACACCTTTAAAAGGAAAGTGATCATTATATTAAAGGATCATCATACATGCCGCAGGTACAGGGAAAAGATGGTTACACTTAATATGAGGAAACTTAAACAACCTTACAACGACCCGACTATTCAAGCCATACAAAAGGAATAGTCGACAGCTTAAGTGGGCTTCCTAGGGCTACGCACTTATAAGGGTACACGAGGGAAAGGAAATCTAACGGGGATGAGACGGAGGGAAGCAGTACTGGTCCAGGAATCCGGGACTGAACAAATTGCCGTTCAGGACCTCGCCTCCATCTTCCAATAACCACCTGGCTTGCTCGAGATTGCGGTTAAGAATATCAATAGACCGCTGCTCATTGACTATAGCGGCTTCGAAAATTTGGATTTGCCAACGATGTTGCCGGAGAGCGTTCTCCCATGCTGTCTGATGCCGACGGAGCAAGCGTGTCCTCACTTGGAGGCACGTAAGAGGCATAGGTTCTGGTGCAGGAATCCGCCCACCTGTGTGTGGCGCTTCGATGCCACGATCCACTTGATCACCTACTGTTTGATAGGTGAGTTCTTGTGGACTCGCCAGAGGGCCCCGGTTTAGATCAAGCGAGGAGGGGTTGTCTTCACGCCTTCGTTCTTGGGACGTCACCTCCTCCCCAATTGTTACCTCAGAATTCCCATCTATAGGGTGGCTATTTGCCTCGAGGTCATTGAAAAGATTCTCCAGTCCATACTCTTCCAGGTCCGAAAGAGAAAAATTCCAATCGCCTCCTAACAGCCCTGGGTCCTCTAGTCTGGGGAAGGCATGTGCTCCCTCGCCAGTCCCCAATCGAAGCCAAGGTCTGGCATTAGTAAGTCCGGGAAAGATTCTCTTGGTGGAACATCAGATCCTTCACGCTCGGCTGTAGGAGCCCTAGAGGTACTCCCCCTCTGATGAGAAGCAGATCCGTTGGAAGGGCGCATTTTCCTAAGGATGGATTTAGAGGGTTAGGACACGTTGATTTGCAAATCTGTATGCAAGGTGAAGACGATCTGAAAGAAGTTTCAATTTCTAAGTCATAAGAATATTTGAGAAAAATTTTAAACGATTAGGAACTTTCTAGGAGGTTTAATGAGAATCGCTTCTTGAACTCTGTGACAAGAAGGTTTGAAAATAGTTAGCTTCTTGATATCTGTTACAAGAAACTTTCGAAAGAAAATAAATAAAAGTTTAGGAACCTTTAGCTCTGATACCATAACTGTAACACCCCTATTATTGAAACCATGGGTATTACATGCCAGTGACCTCGGATTTTCCCATCCAAAGTCACCCAAGGCGATAGGTAACACAACTCGATTCATAAAAATGAAATATTGAACTTAAATTACATCATAAGTGATCAATGTTTGATACATGACTAGAAGTCAATGATCGATGATACAAAATAACAAGGTTTGAGTGAAGAAGACATCTAAATCATTTTGCAGCGGAAATAAAATTGACGGTTAAAAGATTCTTTACAAAAACAAAATAGGAAACCCCAAAATAACTTGAAACCTCTTGAAAATCTTCCTTCCTTCAAATCCTCGAGTCTTCGTCTTTGGTCTTCGGCAAACCTGTCTCTCTTCCCTGATATTTCCATAAAAGCAGGAAATACCAGCCGACCAATGTCGGGAAGAAAAGAAAGTGGTATTAGTCTAACGCGAGACTAAGCAAGTGGTAGAATGCGACTAGGTTCTTAAAAGGCCAGGTATGTCGGTATCAAAGTCCAAAGGGCACTGAGCGATGCACGACAAATCGGGTTCTTTTTGAGATGAGAGTGTGATATAATTTAGAGGATGAGGCTTCATTCGAATATAACTCAGATAAAAGGAACGAATCCGAATGGAGGTGAATGACGAGTTTTCTTGTGAGAATAGGAAATCACAATGAGGTGATTCCTAGGAACGAAAGGTGATTAACTTATTGTTGGGAACTTATTTATGCACACCAAAATTTACGAAAAACAATTCAATTCCAACAATACACTTTATTCTAACGGTTTTCGGATGTGGCAACTCATAAGAGTCAAGGGCCACACCCAATACATCCTTCGTTCATTAATTGTTGTGCATAGGGCACTTATCTTTCATTAATGACCAAACAGTGCATTCAGTTATCGATTTTTAGATGCAGCAACCCAGGACGGGTCAAGGGCCACATCGGAGAAGGACGGAGTCCTTAACACCTAGCTAGGGTGTTGTCACCTCTCTACGCTTGTAGAGTAGGAAGAGTCATGACTCGGTATTAGGGTATAGGTACATCCTAATACAAATTCTCAAGAGGTGTAGCAGAGACGAGTCTCTCACCCCTAATCTCTATTCTAGTCCATAACAAAGTCTCGAAAAGAGACTTAAAACAATCAGAGGCCACAATCATCGGTCCTAGGTCCATGGACTAGCGCAGTGCAATAATATAAATAACAATGGGATCATTATTTCTAAGCAGAAAATAACCCTATGTTCATTTTATTTAGCAAACAAGGTGTTCCCAACAATTATATGGATATTAAACGGAATGAAAGGAAATTCACGTTTAATTGTAAAGAGCAAGAGAACCATCCACTTGCCTTTGATTTCCGACAGTTAAGTCTTTACGAAGACGGAATATGTGAACGAGCTCTCCTAGAAGCGCGACCTAATCCGAGGCATGCGAATGATAACGAAATAGATTAATATTTAATTTATTTCTTAGTCTAGGAAGTTCTCGAATTATTATCCTCGTATAAGAATTTGTGAGCCTAGTATAAATTATTATCCTTAAATAATTTATAACTCTAACCTTTCAACTTATTAGAATGTGAGAACGAGTTTAGGATTTCTGTAAAATCATTGGTTTACGAATATCTATCTTTCGTATTATCATTCCTTCTTTATAATAATTTGTAAGGCTCAAGTAAACTATTTCTCTTTTGATAACCCCTTAGCAAAGATCCATAATTTAACTCCTCAATTCCTCTCTCCTTTATAATTATTTTCAAAATGATGCTTGTTATTTTATAAGACTACAAATTTATTTAAGGCATATTAATATCATAATAGTGACTAATGATTTTAAATTTCATGTCCTCCTTTAGCATCAAAATATCAAGAGGCCTTTTTATATCATGCTTCTTTTAAGTCATTGGGCTTTTAATGACTAATTAGTGGATCTAAAACAATTTAGGAGAAAGGCCCAACCTCATTCCTCCTTTGTGTTTCACGTGTCAACTTGAAGGCCTCCTCCTTGCCTCCTTTCACGCACCAACACAGCGGCAACAATGGCAAGGGCGACGCCCGACACCAGTGCCACCACGACGGCAGCCGCGATTTCGGCCGGCCGGCTGTCCTTGGCAGTTTCCGGCGAAGAAGGCGGCTGGCGGTTCGGTCGGCAGTGGCGCGGTGTTGTCCGGCGAGGTCGGATTTTTCAAAGTAAGAGGAAAAAAAACAGATTTTTACACTTGTGAAATTGGGTGGATTTGGGCCAATCTTTGGGATGGAGTTTGATAGTTGAAGGTTTCGAAAATGCTCAGGGATTAAGAGAGGGTTGAAGTGGAAGAGATGATGGTGGAATTGATTTTCCACAAAAACCCACAATTTATAAAAGCTTCTCCCATCCTTCACGGGCATGGCGGTCTGACAAGGGGTGAGGTCGAGCACTGTTCGACCAGATTTTCGGACAGTACTTGAGTGTCTCTCTTGCGTGTACGAATGGAGAAGGAGGCCGGAAATCTTGCTGGCAAAATCGGTCAAAGGAAACTCTTTTGGTTTAAATAAAATGCATTTTCTTTATGTAACAAGAGGTTGTCCTAACTCAGATGGTACGGAGAGGGAAGAGGACCCGAAAGGTCTCGGGTTCAAATCTGGGCTCTTAGCCTCTTTTATTTTATTTTTTTCTTTCAAAGGTTAGGGTATTGGGCTTAGTTAGATTTCTGGCCTAACGAAGACTAAGCCCAAATCTCTTGTTTAAATTATACACAATTAGTAATTAACCCAACTTGGTTCATCTTTGTTAATTGATAATATTGATCTTCTTAAATTACCTTTTTAATTTATCCACTTTATGATAACTTAGACTCGTAAATTACTTATAAGTGAACATACTTATTTTTATATTTAGATTATAAACTTCTATTTTATAATTTAAATTATATTTGAATAAATACTATTAAAAGTTTTCAGTTCATCGTTAAGAAACAATTTCATAAGAGTATACTTTCACCTTTCAATATATTATATAGTACCTTATAAAAATAGCGGTTATTACAGCGGGTCGACCCGCAAACCGGCGACCCAACCCGACCTGCGACCCACAAACTCAAAAAAAAATCGACCCGCGACCCGACCCGTTATGTGTGGGTCGGGTCGCTGCGGGTCATGGGCAACCCGACCCGTTGAACAACCCTATAATTATATGTTTATTTGGAAGTGGCATATATGGTTCTATATAATTATTTTAATCTTCAATTTATTATACAATAAGATTAATTAATTATACCTTCAAGGAAAACTTGTAGATATAATTTTGATAATATATATTCTTTCATATTTTACATACATGTGGGGTCTACAATAATTTTGTTCATCAAAACATATTATTTATACATAAAAAATAACCGAATTGGAATGTGCATCAAAATTGTGTGCAATGATGTATGTTTGTGTATCATAATTAGTTATATATGCATTAAATCCAATTATTTTATATGCATCAAAGGGGTTTGATCATCGTAAACCAATACAACTAACAAAGGGCACATTGTTTGTGAGTGCATCAAAATTCAAAACTCTTTGAATATACGTTAAAATTGACAAAGTATACATTAAAAAGTAAAGAAGTTTAAAATTGTCACACAATGTCCATCAAAGTTTCAATTCTATGATAATAATGCACAAATACCGATGAAACAAAATTGTGTGATAATGTTGCATAAATACGAGATATACAACCAAAAAGTGCTATGATGAAAAAATGATTCATGTGTAGAAATGCCTAGCAAAAATGTAATTCTTTGTAGATGAACAAATTATTGACATTGATGAACAAATGCACAATATTTATACACAATTTGAGGGCATTCAAGTCGTCCCAAACATAGTTAAAGAGACTTGGCTCAGTTAGTGAGCGACGACTCTCACAATATCCTACATAACTTTGTTAGAGTATCTTTTATCCAGGCTTTGTTAGAGTATCTGATATATGTTGGGATTCTATACGATCATGTGTAGTTCATCGAGGCTTTTAATGATCGAGGTGTATTCGTTGTTGTTTTGTTAATGGTTCTCTAAATTGTGGAGGTGCTCATGTGGTCCTCCTTGATCCGGCCGCGAGGTTCACGTGTATGGTAAGTTTTAGCTTGTTGTAAAAATTGGTTCAAGGACGAGAGCTATGCTGTAGAAAAATAGTTTTTTAAACTCAAGTCCACCCTCTATTTTTTTTTTTAATCCGATAAGATTTAGGACAATACAAGTAGTATTTGGACTATCCTAAATCTTACTCTAGAAATTCTCGGGTACACTAGCCTAGTCCACCCTCATTTTAATCCAGCTACATATAGTGTTCCAAAGTTGGTTTTACAATGTAGCCTATTTCATGAACTTAAGGTGATAGTACTATCTTGTAATCACGTCCGATCTAGGCTCAGTTGACCCATTCTTTAATGGGCTCTTCAAACTTGAATTGGCACTCATTGCCTAATGGCTATAAGGCCGTAGCTAATATGAATAGGCTACAGCCACCATGTCTGAAGATCGCTCTCAGGTTGTACGAACACCTTTTAGTTCCATTGGAAGATCAACAAACAAACATTATTAGAATGCAGCTTTTGTCTCTTGGTACCTGATCAACGGCCCAGATTTCACCACAGCCCACAAAAACCTGTGTATATTTTGCCCTTTTTTCAGACCTGCAAACGTGACCAAACCTAGTCCAATAGGACAAAATAAATAAATAAATTAATAGTACTCCATTTGATAGTTCATGTAAATAGGTACTTTATTAGTACTACTAATTTTTTTTTTTTTTTTTTTTTGAACAGGTGAGAATTAGGGTCTTGCCTTAAGGCGGAATCCCTAGAGCATCCTTGCGGATGAGAGCTAAGAGTTCATGATGGTTCCAAATAGTTTCCCATGAGAGACTTAAAGGGTTTTAGATGCGTATAAGCGGAATTTCAGAAACAATTTCTTGCACCTAAACATGGATCTAAAGCATTCTTGATCAGAGACAAAATTAAGGTTAGTAGAATACCTCTTGATGCGCGATTAGGGTTCTTCCTTCGAGAGATAAAGCCTCAATTGTGACTTCTCTAATCAGTCCACACGAGCATGGGATCTGGATCTCCTTCGCTTTCGATTGCTAGATCGAAGTGCCAAAGACTAGAAGAAAAGAGGAGAAGAGAGCTTTTTCTGTTTTACGTAAAAGTTATGAAACCCTTTATCTCTTATTTCCTGTAAAGGCCTTATATATTTATTTCTCCAAATAAATATATCCTTTTCTTATTGGGCTGACTTTCAGCCTGTTGATCCAGCCCATCAACTCAATGTGTGTGACCTCATAGGACCCAATTATAATAGCTATGGATTAAACTATTTAATCCATTAATCGTAGTTGGTTTCTAGCAAAACATTACGACTCCTAAAATAATCGGATTGAATCTCTCTATCAACTGTCCTATTCCATGTTCGGTAATTGCAACTTTTATTAAAGGACACAATTCCTTCAATCTCCCACTTGTCCTTGAAAACAAGTGTGCAATTTTAAGATACCTTTGTCTCTTAATGTCTTATTTAATGATATGCTGACATTCATATCTCCCATCAAATATGTTTCTTGAATACTTGAGTTCGAACTATCAAATAACGAATGATTACGATTAATCCATTCGAGCATGGCCATGCATTTTCTAGTTATAGCTCTTCAAGTGGCCTAGACACCTTTCCTTTTTCATGCATCAATGTATACACGAATAAGGAGGACAATTCCAATCTTGTATGACTTGGCTCCCACTCAACTTTTGGCAATCCCAATAATTATTGCTTTTATAACCCCCTTTTACGGAGAGCGTTTAGCAATATCAAAGACATACCAATCATCAACTAGGAAACATAACATACTCATGTTTAAGGAATCCACCAATCATGGTCAACTTAAAACTCCACAATCCCTTTTGGAGAGTTAAGGTTGGTCTGTCCGATATGTATCATCCATACATATCTATGTAATTGACTGGACATCTCTATGTCCCCATAGCACATGAAACCCTGAGCTATCAGTCAATATACAATATAGTTATAAATGAAATCATCTATGTCCTATATAATGATTCAAACTATGGACGTGCAATAATTCATAACTGTAGTCACTTAATGGGGTTTCATTCACCAAAACACTTAAGGTGAGCCCATTTACGAACTATGAATTATTCGGACATATTATTCAATATTAATCAGTATAATATATAAATAAGAATGAAATATCATATATTATCAGAAAGTCAAACATAACAAGTGTCCAACACTAAGCAGAAATAATGTAATATAAGGCAATCTCACAACCATTCACCAATGTGTTTGAGATCCTTAGCCTTAGTGTGACTATCATGCTTAGCCCTAGGCATAGGCTTAGTCAAAGAATCTGCAATATTGTCTTTTGTATGCACCTTACACATCTTGATGTTACCTTCAACAACTATTTGTTGAGTAAGATGATACTTCCTCATAACATGTCTAGATTTGAAACTTTAATTTTATATATTGAACTTATCAAGAATCTTATCCATATAAGATCCTGACATAGTACTAGCAATCTCTTAGATCTATCCTTATAGATTTTTATTTCAAGTATGTACCCTGCCTCTCCCAAGTCTTTCAGTGAGAAACATTTCTTCAGCCAATCCTTAACGGACTCTAGCATTGGAATGTCATTCCCAATAAGCAGTATGTCATCCACATACAAGACTAAAAGAGCCACCTTACTCCCACTAAACTTCTTATATACACAAGGATCTTCTTCACATATGATGAAATCAAACTCTTTGTTCTTTTCATCAAAACGAAGATTCCAACTCCTAGATGCTTGCTTAAGCCCATAGATAGATCTCTTAAGCTTACATACCTTCCCAGCATGATCAGGATCCTCAAAACCCTCTGGTTGTGTCATATACACATCCTTTTCCAAAATACCATTCAGAAAAGCGGTTTTAACATCCATTTGCCAAATCTCATAATCATAATAAGCGGCAATAGCTAGGATTATCCTTATGGATCTAATCATGACAATTGGCGAAATGTTTCATCATAGTCAATACCATGAATCTGTTTAATATCTTTAGCAACTAATCTTGCTTTGTATACAGATACATTTCCATTTTGTAAGTCTTAAGTTTGAAAACCCATTTGCATCCTCTGGGTTTTACCCCATCTAGCAAATCTGTCAAGTCCCAGACTTGATTTTCAAACATGGAATCCATTTCAGTTTTCACAGCCTCAAGCCATTTCTTGGAGTCTGGACCCGTCGTTGCTTGTTTATAGGTAGCAGGCTCACCATGTTCTAAAATTAGAACATCAAGGCTTTCGGTCAAGATGAAATCATCATATCGTCTTGGTTGAAACCTTTGCCTGTTTGATCTACGTAGGAGTTCAACTGGTTCAACAACTGAGATTTCAGCATGTTCCACAACTATTTGTGGATCTGAGATTTTAGCACGTTCCACAACTATTTGTGGATCTGCTTCTTGAGGATTTTGTTCAGGTTCTTGGATAACATCAGATCCTTGGCCTTCAAACAAATCCATCTCATCCTCGGCATCAACTATGTCATCTTGTTGTTGTGTTTGTTGCTTTTCATCAAGAACCGGTTCAAGATGAATATTTCTCCCACTTGACTTTTTGGAAATAAACTCTCTTTCCAAAAAGACACTATCCCTTGCAACAAACAACTTTTGTGCAGTGGAATTGTAGAAATAATATCCAAAACTACCTTTAGGATATCCTATAAAACAGCATTTGTCTGATTTAGGTGCAAGCTTATCAGTTTGTAAACACTTTACATAAGCTTCACAGCCCCATATTTTCAGAAAAGACAACTTTGGAACTTTTCCGGTCCATATCTCATATGGGGTCTTGTCTACAGTCCTTGACGGAGTCCTGTTTAGTGTAAATACAGCAATAGTGAGTGCATATCCCCAGAAGGATATCGGAAGGTCAGCAAAACTCATCATAGATCGAACCATGTCCAACAAAGTCCTGTTTCTCCTTTCAGACAAACCATTCAATTGTGGTGTCCTTGGAGTAGACAATTGTGTTACAATCCCACAATTTTTCAAATGATGATCAAATCCATGGCTTAAGTATTCACCACTACGATCAGATCGAAGTGCTTTTATCCTTTTGCCAGTTTGAGTCTCTACTTCATATTGGAATCCCTTGAACTTTTCAAAGGCTTCAGCTTTATGTGACATAAGATAGATATACCCATATCTGCTCATGTCATCAGTAAATGTAATGAAATATCTATAGCCACCTCTAGCTTCTGTACTCATAGGCCCGCATACATTAGTATGTATTATGGCCAAAAGTTCATTAGCCCTTTCATTTGTTCCTTTGAAAGGTGACCTTGTCATCTTGCCCATTGAGCATGATTCACATAAATCAATAGATTCACAATCCATATCTTTTAGAATTCCATCTTTATGGAGCTTCTTCATGCTATTCAAGCTAATGTGACCTAAACGACAATGCCATAGATAGGACTCACTCAAACAATTTGATTTTTGCCTTTTAGTATTAATGTTATACGATTCTGATTTGAGATCCAATACAAATAGTTCATTAACCATTGGAATACAAGCATAGAAGATTCCATTTCTTAAAATAGATATACTTCCATTCTTGATATCAAACTCAAATCCTTCAGAATGTAAACTTGAAACTGAAACAAGGTTTTAGTAATAGTAAGAACAAAATAACAATTATTCAGTTCTAAAACTAAACCAGAAGGTAGAGATAGACTAAAATCTCTTACGGTAAATGCAGCAACCCTTGCTCAATTTCCAATGCGTAGGTCTATTTCTCCTTTCTCCAATTACTTCCTACTTCTTAGTCCATGCACATTCGAATTAATCTGAGAACCACATCCGGTATCTAATACCCAAGTAGTCGCATTGACTGTTAAAATTTCAACATTAATACTTGAACTAGAACTCATAGTTCCGTTCTTCTTGTCCTCCAAGTACTTGGGACAATTACTCTTCCAGTTTCCCTTATCCTCGCATTAAAAACAATCATGGTCAACATCCATCTTTGGCTTTTCACCTTCCTTGGGTTTTGCAACTTGTTTGCCTTTCCCTTGGATATGATTTTTCTACTGATCTGTCTTTTCCTCAACATTTAAGGCATTAGTTAGAACAGGAATCGGGGTTGCTGAGACATTCTCACGTCCTTTGGGTTTGAGAACTATTCTCGAATTCTGATCACAATCAGGAAAATTTGCTACATTGAGCTTGTTTCTCTCAACAATTGAGCACGGAGTAAATTTCAAATTATCGCTAGACATGCTTTCTACAAAAGGAAATAACAAAACAAAAGTTCATGTTTGACATGCAAATACTTAATATTAAACTCGCTTTAAAACAAGTAAATGCACATTTTATTCAAATAAACAATTTATGTTCCCGGTGAATAAATTGATTCCAAGATCCTATTACAGACAAGACTCAACGTACTTTTGCACTGCCCTAAATCTTGTGTGTTCAAGGTAAGCAACAATTGCTAATTATAACTCCTTATAATTCTTGGTTAGTGGTCCACATCCAATGTAGGATCCACTACTATGTCTCAAGATCCAAAACTTTGTCTTTTGGTCTCTTGTTGGGTACAACCATATCAAAGTTTATGAACCCCCGTATAAATCCACCCTCACTAGTTCAATGTTTAAGAAGGACACCCTCGCTTTTGCGAAGCCCATCCAACCAAAACCAAAAAACGTCATGGGTTATGATATGGAAAGACATTGCCCCAATATTCTTTTGAGAACTTAAGCATGCAATGTTTATTTATTACTAGTGACAAAAACATAATAAATAACTTATGCAAAACTTAAATAATTCATCTCATGAAATTATATTATGAACCATTCATATGGAAGAATTAAAATCATATTATAAAACAAGCATATAACTATTAGAAAATTCATCTCATGAATAACTAATATGAAAATCTTGATTCAAAAGAAATTAATATATAATATCAATCAAAATTAATCATCAATGTGCATATAATTGGACAAAACTGTATGATCAAGATATAATATCAAATATTTTATCTTATTTTAGTGGGACTTCCTAACTCCTTAGGAAATTATTATATTAAAATAAAATAACACAATATCATCCAATATATAGATAAGATCTTATATTAACATATATTATGGAAATCTTTAATTTCTTAGATTGGATCATGACCTAGTCAATATCCAAACTAACATGAAACAAAAGATAAATTACTAATTAATTTATCTAATTGTACACATAATAATTAGAGAACAAAATAGATCACAAAATCTAATTTCATGATCACAATATATAATAAAACAACACAATTGCATGTATTATATATATGTTCTCATTAATTAAGACACTAATAAGCCAAAACAAGTTAAAATCCAATTTTAATCTTTTTTTTGACGTCTACTGTACGATTTTCAAGTTAATGTTCATAGCTAGCCTCGTGCTGTCGCACAGCACAATTGAACCAAAAAATCGTACGGTAGCCAATTCACCGATAACTTGATCACGTACACTGTGAACAATTCACAAATAAATTCACACAATTCACTGGTAGAAGGCTACGTCATACGTATTTACCCAAAACAAATTTTTGGAGTATAAATTAACCCATGTCACGTCACAATGATGTCAACGTACATAGCACAATTCAAAATTTTGCACAATACGTAACCCAACATTGAATTGAAACTATTTTCAATTCTGCCATTCGATCATGTGAAGCGGTGGACAATTCCACCAATACAAATTACTGTACAAATTCGTGGATCGTACCGCACAATTCCGATTGCACGGGCACTTTACATTGAATTGAAACAATTTCAATTATATCAAGCGATCGGGTGACGAGTATGATTTCATACGTGTACAACTTAATTGTACATACTGTACGTACAAAATAACTTTGAATGAAACTAGTGAAATCCAATTTCACTTGTACAATTCAATTCATTCGAAAATAAAAATAAAAATTTCGTGTACAGTGCAATTCCAATTGCGCACGACTTGCAACTGAAATCCATGTCACCGTGTCCAACTGGAACCCAATCTCCATTGTATACGGCACAATTGTGAACAATTCACAAATAAACCGCACTATTCCAATTATGCGTAGTACGAACCAATTTCAACTACAGTCGTGCGATCAAGTCCCGTTACAATTTCATATACGACACAATTTCATACGTAACGGAAATCCAATTTCAATCACCCAAATTCAATACCGTATTGTCCAATTAATTAAAATCTCTATTTCAATCAAGCACAAATTATATATCAATTTCATCAATTTGAATCAAAATTTGCATAAAGAACAAAAACCTAAATCTTTGATCCAATCAAGAGATGCTTAAGGCTCTGATACCACTGAAAGGAAAAAGATGCGTATAAGCGGAATTTCAGAAACAATTTCTTGCACCTAAACATGGATCTAAAGCATTCTTGATCAGAGACAAAATTAGGGTTAGTAGAATACCTCTTGATGCGCGATTAGGGTTCTTCCTTCGAGAGATAAAGTCTCAATTGTGACTTCTCTAATCAGTCCACACGAGCATGGGATCTGGATCTCTTTCACTTTCGATTGCTAGATCGAAGTGCCAAAGACTAGAAGAAAAGAGGAGAAGAGAGCTTTTTCTGTTTTACGTAAAAGTTATGAAACCCTTTATCTCTTATTTCCTGTAAAGGCCTTATATATTTATTTCTCCAAATAAATATATCCTTTTCTTATTGGGCTGACTTTCAGCCTGCTGATCCAGCCCATCAACTCAATGTATGTGACCTCATAGGACCCAATTATAATAGCTATGGATTAAACTATTTAATCCATTAATCGTAGTTGGTTTCTAGCAAAACATTACGACTCCTAAAATAATCGGATTGAATCTCTCTATCAACTGTCCTATTCCATGTTCGGTAATTGCAACTTTTATTAAAGGACACAATTCCTTCAAGACTGTAGCCCAAAAACGCAATTTTATCGGCCACAGAGTTACATTGTTTGCTCCCATGATAAAAGCGAACTGACTCGAAGCCCCGTAGGGATACGAGAATGTCTGTGATAATTCTTTCTATCTCCCATGGGCAGCGGATTTGTCCTGTGAGGGCTTTGATAACAGTGATATTATCTCATTCTATCTCCAACTTTCTGACATTTCTCTGTTTGGCCTTCTTCACTCCATCCCAGAGTGCCAATGTTTCAGCCATCAAGATTGAGATTTTTCCATATGTTCTGGCGCATCCGTCAATCGGGTTTCCGATCTCATCTCTTATAATCGAACCTCCCGCTGAGTTACCATTATTTAGCTTAGATCCATCAAAATTCAATTTAGCATAACTTCGACACGGCTTCTTCCAACCTTGCGCTTTGATTCGTGGTCGGCTCCTTGAGCATGTGGCCTTAGTCGGACTCATTTCTTCGTCCTTAACCCATTCTTTCGCCTGCTTCCATTGCTTCAAATGATTGCGGATATAAAGGTTGAGGTCTTGTATTAGATCATTGGCCGTTTGTTGGAACAATACCTTGTTTCGCTGGTGCCAGATGCCCCACCAGGCTACCGCTAACTCAATGAACGCTTCATTTCGTAGTTTGTTATTCAGCTCAAATAGCACATTTCGAGGGCTTGCTTGAGGGAGGTTCAGTTCTCTAAGAACGCGTTCCGTATTAACATTTATGCTCTTTATTATTTCCAACGTGTGCGGACATTCAAGTAGAAGATGTATCGAGTCCTCATGTGTAGCGTTACACATGAGACAACCTTGAGGAATAGCAACCTGTTTTTCAATAAGCCTTTGTTTCGTGGGTAATCCATTCATATCGATTTTCCAAAGGAAATTTCTTACTTTTGGGTACGTATCCAATTTCCATATCCACATATTAGGGTTCAAGGTCATATATTCTTCTTTAATTATTAGGCTTATTGCTGAGTTCGTTGAGTACGAACCGTTCTTGCTTGGGGCCCATATCAGTTTATCGTCGATATCATTTTCGGGAATTGGAATTCTTATTATTTTCTCTATCTTATTAATACTACTAATTAAACATCTTAAATCTCAAATGGGTTGTTAAAGACACATGGACAAAATGGTAATTACGTATATAAATGTTTAGGTTTGTGGAGGAAATGGAGACAAAGGAAGAGAGGAAAAAACAGAGAAAGCATTGCTCCAAAACAATAAAAAAACAGGGATAGAAGAAGGCTGGAAAAATGAGTCTGTTTTGCATTTATGTGTCTAACCTGTTAAAAAGTCCTACCTAACAGTTACCTTAATTGTTTTGTTTCTACCATAAGTACATAAATCGATTCATCAATACTACAAAAAAACAAAAGTCTCTTTCCGCTCTCAATTTGTTAGAATTGATCGACATTGTACGTGGTGTTGACTATCAAGTATCAACACGCTACATAAACCGGCAACAGTCAAAATCAAACATGCTTTAGAAACAAACCAAAACCAAAACCAATCCTAACTCAACTTAATGACCCTACTCAACCTAGAATGATACGTATCCGAAATGACACATTTATGGGATCCGATGAACCTAACCACCCGATTCATCGAATAATTGAATGGGTCGATCCGATTGACAAAGCATTCAATCTAATCCAATGTCTGGTCCAAATGACATGCATATGCATAGGGACAACATCTACAAAACCATTTACATGATCAACATTTATGGGTCGGATAACAACTTGACCGATCGAATAATTGAACGATCCGATCCGATCCAATCCACACGGTTAATCGTCACCTCTTTTTGTTATAAATCACACCATAATCACAAATAAAAGATATGGTTAATCTAATTTTTTTTTTTTGTCGAGGGTACTACCTATGAGACTCGAACCAGAGATTTCTTGGTTTATCTAGGCTTAATCGATTGACTAAGTGTCCGAAGGAAATCTAATCATGTACGTCTAATCCAAGTGAATACATATGATATCTAGATATGCTTTTGATCATTTTGGATCTTAGTGTGGATGACACAAAGCTTATAACGTCTCTTGTTAATTCATAAAACCAATCTATATCACTTGTAAGATAGTAGTAATAGCACCGGAAATGCATGCCTAATGTCCCTTTTAGAGGGACATTATTGTATGGAACCCCTATATATGCAAGTATGTAACACGCACGTTACGATTACCACAAAATTGGGCTTCCAAAGTCTTGCTCCACATCACAACTGTATATGCTACCAAGTTTCCCATTTTAGTGCAAATCTCGTTTAGGTAATTGTTATTAGAGGCTGTCGTCGGATATCTAGTTAAGCGCTTAAATCTCCAAATAATACCTAGAGGTCATCGTTTCGATTCTCATGGACAGTGCCCTCAACCAAAATAGTTATTAGAGACTCCCATGGACACTTTTATACATTACATAGTCTAAGACTCTGTTCGGTAAGGTTGAGGCGTTCGACAAGCTAGAGTGCAAAACGTTGGCAAAACGCTGCATGCTTGGAGTAGGAGGCTGTCGGATTTGCTGGTTTTCTGCTCCCGCTAGCGTCCCCGTGTTCTGAAAATGTGGTTCTAAAAGGGAGCTAATGTTTAATATAATTTGTATATGAAGTACATGTTTCATAGATCATGCTCCAAGTGATATTCAAATGTTGACTAGGTTGTTAGTTTAGTGAAAAAGCCATGCATAATAATCTTACGGTTGGTTGTTAATGAGGAGGAGAAATAATCTTATGTGCAACCAGTCAACTGCCTGAATTCCTATGCCATTGAAGTATTGTTCTAACATTAGTACTCTTTTGTGCCACAGCTTTTTTGCTCAGCTCATAATTACTCCAGATGAAGCTTTCTTTAATTTCATCGACCGTTTTTCAATTAGCACTTGTACAAACACCCACCTCATGGCCTTAGATCGAAGAAGGTGAAATTGACAACAGCAATATAGATGTAGTACTTGTGTATCGTTCATCATTAAATATTATATTATGTTATATAGTTCCAAAACCCTAGTACTCGTCTTTACCAAAACAAAGACAGGCTTATAATCTCTCATCTGCACATAAACAATTAATGAGATGATTTAGGAGATGGATTCATCAGCTAGAGCAAACCCCATATGATCGATCGATTCATCAGCAGAACAAAACATCATCAAAATCAAGCCCTAGCTACCAATAAATGCATCATATCATATATATATAGTAACTTAATTAGCACACATTTCACTAAAGCCTAAGTGACAAATCAATGGAATTAGCATATGGGTAACTGCTAGCAGCATATAACTCGGCTGTTGAAGCCGACGAAGAAGCCGAATCGCCCGCCTCCCTCGACGACGAGCCCGAGTTCGCCGGAAAGAACCCGTATTCCATCACCATGTTTCGCCGGCCTACCCCCTTCCGGTGAACCGCCAAGATCTCTGCTCCCTGTTCACATAAATTTATACCATCAATTAGTATTAATACATCAAATGATCATAAAACAATTCTATCAATAAATTTGTACCCAAAATTAATTCAGTCCTAGCACTAATGTTTAAATTAAACCTGGTAGTAGGACTTGTCCTGTCTTGTTCCACCCACAAAACCCTCCAAATCTTCCCCATTCACAACCCTCTTCTTCTGCAAAAGTCACACAATCAATCAACACACATTTCGAAAAAAAACAAGGGGGCAATCTAGGTCAAGTTCAAGACTAATAAAAACCAAACAAAACCCAAAAACACAGACCTTGAAACTGAAGCTGTTGAAATCAAAGTCAGCCCACGAACCGGAGTCAACATGATGAGGATTTGGGATTGAAGACAGCTCGGGCCGGAAACACCCCCCGTTGAGCCCGCACACGGCCCGGGCCCGGTCACCGGGTCCACAGTAAGAAGAGCCCGGTCGGGCCGTAAAATAATGCGCGGGCGCGGCCGGGACGAGCGCCTGCGGGTAAAGCCCAGCGTTAAGCGCGTGGAACTCAGCGCACCTGATCGGAGCCGTCACCTGGACGCCGAACCCGGTCTGAACCGGGTTCAGATCAGCTAGCAGCTTCCAGTTCTCCTGAACCCTCATTCTCTCGAGCTGAGCCACGCCCATCCCCCGCCCCGGCTTCTTCTGAGCCGAAGCCGACGCCGATGAGCCTTGCTTCCCGCCTTTTCTGGCCTTCCCCCTCGCCGGAGCCGAGCTGCCGCCGGCGATCGTGATTCGGGTCTTCTGCGCCGATGAGGCCATGGATTAATTAATGCTTAGAAGATTGGATTGATTGTTGAGGCCTCTGGGTGTGTTTGGGAAATGGAAGAAATGAAGGGTGGTTTATAGGGAGGAAGAGGGGGAAGTGGGGTCCATCTGCAATACGCCGAATCGGAAGGTAGTGTGGTCGGGACCAAAAATTAACAGAGAAGTGAGGGTGCAGATGCTAATTTTCCTAAATTAGAAAGTTGCCCCAAACTTTTCAAATTCCTTTTATTTGGAAACCTTCTCTTCCCGGCTAGCTAGCTACTTTGTAAGTTTGTATATTTCTTTTATTGCTTTTTTTTTTCTTACTAGTGTTAGTCTTTCAAGATTTGCAGTGTATCCTTTCTCAAATCATTAGTTTTTGATCCTTACTCTCTAGCCTTTATTAGCACTAGCTACTAGTAGTATATACTACCTCTATGTTTGGATATATTTGATGTTTAAGCTTATTATATTTGTTTGAAAATGTTTGATATTTTACCATTTTGTGCATATATTGCTCCAAATTTACTCCTTATTATAAATGATATTTTTTTTATAGAAGATTCTCTTCTTAAACTAATATGAAATTAAAACAGTTCAATAGAGATAATTAAATAATTTTATAGGCTTTCTTAATGTTGGACTAAAATTTGTAAAATATAAAATATATTCAAACATAGAGAGTGTGTCTTTTTTCTATCCATGCAGCATTATATTATAGTATCATTGTTGTTGTTTCTTACTTTGTCCTTGTATAGTATTCATGTGTTTGTTTGCTTGCTTGTTTGTTTTTCCTGATTAAGGGTTAGATTAATTTGGGACGAGATGAGCATCAAAATAAGTGTGAAAACGTTGTGATATGGAACATCATGTATATGGTGATAACTTACTTGACAGGGAAAGTCATGCTAAATCAGTGTGGTACATAACATTGTATTGTGTGTGAAGAGATGAAATCCCTAATTGCTTTAACTTGGTGGAGGAATATATCCTAAAACGGTCAAGATCGATTGATGTGGGAAGATGAACAAAGCGTACAACTCAAATGGCATGATTAAACCGACACTTGTGTTATATGGGTGTGTGTAAACACATGATTGTTGAATCTACCCATCAAAGTGTTCACCTAAATTCTTTTATTTTAAATCGATAATATTTGCGAATATATATTATAAAGCTAATAACTATGCCCTTTTTGGTGTTTCTCGTGGTCGTAGGGAAATCGAGATCTTGGTCTCTAACATTCTAATCAAATTAAAATATTTTCAAGCAATCCGATTCAAACCATGTTTTGAAGGAAGCCAACAATATGTCAAATAAAATTCCTCGCTTGTACCCCTCGCTTAACCTGGAATGAATCAAAACTAACCAAGACTTTCGTGCTCGATCTCTTGTTGTGGATGTGCTATATATGGTGGTAATATAACAAGTGCTCAAATTAAACAAAATAACGAGTATATTAATTGACGTATAGTTTCTCAAAATTTCTTCAAACCTTATTTTGTATCATTACAAAAATGAACAAAGTTTCTAAACATGCATGTAAGTGCAAAACCAAAAAAAGGTAAAACTCCCACGTTAACATGCTGTTCAAAATGATACCAAACTGCCAAAGTTCCCCAACCTCCATCTCTAGTGAACTAAGTTGGGTGTGTGTGGTCCTTGTGTAGGCTCCACAAATCTTCTTTAGGTTTTCCTACAAAATAGATAATGATGTAAAATAACCTTGACCAAAATCCTAAAAACATTGCTACCACAATAAATAATAAAGGACTCAAACATAATTTAACCTAGCTATATGCCTGCACAAAAAGAAACAATTTTTTAAAGTGTTAGACATGAACTCAGATTTGTATACATTCTTTTAAATGTTAGTGTAAGTTTAATTCTATTTTCTGATCGAGCATCTCAAAATAGAAAGAATTATTGTTTATTTAAAAATTCTAAATCTTTTTTTATGACAAGATTATGCATTTCCTTTCAGGATTTTAGTTTCTAAATCCGGAAAACTTAACCTGTGACATGGGCAGACCAATTTTTATACCATAAACTGACCATATAAATTGCTAATTTGATATGATTGAGGTTTAATCACAGACAAATCAGTGTTAAGTACAACGTTAGTGTAGTCTAATGATGAAATCTATAAGAATTTTGTCAGCTCCTTTGTGGGCCCAACTCAGTCTGCAGTAGTTGGTATTTCCCTAGCTAGAGACATAGCTCTGATCTCAAGTCTTAACGGAGCCGCCCATCATTTTCAGAATGAATGGGGCCCACTCCGGTTCTTTTAAAACCTTTGATCTTAAAATAAATAAGACTGAACCGGGTTCAGAAGAGAAAAATTGGGAAATTTGCTGCATAAGGCCAAACAAGGTAGGATTCTTTGGGTTCTGAAACCCAGATTTTATCCTTCAAATTTCTGTGACCTTTTTTTACTGTATTTTTTTTGGGTTATTTACGTCGTTAAGTGGTCCAATCTCAGCCCACAAATTGTTTTGCTGGGACCATTCTAGTTTGTGTAATTTCTCATGCTGAGAAGGGTAGTTTGGTCACAATATCAATTGCCATAAATCACAACTTCTGTAGTATTGTAACTCAGAACAAACAAAGAAAAAGGGTAGAAAATGAAAAAGAAATTGTTTGCTTAACGTTCGTTAGACGTCCATATCATTAACATTGTACCAGGCCAAGATTGGATTCTGTATTGATTCTTCCAGCATTTTTAGGAAACTTCATTTGATAACATCATGGCAAAAGAACAAACTTAGATCATGTTTACACTTAATGAACGGTTTTACAAGCATTTAATCCACGTAACATCACCAGCTTGTAACTAATTTTGTATGCCCAAAAGCAGATTAGTAATTTCATGAAATTCTAATTATTATTTTTTATCGATGGCATTGTCCATGAGACTTGACCGTTGACCTTTGGGTACTATTTTTGGAGGCTTAACCATTTGACTAGATGTCCGAATACATTCTAACTACTTATTTCTAGCTAAACATTTTAAATATCCCAAAACACCCTAACATATTTGTTAACCCAAACACTTGTTCACAAAGATCATCATGTGATGTGCCCCCTCAGAAAACTTGTTTAGTTTGAAGTGTTACTAATATTTGAGGGAAGCAAAGCTAGGCCTTACATGATATACCATAAACTACAATGGCTTTATTAATGTTGTTGGTCGCTCAAATTGTCTCCATTACCACTTTCTTGTGTGTTGAGAATGTAGTCACTGCAGACATAAAAATGTGTGAATCTCAACTGAGATTTGCTCACACAGCAGTACAACACAGCACAACACAACACAACAGTACAACACCCACTTGTGGTTTACCATTTTGCCCTTCTGTTACACACATGACATGAGAAAAGCCTTGAATTTTCACATACATAAACAGAAACCCCAACAGACTACAGAGCCTCTTTGTACAACTGTACCAATACCGAAACATGCATATATGATCCAGAATCCATTTGTGATACCACATTGCAATGTATGATCCCTACCAATCTGGGCCGTTGGATTTCATAATGTTAGATCTTCATGCCATGAAATAAATAGGAAAAAGGAGAAGGGAATTAAATAATGATGAAAAGGGCAAACAAGAGTAAGAGCTTTCAAGAAACAACTCAGAGTTTTGTGGTAAACAGCAGTGTCAGCAGAGGCTCTCAATATTGGGATCATAATGTTTTTTTTTTAACTTTGGCTCTGAAGGTCAAGGGCTAACTTGACTCATAAATAATTTAAAAATTGCACTCTGGGTCTGATAGTTACACAAATTCTGGATGTACCCTTGTGTTGCTTTACCTTTTCAACCTGGATCAACTACAAACAAATGCTGAAAAAGTGTAAGGAGCTAAGATCTGACTTTTTAATTTATTAATGTGGTGTTAATGTGAAGATTTGAAAAGGAAAGGTTGCAGAGTGGGATCTTGAATTTCAGTAGCAAGAGGAGAGGTTTTTGAGCTTTGCTGTACTGTATACAGGTAAATTATACTGTAGTATTGATCAGTCCCCTTTGCATCCCTATATAGCTAAAGCCAGCTACAATTTTTAAGTCTTTTTTTTTTGGTTGAACAATTTGTAAGTCATTTAATCCATTCATTTGCTCATTTATTTCATCAACCCACCCTCTAAAATATTACTAGTACTAAATAAATAACATATTGATGTTTGCGGAACAAAAGAGACTAAAATAATACAATAAAAATAAAAAACGTGGACGGCAGGATTCGAACCTGCGCGGGCAAAGCCCACATGATTTCTAGTCATGCCCGATAACCACTCCGGCACGTCCACCTTTGTGTTCATTCATCTACACAGATTCTTACAGAGTTTTTCTGTACACCGTTGTGTTTTTCACTTTTAATCTTGTTTTTTATTTTGTTCAAAGTGGCGTGAAATTTCTCCTGACCATTGTCTGCTACTGTCTACTGATAGCCAAGTCAGCATCTTCAACCTGGTGTAACAAGGTATTCATCATCTGCATCTCATAAAATCACAAGAGATCGATTTCCACACTGTAAATTTCGCTTCCAAAAATGGATTGTACAACAAAAACAGGAACTATTATGCGAACGAAATCCACATTCGCCCTTTCATATTACTCTATCAACTACTAAGAATACATTATTTATGCTCAACTCAAACAGCCTTTCAGCATTATTGTATGACAATCACATGCTAGTTTGCAATGTATGCCCCTCTTTCAGATAATTGAATTTTACTGTAAAATGTCAAAAATTGAGCAAAGCTTTGAACAGAAACTTGAGATGTTTGCTGGGTAAAGGCATCATGATCATGGGGCAGCCAGTCCTTCCAGAGTATAAGTAAGGGATTCTACCATATCCGCCTTGAACAACAGCTTTTGCATTATCTCCATCACATTGCACTCGGGATCTAGCTTCCTTTGCCAACCCTGACACATCCATTACCATAAAACCAAGATGAAATGCAGGTAAATGTCACTCTACAGCACTATCACATGTCAATATATATCATGAATCCAGTTTTCCATATCGAATTCCCATACTCCGCACGCACGGGTTGAGCTATACGTTGTTGGTTTTTGTAATTACGCTGCACAAATTGAGAATTTTTCTGGTATTACTGGAGAAGGAAAACAAAGGAGGCGGTTGATTACCTCAAGAACCAGGGTTGTCACTATCACAGTGCAAACATCACCATCAATGTTCACTTTGTGATGTCGGACTAACTCTAGCAATTTTTGGATGCGGTCAGCAGCATCTATACGACAGCCCCCGGAAGAGTCCCAAAAGCTAAAGCAGCTATCTACTTCCTGTTTCATTGAAAGAAAGTAATGACAATACTATTCACTAAAAAACTGATCTCAAGTAATGTGAATAAAATGGACACAGGAAAAATATACATGTACTTCGAGTCTCATGGAGGTAAACTGCACAGATTTTGCTTCATGAGTGTACGAGTAAAAGAACACTTGCAACATTCTAGGTACTCCATTGAAATATGGCAATCCCTTTAGAAATCTCAGATCTCCAAAAGTGTAAGTGAAAAGGACAATTCCTAGTCAAGAATATGTGAATGTAACATTTCCTCTATTTTCCATTTCATCCAAAACCCACATGTTGATAACTCTAAGAAGATGATTTAGAGATCGTAAGCCTATTGATTTGAGTGATTGCCTGCTGCAGAAAGAAGGGGAGGTTTTGGCTTAGGATCATGGAGGAAACGTAGTGAAAATGTGACTGACAGAGTTTCATCAAATTTACTCAGCCAACTTTTGCTTTAATGCATGTGTATGATGTTATAGTGAACAGGGATCATGAGGTAATATATAGAAGAAGACAGATCACTCAATGAGCAAATCTATCTCCCCTACTGATCAGAAAGCAAAGATGTGAATAGCACACTAATGCAATGCCTTGAGAGTATCGCCAGGAAATTGATACTTTGAGAGAGCAGAAGAATCAGAGATCAGTAGAAGAAAAAAAACTTTGAAAGTTCGGATTTAAAAATAGACAGAAGATAACCTCCATACAATAAGCACATGAATCTGCCAGGGAAAAAAAATTAAGAGAAATCTACGTTGGTGAATGGCATAGCAGCAAGCTAAGAGGGCTTCCTACAATTTAGCATGCATTGAGAAGTCAAGAAACTGAACTTGCAATTGGAATTAATGATAACCTCAATAAAAGCCTCTGGATTTGGGCAACTCTGCCTTTTGGACAGCTTGAGTGTGGACTCAGCAGCAGTACGCCCATCACGAAGAACCAGAGCTTTAAAAAATGAAATTAGATTCATTCGGTCCCTCTTGGATAGTTCAACTGTCATGCCTACATCAAGGAACACAACATGAGGCCTTAGCTCAGGGAGCTGTGTCCCTGACCTTGTCCGAGTCAGCCGTACAAGAATATTTCCTGGGTGCATATCTGCATGGATAAAATTATCGACCTGTATAAAGAGAATAGTCAAAAAATAAATTCTCCTTATAGCATCTCTACCAATACAAAACACATTGATAACTAGGAATTCATGCCTAAACCACGAAATGTAGGACTGCTGGTTTGCTCTCCAAGTTCATTGGGATCATAGTTACATAACTCTAATCGTGAAAGGACAAAAACATTAATAAGTAGAATTTTAAAGGAAAAAGAGGTGTTTTTATACCAAAAGCATCTTCAGAAGGGCACTGCTTCCAATATGGGCCAGTGCACTTTTAATCCTATGATTCCCTTGAAGCTCATCGACATAATGCATGACATTGTCACCATGTTCAAAAGTTTCAACCAGCACAGTAGGATGAACCAAAGGATATACCGGCTTTGGAAATGAAACATCTTTTGACCTTCGAAAATTATAAATAAACCGACTCAAATGGGCAGCCTCCCTAGCAAGATCAACTTGAGAAATCATAAATACAGCAAACTGTTTTAGGCTTTCATCCAGTTGTAACCAATTCAATGTTGGTATGAACTTTGAAATCCTGGCTACGAAATTAATGATCATAAAGTCTCTTCTTATTGCTTCACCAACACCTGGATGTCGCACCTTCACAGCAACTTGAATCGGCCTACTTGGTTGACCGGGATATCGGTATTTCAAAGTTGCTCGATGGATCTGAGCTACACTTCCAGATGCCACTGGCTCCTTCTCAAACTCCTCAAACATATCAGACAGCTTCCGACCAAATGCCCCCTCAACTGTTCTTTGTGTGATGGCAAAACCATGAGCAGGTGCTTTTGTATGTAACTTCGTGAGTTCAATACAAACATCTTGAGGGAACAGATCTGGTCTTGTTGCGGCCCATTGTCCCCATTTAATGAAAGCTGGACCAGCTTTTTCAAGTGTACAATGAAGAAGATGAATCCAGTTTTTCCTAAACTCAGTCCCAAGAGAATCTGCAAACGGAGCCATCACTATGCAAGGTGAAAAGAGAACTGCCAAATAGAGCGTTCTGAGACACAAAATTGCAGCTTCTATAACCGAAAACACAAACGAGGTCAGATAAACTCGTCCATTATCAGTGCAGTTGTACAGAGTTTCCCTCATTGGAGACGGCTCTTCTGCTTGTGCCCATGTTCGTTCTCCATAAGTGAGCTGTCCAGCTACAACTGCAAACAGGCCTGGAACAATAAGGTTGGAATTGGAACGGCTCAACGCTAAACTCACAACAGCAGCAGCTTTACTTAACCGCGTAAGAGCCAATCCACCATAAGTTTGCATTTGCCTTAGCCTTTCCCAAGCAACTTGAGGTCGGTTCGGTAATTTAAGCCCAATAGAGGAGCTGTACAGTCTCTGGAGACCATAGACACTCCCCAACCTTCCATTGGCTTCAAAACCTCCATGTTTAACACGAGTTTTATCCAAGGTTCTGTAATTTGAATATACTCTGAAGTGAATCCTGGACATGAGATGTGCTGAACTGCTCTCTGCCTTTACACAACTACTCACATTTTTGCTCAGAAGGGAAAACAAGATCCTCCTGACAAGTGACAAATTAGTCAAAATCATGCATTAGGCCTGAATACAGGTCAGTCACAGACTATTCAGTGTTTCTGTGTTCCAGGAATCTACAAACTAATTAAAAGTCACTTTCGTCGATGCATAGAATTCCCTATGGCTACTGAAAGCGCTTTAGAGATTTAATCATATTTCCTCTTCCAAGTAAACAGGATCGAGTTAATTCGAGCTTATGTATACATCAATAGAATCACAAATAAGCATCAATTCGTCATTACAGTCAGAAATCTCAAAATTCACGTTACTGATTGGATCCCTAAACCTAGAGTAATTGCACAAATTGAACCGAACAAATCAGCCAACTTGATCGGAAAATGTGGGAGAAAGAAACAGAAAGATTAGAACAAAAAACGTTGGAAAGGGAATCGGCGGGAAGACGGACCTCGACATGGCGAACGGGAGAAGACGAGGAAGGAGAAGCGTAAGTTCATCCCCGGAGCTTCAGGCGACGCTACGCCAGGACGGCGTTGACTGGTTGACGAGGGAAGTAATGGAGTAAGGGGCCGGGACGACGTCGTTCTGATCCCTTCTTTGAGGAGTTTCTGTGGATTTGCCACGTCATCTCATCGGAATCAGACATTGGCGAGTTCTGTATAAGGGCAGTTGCTACGTCAAACAGGTAGCAAAGTAGCAACAGTCTGGGCCAATCGAATCAACAGGTGTTTGGTGTCCATTTTCTTCTAAACTTTTCGGAATCAGAATAATATTACTCCCTCTGTCCCAAATAGTTAGTCCAAAAGTACCAAAAGCTCTTGGATTAAGGCAATTCAAATCAGCAACAGTGTACATAGAGAAGATTTTTTATACAGCTGTTTTCTACTGCAACATCAAAATAGAGTTAAAAGGTGAATCCATGTGAAAGCTTCTCAACCAATAGGAATCAAACATAATTTATGGGGGAACCAATAGAAATCAAGCATTCACTTGACATGGATAACCACCCAAATTCAACACAACCTCTACATTAATAAAGCTACTGACTTTTACAGCCTCTTTATAACATTCTTCCTTACAACTGAAACACAACAACAAAATACAGAGCATTCACTCTTCCAAAATTTAATTTTTGGAAGCTCATAAATTTAACTACATTTGCATCATTGCTTGGTCTTGATGGCCTCAGCTATTGACTTGAATGAGGCCCCACTTCCAGCAGATGAAGACCCACATCTAGGGGGAGGTTTTCAGTTTGATCTCAACGAACCAGCAATGGAAGAAGATGTAGGACATCACAGCACAGAAACAGGGCAGGAATCAACAGAGACACATCATCGGCCATCTAGAGCCAAGCTGAATAGTGAAAAAAGGGTATGCATCTTACTCAAATTGCTGAAAATTGCAAATGGGGGACATCTAAGGAGATGTGCAATGCAGTCAGTGGCCACAGAATTCAGCATTTCAACAAGAACCACTTCCAGAATATGGAATCAATACAAGCAACAAACTGAAGGTATGCAAAGGCCAAATGTGACAACAAAATATCAAAATTGTGGTCGCAAGAAAGCTCCAATCAACATAGATGCAATCAAAGCCATCAAAATGGGGGACAGGACATGCATTAGGGATCTAGCAGTAAAGCTTAACATGTCAAAGAGTGGCACTCACAGATTGATCAAAAGAGGAGTCATAAAGGCACACACAAATGCATTAAAACCTGGGCTAAAGGATGCTAACATGACAACAAGGATGAGATGGATACTAGATTTGCTACAAGGAGGTACACCAGAAAGTAAGAGAACTTATTATCCAATGTTTGATTTCGTGCATATAGATGAAAAATGGTTTCACTTGAGCAAGAAGTCACAAAGATGTTATTTAGCACAAGATGAGAGAGGCAAGTACAGGACAGCAAGCTCAAGTAAATTTATTCCTAAAGTTATGTTCACAGCAGCGGTAGCAAGACCAAGATTTGATTCAGAGGGGAACTGCACTTTTGATGGGAAAATTGGAATTTTTCCATTCACTTATCAACAACCAGCAATGAGAAACTCAAAAAATAGAGCAAAGGGGACAGTAATCACAAAATTGGTGGAATCAGTGAATCAAAAAGTGACTAGGGAAATGCTCATCAACCAGATTGTGCCAGCTATAAAATCAAAATGGCCACAGGATGGGGGGGGGTCACAAAGTGATATTTATCCAACAAGATAATGCAAAGGCACAAATTGGACAAGAAGATGCACAATGGCAGCAGGTATACAAGCAAGACAATTTCACATTTATTCTAATTCAACAACCACCAAACAGCCCTGACTTAAACATATTAGACCTAGGGTTCTTTAGGAGTATTCAATCCTTGATGCATAAGAAAATGCCTAAGATTGTAGATGCAATGTTAGATGCAGTGCATGAAGCATTTTTTGAGCTAGAACCTAGAACCCTAAGCAATGTGTGGTTGTCACTACAACATGTAATGAATGAAATATTAAAAGTGAAAGGCAGCAATGACTTTGACCTTCCACATGCAAACAAGAAGAAGCTACTAGCACAAGAGACTCTACCAACACAAATAGAAGCTCCAATGTGGGCTGTAATGCAAGCATGGGAGCTGGTATATGGGAATGCACAGCCAACAAACAATGCAGCACAAGAAACTCAAGAGACTCAAACAACAAATGGGGAACATGACAGCCTAGAAGATGACATTGAAGATCTTCACTTATTTTAATGGTTTTGTAAGGTGTGTAACACATTTGTCTTGTGTTTTTGTGGTTCATATGAAGTAGCAAGCATGGCAGTTTAGAAGTAAACTTTTTTGTAAGAACAAGACAAATGTGTAACACATGTTGTGGAATGTATGCACAGCTTTTGGAAAGTGAAAAAATGTGTCAAGTAAGAAGAAAAAAAATGTAAATCTCAGATTCCCCCTTAGCATCATTGATACAAGTCCATCAACTGAAAAACAAACAAACATAGGCCGTCCAAAGCCACAATAGTGGCTGGTTTCCTTAATACTTTGATCATTATCAGTTGGAAATAAAAGGAAATGCATCTCAGGTTTACAGTGAGATCATCATTGATTTAAAAAAAAAATCTCAGAATTGCCCCTCCATCATTGAAACAAGTGCATCCACCTAACAAGAACACAAAAAGGCCTTCCAAATCCATTAGTGGATGGTTGCTTGTCTGATGTGATCAATGCTAAATGAAATCATGCACTTGTTTCTCAGCTTTAATATGGCTTCCTCATTGATTTAAAAAAAAAAAACAGCAGCAACACTAAACAAACAGACAAAAAAAACAGCATGCATTTATCAAATAAAACACCAAACATTAATGTCAAACAAAATACAGAGCATGAAACAATTACAGTTATCGTTAAATACAACATCAATTACAACACTAAACTGAGAGACATACAAAACAACATGAAATATAGCAACATTAAACAGACAAACAAAAAGAAAAAAGCAGCATGCATTTATGAACACTTTAATTCCAAAAAAACAGTAGCAACACTTTAATTCTCAACATGGACAGGATCAAAACCAATTCAAGCATGACATTATAATTCTCAACAGTAACAACACAGACAATTCCAGCATGACATGTTAATTCTCAAAATTAAATTCTCAACAAATCAGAGCATGAAACAACTGCAATTATCGTCAAATACAACATCAATTACGACACTAAACTGAGAGACATACAAATCAACATGAAATATAGCAACATTAAACAAACAAACAAAAAAACACAGTATGCATTTATCAACACTTTAATTCCAAAAAAACAGTAGCAACACTTTAATTCTCAGCATGGACAGGATCAAAACCAACTCAAGCATAACAATATAATTCTCAACAGTAACAACACAGACAATTCCAGCATGACATTTTAATTCTCAAAATTAAATTCTCAACAAATCAGAGCATGAAACAGTTGCAGTTATCGTCAAATACAACATCAATTACAACACTAAACAAAGAGACATACACAACAACATGAAATATAGCAACATTAAACAGACAAACAAAAAAAAAAGCAGCATGCATTTATCAACACTTTAATTCCAAAAAAGCAGTAGCAACACTTTAATTCTCAACATGGACAGGATCAAAACCAATTCAAGCATGGCATTATAATTCTCAACAGTAACAACACAGACAATTCTAGTATGACATTTTAATTCTCAAAATTAACATTCAAGCAGCAACGGTTCCAATCTCAGCAGTTCCAATCTCAACAAATCAACATTCAAGCAGCAACAGTTCCAATCCAACATCAAGCATGAACAAAACAGAATACTCATGCACATATAGAAAGAGAATCCTTGAACATGAACACACGGCGCAGATACTCAAAACTGAATACTCACATATACAAACAGATTCAAGCACATACAGAAAATAAAACATGCAAATACTCAAAAGAAAAACAGGATGAAAACCAACTTATCTACTCGTTTGGATCAGAATCAGGGGCCACAAGGGCGTCCAAGTCCTCAAGCCCAAGAACGTCTGGATCGGAGTCTAGGGCCACAACTCCGACCAAGTCCTTTGAAGCGTCGTCACAACCAGAGGACTAGGCAGCAAATTCATCGACAACATGGGATTCAACCTCAGGGGAGCTTGTAGCTTCGTCAGTCTTTCCAGGACAAGTGGGATGTCTGGGTCGAGCATACTCTGAGAGCTCGGATCTAAGTCTCCATTGACTGTAAGTATGATTTCCTTTGCAATCACCCGGCCTATCACACGCATCCGGGTCGGAGCAACGATATGACCCCGAGTAAGAGGAGGAGTCACTGTCGTCGCCTCCAAAAACCTCGTCTGGATCCATCTCTTGGCCAGATCTCGAAGAGGGAGGGGGAATTCGCGAGAACTGGCCAAAGATCTAGAAGAGGGAGGGTGGTTCCAGTATAAAACAAGCAAGAATAGATGGGGCTCAGGCAAGGGAGAAGAGTGAGAGAGATGAAATGGGGAGATTGAAAAGAAAATGGGAGTGTGGGGAGGTCTGTAGAAAGCGCCGTTGATGATGAATGAATTAGGGTTAGTGCTTCTTCCAAGTTGTTCTATATATGTACGTGGATCAAGAGCAAAGAGAAGACCAAACAATGAAGCCCAAAATATCAATGGAGCCCAATTCAATGTGCCAGCTACAAATCTGATTTTTGGATCACAAAAAAAGCATGGACACATGGTATGGATTAGAAGGGGAAAAAAAAAATACGATCAGTGCTCTTAATTGCAAGATCTTGTTAAAGCCTTTTTTTTGATAAATGGCTTTTAATAGTGTAATCTTAATGGAGTTTTTGTGTAAAAATGAGTAATGTAGAAGATGAAGTTGTTTTTTGAGAGTAATTTATGTGGTAGAATGAGGGTAAAAGGGGAATAAAAATTGGATATAAATAGAAAGTTTATAAAGGTGGACAAACATTTCGGGACGCCCAAAATGGAATACGAGACAAACTTTTTGGGACGGAGGGAGTATATTATATGAACTCAACTGAAAATCGGAGGACCATATTGCATAATACATATAAAAATAAATAAAAACTGAGATAAAATTATCTCAAATATCAATTTTACAACAAAAAAATGATTTGAAATTTGAAAATCACCACCAGTTATACGAACTATTGAGCAAAAACAGTCCAAAATTATATTTTGACTAGTTTTCCAATTGAATCGAATTGTTTTCGATAAACCGATCCGTATGCATATGGACAAGTAGCTAATTTGGATGAAACCATGACGGTACTCAAGGATGGTGGTATTACTAGGAGAAACACACAAGGGCATGCCCACAATATTGCTTGGAGGTGGCCTACGTGCTGTGTCCGTTGTCGCAGGCTACTAGCAGCAGTCTAGAACCGGGATGGTGCAACTGTTGCATGGTTCCCAAGGGCTGTACACTTCACTTATCTGATGGATCTTCTGTCAACTGCCCTAGCTAGTTACAGTTAGTTCACTCAATAAATAAACTACTTTTAACTGAATAATTAAAGCCTTGTTGGGTACTTTGAGCATAGTATGATGGCTCCATGGAAATCCGATTCATATAATATAGTAATTCTTTATATATTTGTCCCAATTTGATTTACAGTTGTCTTGGTTGTTTTTCAAGAATATTAACTGCTTCGCGATTTACACACAAATAATAATGATGTGATTGTAAAATTGATTACAAGAGCATTCAAAACGAGTCTTCAGCATTCAACATAACTTCTCATTGGTACATGAAAATTCAAATAATTAACACATTACTAATTTACTTTCCTACGATCACTACAGAATTCCTCACAGATTCATGACATACGCCCACAACAGATCTAGTCTGAAAACGCTATGCTAAAAGTCACAACCTCTACTTTGTCATATTACAGAACAAATCCTCCAAAATTCAAC
This sequence comes from Polygonum maritimum, assembly GCA_963924305.1. NCBI lineage: Eukaryota > Viridiplantae > Streptophyta > Magnoliopsida > Caryophyllales > Polygonaceae > Polygonum > Polygonum maritimum. Next base: position 44,652,156 of record OZ002728.1, read on the forward strand.
CCCAAAAAATACAGGAGCACATAAGACAGGGAAGATGAGTGCCATGTACATAAGACAGAACCTGGTTCAAACCCCTGTATTGGGATCGTTACCAGCAAGGATGAGGGATATCTCGAGCCCCCGGCTGAAAGCTTGGTTAAACATGAGCCTTGTTTGGAATGTGGACACAAACGGAAACCATGAAAACAAGGCGATTGGGATGAAGATAAGCATACCCATCCCTGCATCATATAGACGCGCAAGTGACCGGATCGACTTCCACATTCCAAGCTTCTTTACCAATGGTTTCCAAGCAGCCGCAATCTGAATTTAGTAGCAAAATCCAAAACACACAGCAAAAGATGATGTGATTATAGTAAAAAACAGACGTAAGAGGCCTCCTATTTGGCAAAACTTGCAAAAATCATTTCCATAGTTTATAATACTTTATATTTCTGTATGCGCCTAAAAATTGTTTAAAAGAGACTAAACTTGGTGGCAACCAAGTGTATGCTTAGATTCTGTTCTTGCAATTTAATGCATTACATTGGGTAATCCAAACACACCCTCAGCGCCTCAAGTTTATGCAAAGCAAAAATAAGAAGGGAGCTGAAGAAACTTACAGATAAAATTGCCCAGCCAGTAGGAATAAATGCTAAGATGGAAGCAAACACATCAGCAACGCTTAGACCGGTGAGAACGATGGCAGCAACTAAGCCGCCCAATGCAACCAGGAAGATAAGGCCTTGGGAAAAGCGCAGCACCAGCTGAAAGTTCACGGATGCCTTCTGACTGAATGTGAAGACCTATGATGGAGAAACAAAGAAGCACCCTTTAGCAAGTATTCAAGAAAATCGACCACTATACAAGACAGTATCGACTTCGAAAGTACCCAACCTTGAACAGAGCTATAAGCACAGCCAGGACACCCCACGATACACCATAAACCTGCAAACACACACTACTTTCAGTCTACTGAAACCATATCTTATCAAAATGTCAGATCATTAAACTATGTTAATTACTGAAAACAAGATCTCAGAATTATATAATTCAATGGGATGTGCGTAATCGATGTTATTTTTGGAATGTCACTTCTAAGATGCTTATTTTTGCTGAAGTACTCATTTGAGCAGATACGGTCATTGTGATGAATTAGTATTTACTTAATACTGAACAAAGGTTTACTGCTCATTCTAAAAAAGAACAAGTAATACAGATCACATAGCCACACATTCTGGACGTTCATTTCTGTGTGTGCGTGCCTAGTCCACACACATGCCACATAATGTAGACCAACAAAAAGAGAACTGTTTTTTCCCCAGATTTTTATAGGAAATGAAAGAGATGGATTACCGCCAAAGATGTGTTGCTCCCTTGCCAATGCAGCTTGTAAACAATCCCATACTGGAAAATTAAGAATCTGAGACTCAAAATAGTTTCTAATATTCTCCCTCCTAGAGTCTGAATGTGCTCCTGTCAAATCAAAAAGGAAATGTCACAAAAGAAGAATAAAGGGATGAAAAAAGAAGCATCCCCCAGGCATCAGGCTCACAATGAAAGATTCCTTTCATGCATTATAGACATACAAACATATATGTATAGCAGAGTTCTATTCTTCGTAGAGGAGCACAACCGTACTAATATATGTTTATATATATGCTCTATCATTCCCATTTAAGAAATCTATGACAGTATTATGATTCCATTTGGCTTTCTAATCTTTCATCGGCTAAGATCCCGATTGTGTAATAGAACTAAGCCATCATAATCAATATATTGTTGACACAAATATTAAGAGATATGCAACTTGATTCTGAGACATCCTCCACAATATTACAAAAAAAGAGCATCTAGATATAGAAAAGCCTTCATCGTATAAAAAACAGCTTAAGATTGCAAGAACTGTCTTTAACACTTGTACATTATGTATATCTCTTAGATGCTTAAATATTCAGGGTCCATAAGCACAAAAAAAAAAAGTGCAACACAAAGTTCTACATCTGCCTATTGCATCAGAGGGCAGCTCTATAGACCAAAGTTGGAATGATGTTTCAAGGAAGAGAAACGAAGGTACTGCATATAGATATCGACTTTTGAGGGCTACAAACAAACTGAGGGTTCATATAAGATATGTTTATGAGAACCATTTGAAGAAACGAAAAATTATCAATAATAAACACACAACAAGAAGTTTGTAAGATTAAAATGGAAGTTCCAATGTGATTTACCAATTCCCCATCCCACCAGGCTTCCCAACTTTCCTCCCCTTTAACACCAATGCCACCTCTGTAAAGCAGCCAGTTGGTCCAATCCCTGAAGTCCGCTACCGTCCTAGAACAAAGGTAGAGGTTATAAACATTGGAGCCAAAAGTTCAAAGACCACCCACTGTATATCACTTACTTCTGCCACTCGAAGCCAGCTGGGTTGAATAAATATGGAGCAAAAAGCCAGGACAGCGCCATATACCAACTGCTGACAGTGAGAAGAATGTAGGATAACGCACCACCAGTATTATATCCGTAGGCGAGGTACACTATCAGCAAAAGCACAACCTCAAGTCTACACAGACAATACACCACATGAATAACACCATTTAACATGGTTAGTCAGTTACAAGACACAGAGTATAAGAGTACCCCTTGACAAAGTGGCTGCGTGAATAAAGCCTGTAGTTCTCAGCAAACTTGATATGGCGAACAACAAATCCTCTTCCAGTCGCATGATACTGTTTAACAAGACATCACATTATACAACGTGCAGCACCACCTTCTAACAGACTCTAATCTACTAATTAATTCATCTATAGAGTCCACTTAACTCATTTTTTTTACTTATGAATCAAGGATTGTTTATATAGCTCAGAACAACCTTAATATATAGCTCAGAAACCAAACCTTTGCACCACCATGGAGGATAGTCCGACCAAAGTAATGTGTTCGAGTCCCCAATGAAAATGTGAAGAAGACAGAGCATAGTTGAAATTGCATTGTAATGAAACTAACAATGGCCTGTCAAAGAAAGTCCAGAAGTCATACACAATGAAGCACTAACAAACATCACTGGTGCTCAAACATAAAAAACAAACAATCCAGATGAAGCAATAAATACAATACTGCAAGTTTTGCCCTAGTACTCTAAATACAGCTTTAATGGAATTTCATGTGGGATAAAAAAGCCTCATTCATTAGGGTAAATGACTTCCTCCCAAGCTACAGGGAAAAAAATCCTAATACTAGCTGAATTCAACAGCTAGTAATATACTTGCAAGGAAAAACAAGTCAACAGGCTTTATGAGTATTGCCTTTGCACAATAAGAAGAACAACAGAAACATGTTTAGAGAAAGAAAGAAAAATAATAAAAATCCTACTAGCTAGTCCTTTTTTGGAACTTGGTGCAGCACATTAATAGCATTTAGAAAAACAGAACTAGAAGCAATCTTGACATAACAAACCTAAATTCCATATCAGCATATCTGTATTTAAGTGACCTGTAAGTCATTGCTTTGCTTTTGAAAAAAGTACAAATTAAAAAGGAAAACTAATTTGCAATGCAAGATCTAAGTTTTGCCAAAACTTAAGCATAGGCAAAAAAATAGGGGCATTTACAGAACATTGCCCTTCAGGACCATAGTTTAAAAGTAGCTTTACTAACAGGTTTCTTAAATTCTTTTAATAAGTACCAATAAATGAAAACTCTTGCTGATTCAACACTAACGCATGTGAAAGTACAGCCCTCACCCCTCAAAAAGAAAATCCCCACGTCAATGCTTCCAATCAAGGAAAAAAGCTTCATTCAATATAATCAACTCACAATCTTCCCGCTTCAAACAAAGAAAAGAAACCTTACCCTGAAAAAGCCCTGCTCCAATATGAAACCCAGTATCATGGGTACAGCAGTAAAAACACCAATTTGAATGAGAAACTGGGAGCTTAGAGCAGCATTCAAAGCAGTATTATGCATAATGTTTGCTCGTACTTGCAATTCCTCCCCAAGACCAGATAATGCCTAAAGAGCATCACGATTGGATCACATTTAGAAAAACACAATACCAGAAATAAAATTCTCAAGTAAATATAGCTACTCTGACAGCCAAAATCTGCAGGTATCAAATTTTAGTATTCTACAACTTGAATAGTTTTTGTGGAGATATATAATATTTGGGTGGTATGAGGTTGCGGCAAGGCCTAAAGTATTATTAACAACTCTAGGGATCTTGATAGACCTTGCTCCTACAATTTTTGTTTGTCCGTGTTGGACAACACAGAATACTAATATAGAAAAAAATCTAGTAATAGCTACTCAATTAACCTAAATCTTCAGGGATAAAATTGTAGAGCCAGCATTAGGTTCTCAACGTATAAGTAAATATTTGGCTGGAAAAAAGGTCTAGCTTGGCAAAAAGGCTTTCCATGTCCACAAGATAAAAGAAGAGCATCCTTGCTCAAGAGCATATGAGAGAGTCAATTATATATACAAAGAGTCACTGTATTTGCTCGAGGTTATTAAAGTTAACCAATCATATTACATCAGATAATAGTTTCCAGACCTCGTGAAACCAGCCCATCAACTAGATTTATAGTTGTCCTAAAATAGATAAGATGATTACCAGAAGGATAATTTGGTAAACTCCTTTTTATGTCTACCAATCAACATGGAAGAAGCAGATATAATTTATATTATTACACATAACTGACTGCCATCTATTGACTGCTTTGCCATATCACTACCACCAGAAATTATCAACTTACCAAATATGCCTTCCCATAGAGGAATATGTACACGGTCAACACTGTCAACTACAGATAAGAAACAAAAAGAGCACTGTAAGAATAAGAAATAAACAATAGAGTACATGCAAAATATTAATTAGAGGTCAGCAGAACTCATAAGCATTATCCACCCACCCATCCCTTATACACACTTACACAATATTCACCCACCAATCCCCTACACGTACATGCAAAATATTAATTAGAAAGTACATAAACTAATTTAGTTTGATTGCATACATTTCTTCCATCCAGCACAAATATCCATTATTAGTTCAATTTTTATAAATTCATATAAATAGCCAAACGCTATATACACCATATGGCTACTTCACAGAAGACTTCTTTGGTATCTTATATTTCTGAAGTGGGAAAAAAACCCTACCCACTTAATTGATACATTTACAGTAAAATTATTTGACAACTTCAACATAGAACAACATCATGAGAAGATATAAGCAACATACCATTGTACAGAAATAGTATCCAACCGTCGTAAAATAGAAGGACATCATGCGGAAGAAGTCAAATAGTTGTCCAAGCCTGTAAACATCTCTACTAAGAACTTGCTCACCATTACCCCCAGCAACTTTTCCCTCAAATAATGCAATCTGGTTCAGCCCTACATCTCGACCTTTGCCAACCTGTTGTAGGATTTAGAGGCTTCAAGATTTTGCAATGTGGAATAATAATATTAATAACATTAATATCAACCGAATACCTGAATGTACTCATGATGAGTGATATTCCCTTGTCTTAAAGTTGAATTGAAACCTGCATTTAAAGCATGCTTAGCAATTTCAGAAGATAAACATAATATTGCATTAGATGTGATACCTAACTACAACACAGCCGGAAAAATAAATAAATCAAATGACATGACTGAGTCTTAAGCAGTAATGATGATGATTGATGAATATAAAGACAAACCTGCATATATATCTTCACTAATGTTGATAACACGGGAAGCCTTGCTGATACCTCCACGAGTAATATGGAAAACTCTGTCAAAAACATCTGGATGACCATAATGCATGCGGACCCTGCAGTCATCAAAAAAATTTAAGCTGAAGCAGTTTACACTTCTACTGGGTTCAGTGAAGCATTAAGCTCCATTTTGGGAGAACTTACTTTAAGGGATTAGCAAGCACTCGCTGCCCAAGAGTTACAAAACTAGTTTCTTGATTGGACATGAATGAGGCCAATGAAGAAACACTGTATAATCAGAAAGAAGTTAGCACTGCGAATAATATATCTGAGCAACAGAACATAATTGGAGAAACGTGACAAGATGGCATGCCTTCCTGTAAACACATGCTCCCTCACACCAAGTATGGTAGGAAAACGTAGCCCATGGTTAGTACTGTTGAACTCCTCAAGAAGGTTTCTCATTTTCAATGCCTCCTCAAAGTAATTATCCTATATATCATGAACCGCCAAAAGTAAGGACATGTCACATGACTATAAACACGTTCGAAACCACCACATTCTGTATGACAAACAACTTAAAACACAGATGCTACTCTTGGCACCACAAATATTTAGCAAAATGAATTAAACGTCATATCCAAGACTAAGTCAAGTCATGTCTATGCTAGATCAGAAAAGGTTAACTGAATGCATGATATCATGTCAATGTCTTCTATCTTTTTTTGTTTGCATGTTCCAAATGCAAAAAGAGCTAATACTACCTGATTCATGTCAATAGTCTGCATTGCATTTCCTCGTGTGAATACAATAGCATGATTTTGGTTTTCAGGCTTGCCCTCGCCAAGTTTAGGATCTCCTGGCAATTTTATGGAGTATATTTCCTGAATAAATAGATGTTAATCAGGTAAATATTAATTTATGAAAAGAAGGTGGTATTTGCAAACATGCATCTATTGTACAGAAAAAGTATGAAAGACAAGTAGTATTGGCAAGTAGAGAACTTTCATATGCAATGCGATCCATCCACACAAATTGAACCTTACATAAAACTCTCTTGCTGAATTGATGCTGGTACTAAAATAACATATTATTAGAGCAAAATTTCCATAGTGCAGATAGCTGTACATTCAAACATCCAGATTTCCAGTCTGCTACAATTGTTGATGTTACCCAACTAAAATGCACATTCAAAGTAGTCATACAGAGAAAAAGCAGGCAATTACAAATTCAACTGTATTAATTTTCTTTTTCAAATTGGATAACCTAGAATTGTTTCATCTAATACTATATATGAGTATAAATGAATAGGAGTATTTTCAACTGTAAACAGTTATGAAGTCTGTTGAGAGCCAAAAATCTTCCACCTTTATTATAAGAGTTCGCACCCATTTTATTTATCAGATCTCACAACATCTGTGTCCGAAATGTAAACAACCTTAACTTACTTATTGAAGCAGATAATACAGCAAGATTATGAAAAGGGCCAATTACCATCTTTAGTTTACATTGACATGAAACAAATTTAATACAAGGAAATAATGAAACAGGAAAAATCTTAATCATATACCACTCACAGACCTCATAATGCAATAACAATATATTTATATGACGCAAAAATGATTGCCATGTGAGGCATAATCAGCCAAGTGCACTTAAGTCTTTTAGGTAGCTATAGCTGCACCAACAGAACTACCGAATTATGTCAAAAAAGTAAAAGCATAGCTTCACTGATTTTACCTTGTCCTTCCCACCGATATCAGCTTTCACCAGTTTCGAGTAATATTCGGTCTTAACATCCCCATCTTTCATGGTCTCCACAATATCGATAAAAGCAACTCGAAGACCTTCGTTTCTAAACACAAAATATAGGAAAACGTAATTAGAAAAGGTAAATGAAACACTCAAAAAAATGATCTTAAAATCATACTACACTAATATGTATATAGCAGCATATATCCAAACCTATCACTCACCGTTGCATGAGTAAAGCGATATCAGCAGCCTCTGGCTTCTGTTCTTCCTTCTGTTTTCCATATATTTGGCATGTTACCACATATGTAAACTTTAAATCTGCCTGAGCACGTGCTTCAGGGGATAACTCAAAACCTTCGATGTTTATATTTTCATTGTTGGGAATTGCAGCTTCAGAATCTGGGATGCAAATCACGAGCGAAAAATATTCAGATTAAGAAAGTGAAGGATACATGAGAAGTCCATCAGCAGTACAAACCTCCAGAATTAATCCTCTCCAAATAGGTTTGAAGCATCAAAGCTTTCCTGTAGTACATCATGCCACGAACTGCCAATAACACAGTAAATGGAAAATGAATTGACAATCAAAGCATAGCAACTAAATGCAAAATAGATTGCATACAGATGAAAAATTGAAAGTAAAAAAAAAAAAAGACAGAACCTGAAATTTTATATGAATACTGTATCAATTAATTAATATAACAAAAAGGAAAATATAAGTTCAGGATTCACCTACATCTGTTATCAGAAGTTCAACAACCCGGTGGGGCATCAAAAGGAAAGAGATACAAGAAAAGGTCTCATGATGCAAAAGGTTCATCAATGTCAAAAGGGCCAACTAGGGTCAACTAGGGTATAAGGGCATCCGAATTTTGAATGCTATCCCAAAGAACAACCAGGCACATGATAAGCAGAAACTTCAGCATATTACACTTAGCATGATATCTTCTCTTTCCAAATGCTAAAATAAGTCTACTACTGCTTCAGCATAGCAGTAAGAAACCATTCCCTGTGCCCTAAAACTATCCTTTAAACAAACAAGCAGTTAATACACACACTTCATAATGTTTACACAGTCCCTTAGCAGTATATTGTTGTTGAGTGATAGCTTATTCAGAAGTCCAACTTCTAAATGTTCACAAATTTATTAGAACCACACTTACTACCAAATCACCTCAGCAGAACTGGAAGGGGACAATGTACAGAAACAACAAAACATACGTAAAAGGTAAAGTAAGAACCCTTTATATTGAAGGCATGCAAAAATGACGAAAACAAATTTGAAAAACAATTAGATAAGCTGACGAATTCACTGGGTTCATATGACTTGATGGTAAAGCCCAATAAAAAGATACCAGTTCTCGCTAATGTCTGTCCACGGTAGGATGCCCAAAAACGAAGCTCTTCAACATCATTAGGACTATCAAAAAGTTCTATTTCTGTTGAATTCTCATCCCGACCAATTCGCGCAAGAAAATTCTTCCATTCATCTGCAGAAACCATCCATCAACAATCCAATACTAAAAAAGCAATCCACAAGATAGCAGAACTTACAAATGAAGGCTTTTATCATATGGACCAAGGTTTATCAGAAACAGAAGCAATATATAGTGAATGAGATGACTGAATGCAGCATCCCAACTGACAATTTTTACTCACAACAGCATACATGCAACCACCTTAGGTTATGAACAATAAAGCTGTCACATCAACAGCATGATGTCATAATAAGAGTGTCTAAAGCAAGAAACTCAAAAAAATTCAAGCAGGTGATTTAATTCTTATTTAGACATAATGAAGAAGATGGCAACCCAATTAGAAGAAATCCAGAGCTTTAAGGAAAACTTCAAGTGGAAAATGCTTTTTTGCGAGAGAAGGAATAAAAAAAGCAATCCATAGAAACAACTGTTCCCATAATAAATATGGTCAACCCATCAACACCACAAGTCATGCCCTTTTTTGCTGCCATGCCACCACCAGCTGCAGCAACTACATTGCAGCATCCACCAAAATACCACCAACAGAGCAGGTTCCCCAATAGCAATAGACTCCTATAGCAGCAGATAGCTGCTGCATGGAGTTGGAGAGATGACGCAACCAGACAGCACAGAAGTTACAGTGCATGCAAGTGGTGGTAAGTAGTATTATTAGTGTAAGTATCAATGACAGTGGTGTAAGTGGTTCTGCTGGTGGTTTATATCAGAGAGTGCAGAAAGACTTGAAAATGAAACCATCAAAGACAAATCATTTCTGAGTAACAAGCAGGGTTGACTTGTATATGCCGGCAAACGAAATAGCAGGGAAACGAAGTCGGATATTATAAAGAGTGCTGTGAATAGAAGCAAAGTGCAGCTATAAACAATGATGGAAAGCACATAAGCTGATTATATTTATCATGGAATCAAGCAAGCAAAAAGATCATACATTCTCTTACAACAAGGTATATGATAAGACCACAGATAAAAATATGAGAGTCACCCAAATTATGTGTACCTGGGAATATTTTTTGGAGGTAGAACAAAATTGATATTCCATCCTCATTCCTTCTGCGGAGCTCATCCAAACTATATAAAACTACCTCGGAGTAATAGGGAGTAAACACACTGCAAACAGAATGCAAGGCAATGAGAACTCCGGGGATCATAGTCCTCCTATAAACAAAATGCTGACATCAGAAATTTTATGTAGTAAGAAAACTCACCTGAAAGACATCATTTCACGCACAGGCTTAGCTTTAGGCATGTCCATAAACAAGGAGTTCGTAAAGAATTCCAGCCTACGTCTAGCCTCAAGATTCTTTGGTACGTTTGCAGCTGAGTCTTTGATAGTCAGGAGAGAGTATAATCTCTTGATTTGGAACTTCTGCATTTTTTTTCACAGCAACACGTATAATTCAAGCAAAGGTTAGAGACACAGTCACTTGAGAATTTTATCTGTTATAAAGTTTCTGGAATGGAAATATGCTCAGCTTTCAGTGAAAACACACAGACCAATTCAGGATCCTTTGGCCAACGCAACTTTGAAAACAGACGACCTTCAGCCCTCGCAGTTGACAGCATACTCCAGGTTTGGTAATGTTCCCTGAATTGCATGGAAACATGCATAGCAAAATTTTAAGCATAATTGGACCGGTAACAGACCATCTGCAGGTAGGATGTGTTTCATAGGTCCAGAATTTCTCACCTCTGGTCGACAGCAAGAACCTCAAAATGTATTACATCATAAAGATCTTGAATGGCCTTAACAGCTCCCTTCACACTATCTGGTGTTTCAGCACCTTTCTATTGAATTAAAGGTAGAAGGAGATAAGCATATGAGCCACCAGCTTAGCAATTAGCAAGTATTACAAGAACAAAACCAAAGCAGCCAGAACGAAATGAACAGAAACATAGCATTTTATCAACCGATAATATATATTCTGCCAGTGAGAAGGCTTCATAACCAACAAGTAGAATATTCAAGACAATTTGAAAAACCAAAACTTTAATATGCTGCCACTTATATTATTTCCCTCTTTAGGGAAAACGATATAGATATTTCTCTACTGAATGTTTCTATATAGACTCCACACAATTTAATGGCAAGGAAGTATTGAACCACATGTGTTCTCATTTAAAGTGCAGTGTTTTTACTTGACCCACATCAGCATACAAGAGCAGAAAAAGATGGGGACACCATACTTTTGGGGTGATTAAAGCATATACTCGAGAGAAGAAAAGAAAAGAAACATGAAAAATAATGGAAATAAAAGCAAAGGCATGAATGCTAGGTAAAAACCATGAATATTATGTCAAAATCACTCTCATCGGAAAAAGGAAACCTGTGTAGAAGAGACAGTGAGTCTTGTAACATAAATCACAAGTATATTTAGCCCAACAGACTATTTACCAAATATTAAATAGGGGAGAATTTTGCAATTCCTATTTCACTGCCAGGATAGAATAAATTTATTTATCAATATGATATATTGTAATTGTTGCACACCTATACAGATCTTCCCAAATATTACTAGCATACTCAAGCAAAAGAACAAAAAAAAAAGCAAAGGCAGAATTTTTAACCAGGAATGAGAGTGCACTTCAAATTAAGAATAGTAAGACTCCACGAACCAGCATTCCCATGAGGGCGGTAACTTTCTGAATGACATTGGACAGCCGATTCAACACAAAGTTGCGATGGACATTCTTATCTGTTATACTTTTCTGAATATCTTCATACACTCTTTCAACCCTGACAAAACAAGCTTTATTTTGGTCAGCTCACTTAACTTGCATGTGGTTGCTAAAACATTCATTGAAAAGATTGCTGAATCCACAGGAACAGCCATTGTATGTCCACTCACCATTTTATGCCGTCATCCTCAAGTATTGAGAGAAGAATAAGCTTGATAGATTGATAGCACTCAACAACTGCATATTTCATGTAGTCATCTTTTGAGATCCTATCCCACACTTCAAAATCATCCTCATCTTTACTTTCAGCAGCAATATCCTTGGCCAAAAATATCTAGCAAGAAAAATTTTGCAACAAAATTTTCCTTAAGAACAAGGGATGTATCAAATGATGTACATGCCAAAGAAGGGAAGATATAACAATTACGAGCTAGGAACCTTGCTTGCAAGAAGAAACAGAGGCCACTGGACCAGGGGCAAGTTTCCAGTATTGTTGGGCATATGAAGCAACTCCATTTCCCTAAGCATGTCCAAAATTTTGTATCTTATATAAATGAAAGCATGAATAGAACTTGACAACAACACTAAACAAGGTATGATTCCTTATATATCAAACATTTAAATGAGCAAGATTAAACAGCACTAAGAGAAACGTGACAGGGGGAAGATACCCACAAAGTATTAATGTAGTCTTCATCACGCAGATTCCTTATAATCTCGTTCCAAAAGGGAGAAAAGCGAGCTGCATCAATCTTGGACGTCTCAACCTAAGGAGAGATTCAGACGCTATGAGACACTATCCACCAAAAAAATACTCAAAACATATATGGTAAGTCTATAATATAACTTGTCAGAAATATACTCCCTCCGTTCAGCTATACGTCCTATTAGAGTAAAAATATTGTGCATAAATATATCTACTTTCACAAATTTTGGACAAAACTTCCCCAATAACCCCTATATTTAAAGAAAAGATACAACAAAGTATGCATTTAAGCAAGTGTACTTTCATACAATTTAAAAGTTCCTTGATATGTGTGTCCAACTCTAAAAGGACAACTATTTAAGAACAGAGGGAGTATCTATTAGCTGAATTAGAAAACGCAGATGCAAGCAGAAAAATGACGCTTAAACCACAATACTGAGAAAAAAAAAAATCAAGAAAGCAACAAAAAAACAGTGTTCTATATCAAGGACCCGTGAAATATAAAATTAAGTAAGTAATTGCTAAAATGTCCAATCCAGATATAAAATTGAGTAACTAAGGGCTATCAACATACATTTACAGGTTGTTGAATTTTCTATTTCAGGGACCCATGTTATAATGAGTTTTCTATTGATCCCATACTTCAAAACAAAGAAAAGTATATGTTGGATTAGAATGTAAAAACAGCATGTGATTGCCACAGCATAAATCCCTCCAAAATTACCACCAATTTTGAAAAAAAAAACAAAAAACAATAGTTATCTATTACCAAATCACTCTGAGCACAGTCAAATATTAGCCTAATACTCGTCATGACATAGGCACTAATTTCCAAATAAGTTCATCTAAATCACAACTGATGCAGATTAACTTGATTCATCAAAAACACAACAGAAGACGTCCATCATTTCCTGCCCTCAGCAAACTAATGCCACAATACCTAGTCTACATTTAATATCAAATTGAGAATCCAAACACAGTTGCACAAACACAAACGTAGCACGCTTCAAGATGATTAAATTTTATTACAATACCACAATCAGATAGGAAAGAGACTATATATTCATTCAACAACATCATAGATGTTAAATTTTCTACAATGGCACACCTGACTAGCTGGGTGTACTGGAATCCTGCAAATGAAGCACATACAGAGTTAGAAAATAACTTATCAACCATCATGTAGAAATAATTTATTTAAAATGGGAGTCTGGTCAAACAAAGACACCAAGTGCGGGACCTTTCAGAAATTGGCATGTGAAGCTTTTCCATGAAGGCCTGCGGAAACTTCTCAAACAGTTGTTGAAGACTATCCAAGGACCGAATCTGGCAAAAACATCATATAGAAACCTACTAGTTCACTTCTAAATTCATTGGACAGGAAAAGGATAAGTGAAAGAAATTATTATTACAGTAAAGCCTATGAATTTGATACACACATCATTTTGTATAGAAATAGAAAAGAGAGATGTGGATAACTTACCTCTCCTAAACGATCTCTAGCCCCCAGTAGAAATCCCCAAATAGCAGATATCACTGTATAAAATATATATATGTCTAACAGATAGATCTGCATTAAGAAAGGAAACAAGATTTGAGTGCAATACACGTTGAATAGTATTGAAAATCCCCTGTCTGAGAAACAAAGCAGTCAGAAATTATTATCTCATGGAGAAAAAAACATACCCCTTCCACTCAATATTAGTTGTCCTTTTATGTTTTTTCACACAATAAGAAATTCGTTGAAAGAATAAAATTATATATTTGCAAGCTCAAAACTTTATAAACCTAATCACTAACTAATTAATCATCGCCCTTAAGAGCTAATAGATTTAAAGAAAAAAGTCAGCACAACCAAATTCCAATATATTTTTCATAATTCTATAAATAGAAAATCTAAACAGACGTGTTTTGGTGAACAGATTTTGAGGCCAAAACAACAACTAGAAATGAATGGAGGCAGCAATAATCTGCAAAACTAACTGTTTAATGAATACTGAACGAACTAGCATCAGTAGAAGAAACCATTAGTTCAAAGGATGGACTTTTTCACTGACAGAATATATGACTAGAAAATCATACCAATAATAGATATTTAAACATAATGAAGAAAGTGAAAAAAATAGTAGGTTTTACTCACACAAAAAACTGGAGCCCACAAACTTGCAACCGCGAGAGCATTGTGATTGTCTGCAGGGATAGAAATCAAAAAACCAAAGCAGCAATAAGAGACAGGTGAACTAATACAATCACAACCCTAGTAATAAACAAGTCAATGGCTATGTTAACAAGTTCATTTCAAATACTGAGTTTTCTAATGGGTTTAATCTCTTTCCAAGACCAAAAAATACACCTTTTCCCAGACAAAAAAACACTCTAAATAATTTAATCTCTGATTCCTAATTAATCTTCATCTAAACACTATTCCACTTCCGAAACTTATAAAAAGCCTTTCCCTTTATCACTATACAGACATTTTATATATAAAACTCTTGAAATGCAAGAAATGTAAAAAGGTTTTTACAAGGATGAAGGAAAAACAAGGCCAAAGTTCCCCAATGAACAAGTAGTCACCCACTGCTATTCTTTCATTAATCTAACACTGCTTTTCTTTCTTATATAGAGAGGAGCAGTGAATATAGAACTCAAAATTCCACTAAGAAAATCAACATACTTACCTATCTGTATGCAACAACACAGAGACAATATTTATGGAGGCTATACTTTATTCAAAATAGACTGAAAACTTATTAAAATGCAAGCTGTCCAATGAAGGTCAAAAAGGTTTATGGACAGCCAGCACAAACATAATCAAACAATAATTACAACTTCAGCAAAATACAATCTGAAAGTCCTCTTTGATTCATGAAGCATAATTACATCTTCAGCAGGTTACATTAGGTAACACAATGAACTTCAGATACATAATAGATTTTTAATAACTTTTAACAGGATATTAACATTTTGAACAGTTTACAAGTGAAACGATTATATAAAATGAAGGTCGAAAACCAGAAGCAGCAGAGAGGAAAATTTCAGGTTTGTTAGACAACCAGGTGATGAGCACTCTAAAGATTACACTCCTGTAACTTTATAGGAAAAGAGCTAGCATTTAGTCCTCAATGGACAGAAGCAAAAACATGAGAACATGGAACTTTATGAAAATGTTCCACAAATTATTATCATGAGAA
This sequence comes from Polygonum maritimum, assembly GCA_963924305.1. Classification (NCBI taxonomy): domain Eukaryota; kingdom Viridiplantae; phylum Streptophyta; class Magnoliopsida; order Caryophyllales; family Polygonaceae; genus Polygonum; species Polygonum maritimum. The sequence continues at coordinate 44,667,660 of OZ002728.1, forward strand.
AGCGCCCCACACCATCAAATGCTAGCTCAAAATATTTATTGCAAGATATTGAATCATAGTCCAATAAGGCAGTCAGACTCCCTACAGCTTGATATGAAGAGTATCGATGTTGAAAGAGCGTCCCAGAAATTATTATCTCATGCACATTTCAAAATATCATCACGGTAGAACATCAATAATAGCATAACAGACACTTACTTCGTGATACAAGATCATGCCATGAATACTGCAGATTATTTTGCGTTACTATAGTCTTGGTGGGCTTAACCAGTGGACGGACCTGCTCAAACGACAAGTGCAGTTGTAGGATCAACTATTTCACACCAACAGATTAACATACACAAACATAATCAGCTTGCCTGAATATAGTATGCAAACACAAATTTGCAGCCAAGAACAAGAAGCCAGAAAAATGTGTACCTACACAACACAAAACTCAGTTCAAACGTAACCTGAGAGGCAAAGTTAAGTAGCAAAAAAGGTGGAAAACCCCTTATAAAGGTAATATGAGCCAGCACATGGCACACAGTTATCCACTACAATTACTTGTCAAGCAAGTTAGACCCATGAAAATCAGGTTAGGTAGCTTAGGGTTAAGCTTATTACATGTCTGATAATTTGAATTTGTGGGAATAACGTGAACAACCCTAACCCTAGAATTTGCATGCCATACCCCCAAAATTTGACTCGGGTGAGTACGCTTTGCATGTGATCATGTTTTCACTCAGCTACCAAGGGTTAATCACACAAAATGAGTACCCATGGCCAACAGCCATTCTTGTGCAAAATACTTGTAACAAACACAAGACCTCCTGCGCGAAACATGCTCATCTATTTACCTATCATATTGATTGCATAGAAGGAAAGATACGAGTTGCACAGAAACACTAATACATTTTCTTACTACCCTGTCATCTCCGTTAGCTTATTAAGAAAGTCATACAAATTATGGCAGTGCACAAGCAAGAAACACAGCAAAAGGATCAAGTACGTACTTAAGGAAGTCAGAGGTTTTCTCATACATTCCACGGCCAACATAATGGCGTTCCTTGCAGCACAAACAACAAAATCAAAAGTCAGTAACCCGTGTAAAAGGCAAGACTAGCAACAAAAAGGAAAATCCCGAACATTGCAACTACATAGCACATACACATCATACCTGACGCATGGATTTCATAAACTGTATTATAGGCCAACTATCACATTGATCAGTAAGGTACTGGCACAATGGAAGCCGCATGAGAAATCCAATGAAAAACTGGACTCCAGCATACACAGAGATTACAAATATATATATTTTGTAAATCGCTGACTCCCCTTGAAGAGATTTCCTGGGGCACATAAAACACAGCAGATGCAACATAAGCTGACGGGGGAATGGAAGGGGACAGATGAATTTCAGTTCGACATAACAGGACCTCAAAACCTACACATAAAGAAATGTGATTACTCCTGAAGACAAGGCAAACCAGATAAACCGCAGCATGGTTCGTGATACAGCCATAGAATTTGAGGCTGTGTAAGCTCCATACATCATCATAATGTCTAGAGCACCTATATCAGAAATAAAATATAGAATCATACATAAACATATGAATGACACAACTAATCCTAAGACATCATAAGAAAAAAAGTTGAATCCGTCAAAATGTAGATGGGCAGAAGTCCTACTCTCAGCAAGCTTCATCACAATAAATGTCGGGCCAAGGCTCAGAAGCTCTTTTATGCTCTTGGAATTAAGATTCCCACCATTAAAAGCAAGAATTGTAAGCCCCTGAAAAAAAAGAGTCAAACAACATTAATAATATGAGAAGAGCCTTCGCATAAGAAAAACGTTAGCCTAATGGATCATTTGATGGGTGGAAAGGTGCTCCGCGCTAATAAGGTACTTATTTGATACGGTATCTATAATGTCACTTAAAGTTCAACATGAAGAGTACATCCCTAAAACTACTTGTCAGTACATCCACGAAGAGTCTTGTACATAAACAGTTCAACATGACATATAATTAACTAGTAAGAAGGATTTTGATAAGGAGAGAGTAAACCTCCTTAATATTAGAATTGTTAACAATGAAATGGTGGACACTATATTTTAGTCACTAGATCTCCAATCAATGTTTTCTCTTCTACTCAAGTCGAACTCCTTCCCCCCCACAGCCCTCCCTCTATTCAACACACACCCTCAAAATCGATGTTAAAGCCTTTTATGTTCTCCTGATTTTATTAACTGACATAGGCAGCATAGCTCCTATTTTTGGCTTATCCCCTTACCTTCTACAGATTTTATTAGCAAAACTCCTACATTTGGCGTTGATCTTTACCTTCTTGTGGTTTCATTCACTTTGAAATACGTTGCAGATCTCAGATTCAACAATGAAAAAATTAAAAATTAGATTTTCATCGTATTAAAAATTGGGCCCCATCTCTCTTCTTGAAGCATCAAGGGTGCAAAACAATTTGCTTTGTAAAGCCACAATAGATTTATAGACCATTGTATGAAGACCTAAGAGTTTCATGACAGTTCTTATTTCCCTGTATTCTAATAAAAATACCAATAATATTCAAGGCGTTCATAAGAAGGAAGTACTAAGAGCTTCAACAAAAGAAACAACCGTGATAACAAAACAAGAATAAAAAATGCACAAGTAGCTTGATTTAAGTATAATACTGTTTTACCTGAAACATCATAAAAAGAAAAATCCATAGCCGATGAAAGCTATGATAAAGATGGAGGAATGACCGATGCTCCACAAATGATGTCTTTCCCAGATGTTTTCCTCCACTGGATTTGTTCATGTTCTTTGACATAAAAAAGCAGTAGATTAACAAATGGCGAATTAGCAAAGATCATAATGCTACCAAAATCAAATGAACACAATAACATACAGAATGGGAATATTTGTTTCTGATCAATAAAGCAAATTCCACTATCTATGTTTTTAGTTCTAAGAAAAAAAAATTTTAAAAAAAGACAGGCAAGAAAGGGCCTTGTAAAGAGAAACAACAATCACAATTCACAAGAACTGTCCTCAAAAGCTAGGCCACCTGAATAACAAAATTATGCATGAGAAGGTGGAATTTTCAATTAATACTATAATAAACCAAAGTTATGACAAAGCAATTCACCTTCGTTTTAATTTTTGGCTTTGTAAAAAACGGTGAGGTCTTACGCCAGGGCCAACTTAATTCAAAGCAGTGAAGTGACCTAATGATGTTATTTGCAAGGTACAGGACAAAAAGGTTAGTACGAGACTAAGAAAAAAAAACTAATAATACATACACTATGGACAAAAGCTTACCAAAAGTACTCATTAAAGTCATCATAGTTTCTCCACGAAGAGTGAGGTGCTCGTCCATTTTTGCTGCTACTGGCCTCCTATAGATTAAAGCAAGTGGAAATGTTTAGCCACAAACATGAAATTACAAACACATTTTGAGAGAAAAAAAAAACAGATTCAAAGGAGATGTACGTACCGCAGAAACCACCTCATAAAGAGGAAAGATGACCCTTTCTAGGAAAGAAGCACCATCCTCAACCTTGCAACTATCAGCTGGTTTAGCAAGCTGCTGTTTCAATATCTCATCCATTTCCCTAGCCATCTGCAAGTGATAAATGAGAACATTTTCTTCAAGCAGATAATGTAAGACGGAGTAATAAAAGAACATAGACATTCACACGGACGAAAAAGAAATGTATGAGACAAGTGCAACCATCAAATCGCGTGCTTTGTACAGGTTAACTTACATGATGAAATATATAGCACAAGCACTCTGGAAGAAATCTGACGTTTGCTGCTTCACCCCATATTAGGAAGTACAATGATATGAGCAACAGCTTCTTTTCCTTACTCACAGAATCCACGCTACACAAAGAAACACATCATGTACAGAAAAAAGACTTCTTATATATATACATAAAGCTCCTCAAAATGTTGGCGAGAAAAAACAAGTAAAATTGCATACTTGCTCCACACAGGCTGTAGGACCAAGTAGTTGCACCACTTGACATAATTCTCAAGGCACTTGCTGAATACTCCATGAACAGCTGCCTCGTCTAATTTCTGATGAAAAATAATAAGCAAACTTGTAATCAAGTTTAGTTCAGATGAAAGGCAGATTTCATTATTCAGTTTCTCTACAGTTACACTTTCTAGGAAAGCGTACATTGAACCAAATGTGATGAAGTTTAGCAGCATCAACAAATAAAAGTGAATCAGTATATTACTACAGATTGATTTCACATCAAAATACTCATATAGAATGGATATTCATTCCAAGTAACGCACTGGCCTACCTAGCAGTTCAGAAGAGAAAGAATTAGCAGTACATCTTCACAAAACAATAATCCCAATGACCATCAATAACTTGGCAAAAAAGTGAAACAAAATCACATTTCTGAACAGCTTCTACCAATAGCAGTGTTTACTTTTGTTTTAAGTCAAGACAACCCACAAATCCATGAAACAAATCAAAAGCTTTGTTTTAGCCTTGCCAATTAATACATCAAATCCACAAGCCAATTGATAGATTTCAAAAGATCAATCAAATGTGCTCTCATCTCAAGCACAGGACACAGGAGGATACTGCATTGAGGTTCCATCATGGAGAAAAATTAACCACAAGAAGCAACAAATATCATTTATTCACCTCAGCCTTAGAACTACAAAAACATGCATGTCTGACCTTTAGACAAGTACATTCAATCTCTATGAAGTATTAGGCTACCCTCGGTATAGAAAAAAGAGAAATGAAAACGCAGTAGCATTTATCAAGTTTAAGGAAAAAATACTACTTAACAAGAATGACCAATTTTTGCATTCGAGATCTAAGTGCATTCAATTTCTATATGAAACAAAGAAAAGTTCAGTCAATATGAAAAATTTATGAGGATAAAGATAATAAAAGGGGAGGTAATAGGCATGTGCAAACTCTAAAAAACAAAAAGAAACAATGATAAAATCAGGACCTTTCTCTACCAAAGTACAGTAACACCTAATAACCAAGCCGAGACAAAGGGAACTCACAGGCTCTGTTTCATCAGGAATCTTTAAGCGAGACTGCTCATTAGCAAGGAGATGGACTACATGTTCACGTTGATTAGCAACATTGTCTTTCTGCAGGACATACAGCATAAGGATCCAACATATCACATTAAAATCCAAAACATTCTTGTAAATACATGAAACAATAATTTATAAAAGCGTGCTGAAACAATTAATTGGCATTAAGCAACCAGGGCATACATATGTCATAGATGCATAGAAGGACTCAGACTTCAGACAACCTTTCATGAAATTCGCTCATGCATTCAACAGCTCACGCCAAGAACTCTCTAAAGAGTTCAAGAAGCAGGCCCCACAGAATGAAACGATATAACTCCTCCCACTCTCAACCATAAAACAACCCACAGGCCAAATGTACTTCAAAACATTCCCCTATTTAGTTACTCTTTGACATTATAACACCATCTTTCAGCACAGTAAGACCATCCGCCATTGTAAAGGAAAAGAAATTGGCAAAGATACAAACCTGAAAACCAAACACATACTGCAGGAAATCCAGCATGTCAGGAGCTCTTGAGGAAGGGATTGCAAAATTTCCTGGCAATCTAGGCAGGTCTCTAAAAGACTTCAAAGCTGAAACTGCTGCTCGAACCTTGCATCAACTTAATAGGTAAGAAATATGATCACAGCAGAATATTTTCCACTCGGTTTTTTGTAGTTATAAGATATTTTCGGTATTTAGCTAACCTCAGGTAGAGCAACGATGACATTTGATACGCTTGTAGTGTCCAGAGGAATTATATTATAAGCAACCAGATCTTCTGTCATGGCTGCATCTGATGCCATCACTCTTTTCAACTAGACAGATGAAAAGACAAAAAAAAAAAAAACAACAACAGTTGGTTCTTAAGATAAAAATACCAAATAGCACAGCAACATTCATCCCCCGAGAAATTCCTTCTTCTTAACATAGCATACACTTATTCTTCAAACCAAAAGATAGATAGATTAAAAAGGCAAAACCCAGCAAAACGCATAAGAATAAACAATCTATGTAACTTGTTTGTTGTGAGAGAGAAAATGGTCAGCAATGTTAAGAGTTAGCAGTAAGAACATACAGTGGGCTGTAGCTAAATACAGAGAAAACCACATTTTCTTGTACAAGATTCAGATTATCTTCTTCCATCAAAATTACATTTCTTGTTTGTCTATTAGTTAATCACTTTTCCGTACTAGTACTAATGACCTAGTTTTTCACTACTTATGAAATATTGAATTATGTTGTGCGTTTTAATCACTTTTTCTTGTTTATCTATACCCTAATGATCTAAATCACCTAAAAAGATTGATTCTTTATTACACTCCTGTTATGTTATAAAATTTTATATCAGTTAACTATTATGTAATCATTATGTATGTGACTATCAGAATCTACAGGAGCAGGAAGGGAGGGAAAGTTTATGATGCAGAGAATTATATCAGTCTCAACTACTCTATTGATAAATCCATGATACGCTATATAATGCATGGATGTAATCTCATTTAATATTCAGCTAGGTGTCACAAAATGGAGTTGCGAATAAATTCAACCTCTTCGGGGATTAGCATATCTGCATCTTCTGGAGAAACTTCTTTGCTCATTTGCTCCAACACATCTCCCAAGACTTTAAGAGTTGAGAATATTTTTTTCCTTCTTTTAGTCTTACGCTCTAACCTAGCAAAACAAGTGAACAAAAGATATTACCATCAGCCTCCAAAAGAAAGACATTTCCACGTGAAATGAAAGAAAAGAAAGATATAATGAAACAATAACCAAAACAGCAGTATTTTAAGCAAATGAAACACAGAATCATGTATCAAACGACATACTCTCCAAGGTTTCCACTAAAAACCGCTGATTCTCGAAGCTTCATTTCTTCTGCACGCAGATGGTCTACATCATTGATCTGTCTGTAACGCTTGTAGAACTCCCTCAACCGAGTAATATCTTGACTTCTGTCTATGTTTCCTTGCTCCCTCTTGGCTAACTTTTGCTGAAATTTTTAATGGTCCGGAAATTACATTAGAATAATTAACAAAGTCGACAACAAAATATCATCATACGAACAGCATTGATGTGTACATCAAATCATCATGCGGATCCAAACGAATGGAAAAGAAGGGCAGTACCACGCGTCAAAGAAGTAGCAAGTGATTAAAACAGATCAATACCTTGATCACAGACATCAAGCCGGTCTTGAACTGCAAAACACCTCTACCCTCACTGTTTGGATCCAAATTCTGAGCCTGTGAATAAGCATGCTCGCACACTGCATTCAAAACACCCCAAACAAGTAATTATTACAACAATAACGCGAGCTGTAAGGACAAGCTCCCTAGACACACACACACACACACAGAGTCACAGAGACAAAGAACATGAAGGCACTTACAGATTCGAGCAACGTTGGGGTCTTCGTCTTGAATTTCATCAGCAGCTCTCAAAATCTCGTCTATAATCCTACTGTTAGCAAGCGAAGAAGGGACATTGCCTGCAATGCCGGCAGTAGGCCTCCCGAACGCATCGGTCCCACCCTTCTCCCTTCTCAGGGCTGCCCTAACCAACCGCTCCCAGAGATCCTCCGACATCTCCTATTTCAAACACCAGATGATGTCAATAACCAAATTCCACCGCCAGAACACAAAACCCTAACCCTAGGAATTCCTAGCCTAAACCTAAAATTTCAACAGTTCGAAATTTGAACACGAAAGCCGACGATATAAACAAGAGAGGGGCAAGGAACTCACCGGAGTCGAGATCTGGCGACGTGCGTCGCAGGGGGTGCAACAATGGCGGGATGAATCTTGAGGAAGTTGAAATCTGGACGAGTTGAGAGACGAGAAGATTTAGGCAGAGAGAGGAGCGAAAGTGGAAGACGCGATTTGCGAAGGGCACCAAGGTGGCAACTTGGCAAGGTGTGAAGGCGCTGCTCTCTGCTTTCCAAATTTGACAGTAACTGGATTTCTTAGCCGCGTTGAACTTCTAATTTCCCATTCTCAGTACTTTTTTTCACCGATTTCTCAAAACAAAACTCGTCCCAAATTTGAAATTACTGATCTAAGGCTCCGTTCGGCGACAACAATTGAGACTGGGACTGAGAGATGAATGAATAGATGAAACTGAGAATGGAAAAAGTAACTGAATGGCCAAAAAACTATAATGAGTGTTCGGGAGAAGGGGTAGCTGAGCGAGTAAAATGTTAAGTGAAAATGACCGGAATAACCTTGGTGTCAATAATATTTACAATTTGTGCCACCTCCTCGTGCCACTCACGTGTTGGGCTGCAGCCCTAAATTCGGTCGAAATCCCCACATTTCATTCATGCTTTCAATCGTAGTCCTTCCTGGAGATCCGAGGTGATGTCGGCGACAGGGAAGAAGCGGTCACACCCGGCGGCCTCGGTGTTGCAGGCTGAGGTCCTCGACGAGGTACGTAATCTCTAATTCCCCCTGTGGTTGTGGTTGTCGGGTTTAGGTTTCTTAACCCGATGTTGGTGTTGTTATGTAGATCCGGCGACGAGAGGTGCGATTCCGGCCGGAGGCTGCATCCAGCGGGGCAAGTCTGCGTTTACACTTTGTTCCTGTCTTCCCCCTCCAACGTAAGTCCTCAATTTGTGCTGAAATTTGGAGACCGAAAGGGTTAATAGAGCTAGGGTTGTGTTGCGTGATTTGTTAGGTTTTTGTGGTTGTTTGTTTAGTTGTTCAGATTTCGCTTTGCCGTTGATTGACTTCCGTTCCATGATGATCTTCTTCACTTGTTGAATGCACTTGAATAGTTTTTAATTTTGGTTTTTGATCACTGCATATGAAGGGGACTTTCGTAGTGTGTATTGGTGTCGTGAGGGGTTGTTTAAGGTCGTGTTGGTATTGAGGCTTGAGGCAAATACAATGAGTTTGTCGTCCCAAGTAAGCGATAGGGATGCCTTAGAATACGAGTCGAAAGACGGCGCGACGAAATGGAGTGATGAGGATGCGAAGTGCTTGATGAGCATATGTCAAGAATACCACAAGCAGAATGGGGTCGACACACACTTTAGTTGGAGTGAGATAGCTGTAAAATTGAGTAAGAAGCTCAAATCACCGTTTACGAGTGTCCAGGCAAAGAACAAATTTGATTACATGAAGAAAACATGGAAATTGTGGACCAAGCTGCGCATGAATGAGACGGGTCTTGGATGGAATCCTGTCATTGGTGCCATTCAGGGGACTGACGAGTGGTGGGATAGGAAAATCAAGGTATGCTCGCATTATGTTGTACACATAACCTTAGGATAAATATTGAAATGTATATTCCATTGATCTAATATATTTTCCATCCATGGTTTTGTAGGAAGATAAACTGCTGAAGAGGTTCCGGACTTACCAACCTGATGCAGAGCTGAGTGAGATGTGGGACAGTGTGTTTGGGAGTATTGTGGCGAATGGAAAACATTGTGTCTCTGCACTAAATGTTTCTCAGCTTAGGGGCAGCCACCGGACTCAGATCACTTCCCCACCTGCATCAAGGACGATGGAGGAACTACTGTCAATGAACGACGATTTGGATGAAGGTGAACTGTTGAGGGATTTACAAGGTGGACAAGCAATCGTCAACCTGGACACCGAAACGCAGCAAGCTGAATTCGTCCTGACTGATCCTGCTGCTCCAATGCCTCCTGAAGGGTCGGCAAAACGCTTGAAGAAGGGGCCAGGTGGGGCCGCGTATCTGCAAGGAAGGCTGAATAAATGCGAGAGCAGCACAGAGAGATTCCTGACATTGTGGGAGGGCGAGGTTAACAGCAACAGCAACAACGTTGCGCCCGCCCGCGGACTCGGCTCCCAAGCTTGATGCAGCCATAGAGGTCATTTATCGGATGGTGGATGATGGTAAGCTGAAGCAGGTGTCGAACATGTTCTGCTTTGCCGTTGACGAGCTCAGTAAAGAATTCAACCGTCGTCTGTTCATGACTCTGAAGACCGATGACGACCGGAAGGCGTGGATCCGGTTCAAGTATGGTCGGGGTGAGCATTCACAGGAATGTGACGAGTGATTTCGATGCATGTGTTGGGGCGGCAGGCTGTGAAAAACGACATGTTGAAGTTGTTGTTGATTGATGGTTTTATTTTATGTTGTGTCGGATTGTCGTGTGTCTGGATTTATTTGATATAGATTTAGGGTTTGCACAAGGTGTTGTGTGTCTAGACATTTCATGGCTTCTGTTTATGTTGTGTGCTTTGTTGCTTGTTTCATGGATAAATTTATGGTTTGCATAAAGACTTGTATGATATGCTCATTTTATGGTTTGTTTGATGAGTTGCGTTAACCCATATAGTAACCGATGTGTTAGCATGTCCGACGGCGATGAACCGCAGCCAACACGTCGTCGGAGCAAGTTCATTCGCTTAGGCGCACTTTTGTTGCGATTCCAAGCTTACTTGTGTGACCAATACATGAAGAAGTACCTCACCAAGACCCCATGTTACACATCTCCTTTGACGGGCTATAAGTGGATGATGGAGATCTTGGACTCAGACTCGGATGTCAGGTGCATAAACACGTTTAGGATGGAGAAGCATGTTCTCCTGGCCTTATGCCACGAGCTCGAAACGAAGTAAAATGTTCGATCGACGAAAAATATGACTGTTTTGGAGAAGGTCGGGATGCTTCTGTACACTATAGCGCAAGGAGCGTCGAATAGGGCCGTATGTGAGCGATTTCAGCGATCGGGGGACACCGTAAGTCGAGCTATTCACGAGGTGTTAGACGGGATAACGGGTAGGAACACCGGCGTTGATGGTCTTGCTGCCCGCATCCTACGACCAAGGGACCCCACGTTCTCCACCGTGCCAGATCGGATCAAGAACGACAACCGGTACACTGTTTTCAAGGTAATGATAACATATGTATGCCATTCAATTATTCAATCATCTTCACTCAACCGTAATGCATCCGTGATGACTTGCAGGGGGCCATAGGTTGTATAGATGGGACGCACATCACTGCTTGCGTACCGAGGGCCGATCAACTCCCCTATAGGAATGGAAAAGGCTTTTGCTCAACGTCATGGGGGTGTGCGACTTTGACATGTTCTTCACATTTGTTTCGGATGGATGGGAAGGGAGTGCACACGACGCGCGCGTTTTCGACCATGCCCTCAAGACACCGGAGATGTGCTTCCCCCACCCACCGCAAGGTAAAGTTCTGTATGTACACAATTCATTAATGCAACATACATTCTTGTAACACATTGCCTTTGTTCACACTTACATTGAATTTGTGCGTTTGTAGGAATGTATTACCTCGTTGATAAAGGGTACCCTGACCGGGAAGGCTATATGGTACCCTATAGCAAGATCAAGTACCATTTATCCCAATTCCAAAATGCGGTTCCGCGCAATGCAAAGCAAGCCTTCAACAAAGTGCACTCTTCCCTTCGAGGCTGCATTGAACGGTGCTTTGGTGTGCTTAAAAAAAGGTTTCGCATCTTGACCGCAATGCCGAGCTACCCCGTTGAGACGCAAATCGATTTGATCATGACTTGTTTTGTGGTACACAACTTCATACTTGGTCATCGGTTGAATGATAACTACTTGGAAGAGGAGTACGAGGACCCTGATCTGCCACCGCCTCTTCGGGAAGAAAGATCGGCCGATCGGGCACCGGGTGGAATGAAGCGTAAGTGCGATCAAATCGCGCAGGAGATTTGGGAACGAAAGAAGTATTGGTGCATGGTAGGTATTGATGGGTTCCGGATCGGAGGGTCAAAATTCAAAGTAATAACCGAACCCCGTAGTAGTACAAGGGTAGGGTGTCGAACGCTCGGGAGTTCGTGCGTTGAGTGTACCAAAAGACTTTGAAAAGGGAAAGAAAGGCAAAAACAAGGAAAATCAAAGGGAACAACTCGGGACCGACATAGGTCACTTCGGCCTGAGTTGGATCGATGTTGGAATTGCACGGGACCGACACTGTTTGAAGTCGGGCCCGAGATCTGGGTAACTCGGTCTTGGCAAAATGGTAGATCGGTCTTGGGTTTTTGGGTTCCTTCCCTAACTAGATGTGGGTAATTCCACCCCAACTCAGCCAATGAGTGTTGATCCTCATGAGATCGAGGTTGTTTGCCTTGGATCTCGCCACTCTACACATCGACCCTAGGGAGTTTTCACCTCCCTTTCGATGCAAAGTCAAGTGATGGGCTCGAGATCGCTTTCGCTTACTCTAGCCAATCACAAGCCCTTGATCCCTTGCTTTCACAAGAGATTGTAGCTCTATGTAGAGAGGATTCCTTGGATCAAGTACTCAAGGCTATGGAATTGGGGGTTCACACCCAAACCTAGCTAGGGGTTTCCCCCATAGCCCAAGACTATGGAATCTACTCTATTAAACAAGAGTAAAAAGCAATCAATGGACTAAGCAAACAAATCTCAATCATCAATCTCAAACAAAAGCCAAATCTCATTCAAATCAAAGGAATTCACAAGATCAAATCTCAAATCCACTAATTGCAAAACAAAACAAATTCAAACTCACAAATTCTCCCTAGATCTAGCAATCTCCACTGATTTCTCCTCTTCTTCTCCTCCTCCTTCTTCCTCCTTGCTCTCCAAGTCTTCCTTGAGCCTTTGAGAGTGATTAATTGTGTCTAAACTTGGATAATTGTCTTCTAATCCTCTCTCCTTTTAATTGGGGGCCAAGAATATCCAAAAATGGAAGAGGGGCAAAAGTGGTAAATCACATTTGTGTGCCTTGGAGCCCAATCTTCACTTTGCCGACATGGACCGACACGGGGCCACCTAGGGCCCGACTTGCCACAACTCGGTCCGAGCCTCCATAAGTCGATCTCGGGCCCGACTTGCTGGGCGAGTCGATCCGGGCCTCGAGCCTCTTCTCTTCTTGAGCTCCTCTTCGTTGATCGCTTGGCTCTTCCGCTCATTTGCGTTCTTGTCTTGCTCCTTCATAGAGACTCCTTCCGAACCATTCTCAAAACGTGCCAAATTACCTACAAAACACAACAAATTCGCGTAGTCTCCGAATCTCATAGAAAATCGGAATCTAAGCTAAAAAGGAACAAAACTAGCAAAGAAAGGAACAAAAGACACATATTTATAAGGGAAAATACTCACTAAAACACCACCAAAATGAGAGACGTCAGGTATGGGTTATTTTGGCATCCTAACACCCAAGCAATAGCCTAAGTCGTATGTACCGATACTAATTAATCTTTTGACCCCTTACCAAGAATGCCGCAATTAGGATGAAACGGTACTAATCATTAGAACCCTTAACATTATTACAAGACCGCGCAATGCATAAAAGGTCTCTTATGAAGCGGTACTAATCTTCGGTACTAATCTTTTGTGACGCACTGTTATTGTCATATTATTATCCATGCTTTTGTGGTTTGATCAAGTATGTTATTATCCATGTTGTCCATTGTAGTTCAAGTAGGATGCATAGAAGTCATAACATAAACGATAGCATAATATATTCATGCTCTTCCATGACGTTACATAATTCAACACACCTTAAAAGACCAAGAAAGACAGCACATTACATTCACACGAACGACTTCAAACCGACATAGCCCAGTAGAACACACTCATTAAACCACAAGAACACAATACTTATAACACAAGAACAAAATCCTTAAAACAAAGGACATTTTATTCCTCCCAAGTCTTCCACACAACAGCAAACAAACCCAAGCACACTACGCATGATAACCGGACCCCCCAATGACGTGCTCCATAGCCGCAATCTCTTCACCATCCATGAGACCGAGCTGCACATGTGGAAAGCGACGAAATTATTAAACGTAAAAATTGAAAGACGCATGTGGAAAGCGATCGAGAGATTGATGGCATACACTGCGCGTGGTCGCTGTGTTTCCACGGTGGGTGATGCGACGACCATCATGGATATACTCGAATACGGCTTGCTCGTGCCCCGCACAGGCGGAGTAGGCGGCAAAGAGCTTCTTCATCTTGGTGTCGAGCCCGATGTGGAAGTATTTCTTCTCTCGGCCCTACAATGGTGAGAACACATGGGTTATTTTGCAAACGATAGAGAGATTGATAACATATGGTGAGATGTACTAACCGAGCCGACGATGCAAAGGTGGATACGTGGGTTATGTTGTGGGTTCAGTGCTGGGTTGAACCCCGGGGGGCGGCATGGGTCCACAACTGCGGAGCTCGCATCACTCTCGGATGGTCCGTCCATGTCAGAGATGTTGATATTGTATTTGGTTTTTGCCTTGTTTGGGTGAGTTTGAGTTGAAGTTGGAAGGTGACGTGAGTACCCATTTATAGACACAATCAACTCCTCCTAGCATTGATGCGCATAATATTTTATTGACCAAATAGGATATGATATGATATATCTATGCAAGGAAATAGTGTTACCCTATTTGGCTGACAAACGTGCAGAAATACCTATATAAGTTACTCCCCTTAACACTATTTGATTCCCACTAAAAAGGTAGGTGAATCATCAGCCCGAAATTCATATAAAATTGGCATTTTTGTCCCCCTCAAGTTAATGCAACGCAGGCATGCAGATGTGCATTGAGAGGTCAATCAAAGGGACGAAGACTGTGGACATGCATGCCTTGAACAAGGAAATATTTCAGCTTTTATCATGCCATTCATTGACCACACAAAGCTGAAATTAGGATTGGGTTGTCATAGCTTTTATCATGCCATTCGGATTGACTTGATTCATATAATAAAAGAGTTTTTAGCATGCATATTGACGCACATTCAATTAACAAAAAAAAATCAGTCTTCACTGAGTACTAGAACCTAGCTATTTAACTTTGATCATGGACTTACTCTCTTGTAAAAAACTAGGATTCATATTAATCCAGTAAAAGGTTCTTGGTAATTATATGAACTTCAACATCGCATAAACACCTAAACGCATTGAAATTACCTCATAACAATCTTGGAAGTATTCCGAGGGCCCTCCACAGATGCACCGATCAAGCCGAATCCTTTTATCCCCTACACAAAACCCCAATTTTCGATTTAAACGTATAAAAAATTATGACACTAGTACTACAAGGTGGAAAGAACACGTACAGTAGCAAGAGTAGTGTGTATTTGGATGTGCTGATCCTTATCTGTCTCCCTTGAACTCGTCCCTGTTGAAGACAACCGCAATGCAAAATCAAAATTACATATATATCATAATCTACTTTATGAGCAGATATGAACCGCAAAGAATACAAGGGCCACATAAACATGAAGTCCAAGGCTACCATAGTTCATTAATCAGACAGAACATTACAACAACGACATAAACGGAACGCAGTACAAACAGTTCACAGCTTTTTCAAAGCTACAAGCATTGCCCCATGAGCCTAAACACAACTTAACCAACAACGACATCACACAACGCTAACAAGAACGACTACTACATCCCACAACCCCACACAACCCTCCATCACTAGTCCGATTCATTCCCGGACGGCCCAACGTCTTCAATCGACACCCGCTCGAGGTTGTGAGCTAGAAGAGTCCCCTCGGAAGGCTCTCCATAAACTAGCTCCCAGAGCTCGGTGGTCTGCTTATCCGGTGCAAAATTCCTCAACGACTTGCATGATTTTCCAGCAATCTGATCCACGGTAGAACCAACACAAATTATTGTATCTCAAAAAAAGAGATTGTGCAGTGAAAATAAAATTCACATACCAAGGTTGCCCACTCCCACCATGCGTCATCCCCGGACAGCTCCCCAGAGACATGATCAAAGCTGACGTGAATACCCACCCGGTTCATGTAATCGTACATCCGCAACATCTTCTTGTTGTAGTCCAATCGATGCTTGAACATCTTACCGGTAATGTGCACACCGGTGTTCAGATGGAAGCGCCCAGTCAATGCCCTGAAATTTACAAACTCACCGCGCCTCCATTGCGGAAGACACCAATCGCGCGCGATGATTAGCACCTCTTTGTTACGCTCAGTTGTCCAAATCTGCTCTTCCATTATGGAACCTGCGTTGAGAAGAGATTATTATGTGTGTTTACCAAACCTGTGCCACAACAGCAAACAAATTGAGGAAAAAAAGACCTTTGAGTTTGTATGAGCTAACGTGATGCTTTGGAGGGTCTCTTTTCAAGGCATTTATAGGGAAACTAGTGGGGTTTGGGACAGGCCTATACGGGCTAGGACGAACAAGTATTGTTAACTACAACCAAACAACCCCAACCACAAATTAAATGGATGTGAAAGATCAATGGTGACATTGACAACATGATGCTACAAGTCAAAAGTTGCTCACTACTATTATGCAAAAGGACAATAGAAAGGTCAGGACATACATTCATAAATATGTAATATTAATATATGCGATCACACTTCAAAAGTTTTACCGATTTCAATAAAAATCTGCGTATGTATATTATGATGGTTTGAAATTTACCTCACTGTGTGTCATAGCCTGTACAACGCGTCCATCCAAAGGCCTACACAACCTAAGCACAAATGCAAATTAAGTCAATATACATAAACAAATTGATAAATGGAGATAATTTCTTAAATAACTCACAAACCTCAGTCAAGTTGCACATGTTCCCACAGTCGTACCACACAAACCTCATACATAAACAAAGCATTGAGATAACATACATCAACATTTGCGATACATAAACAATGGGGCCTAATCCTCATGCTCTTTGGCTGTTATAGTGCCTTTGAGTTGGATATGACCCCTACATCAATTTTGGTGCATTTTAACTAAATTCAGTTATGATCGTCACATACTGAGTTTCAATTTCATTTGGATCTTTCTTGCGCACCCCCTTTGCGTAAGCCAGGGGTGCCCCTATCCTGACCCCCCAGATCCTGCGTTTGCGGGTTCCCTCTGGGTAAATGATGATGATGATGATGATGATGATGATGATGATGATGATGATGATGATGATGATGGTAATGGTAACATACATAAACAAAGCATTCACACAATCAAAAATGCAAACAATCAAACATTCAAACAACCGATCATAATGGTCCAACCAACAATTAAGTGCATCACAAGTTAACATTCAACAAACTTGGTATTACAGGACAACATAAAAAGAACCTAAATTCAGGACGACATCAAGCAACACAAAACGTAGGATAATTAACCACGCAATACCCAAGCTGACAGGAGGGCGACAAGAGCACAAGCACAGAATTGTCATGACCAAGCCGACTGTCTAGTTGTATCTAGCTCCTGACACAATTGAAGCACATGCGTTGCCATATCAGACAGCCTTCTTGCATCTTCTTGTGCCTGAATCTCCAGCGCCTGGACAGCAGCCCTCTGCACTCCAAGTTCTTCCTCCACCATTGCACGAGCCACCCTCTCACACTCTAACTCCACATCGAACTGTCCAAGCCTACCATGGCTGGCCAAGGGTGGAGGAGGAGTGTCAGAGGGTTCCTGCTCATACAAAAATTATCAATCAGAAGTCATGAAATCATTTCAAGTTAAGTGTTAAAAATTGTGAAATCATTACCGAAGGTGAGAATGTTTCAAAACCCAGCTCAGTTGGTGTTGGTTCGATCGAACCATTGGATCCATGGTAGGAAGGCAAGTCCATATCATCCGGATCGAACGATGATCCTTGGGAAACCATTGTAGCGGCTACAACAAAACCATGTTCATGTCAACAATCAAATATAACAAATGAAAATGCATCATGTAATATCAATAACAGGCCACAGCTCGTACCCACAAATTCAACAGTTTGAACAACACATTCAAAGTGGTCAACACATATGTCAACGACACATAGAATGTCCAACAATTCACTACCCTATATTCAGCAGCACTAACACCCCTGAATTGAAACTCACAATTTCAACAAGTTCACCATTTCACACCCCATCCACAATCAAAAATTAACACTATAACAGCACAACATTCACCAGCAGCAACCTTTAAAAGTGAAGAACCACCCACAATTTCAGCAGCAGCAACATTCAGCACTCCAAGTTGAACAACAATAACAGCAAACACAGTCAATTCCTACGAAAACCACACTCAACAGCAAACACAATCAACAATTCGAACAAAAACAACCAACAATTTCAACAAGTTCATCAACACATCCTAACATCGTCCATTCTCTGATTGGGGACCCAAATCCTCACCCTAAGCGGACGGCTTGTCGGAACCATAACCGTAATCAACAGGCATGTCGGGAACTAACCTCAAAATTTTATAAATCGGGACTGAACTCGGACTATTGTGGCTTGGGTTGCGATGGTACGAACGTAGTTGCACAGGTGAAGCCCTATCTCCGCTCTCGCCCTCCATTTCGGCCTCTCTCCGCTCTCGCCCTGGCTCCCCTCTTGCCCTAGCTCCGCTCTGCTCCACGGGTGAAAGACGCCGCCGCCGTAGCTAGAGCCTCAAACCCTAGAAATGACGAACACCAAGCTCAAACCCTAGGTAGAGGCAAGCTCGGCATGCCGAACGAGCGGAACCCCTAACACATCTTCGACGAACCCTAAAACCCAGATAACTAACGAGTACTAACCTTAGATCTGCACAATCTCGTAGCCGCCGTCGCCAGTCGCCTTCTTCTCTCGCCGAATCGCCGAAGATCGCCAAGGTGGAAATGTCGCGAACACAGACAGCAACTCGAGAGGGGCATCGGGTGGAAATGTCAAAATTTGGGAGATGGTGATTTTTGAGTATTCAGCGGGCTGGGCAGCGAAAAGCTCGTACCCCCAAGGGTAACGAAGTAGCGGAATTCCGCTAGGTAGTCCGCTCCATCTCCCGCGCCAGCTGCCCTGCCGAACGACGACCTCGAGCAGCGTTTTCCCATCCAGCCAGCTCCCGCTATCATTTCAGCGAGCTCCAGAACGGAGCCTTAGGCTCCGTTCGTTTACGCTGACTGGAACTGGAACCCGAACTGGAATTATTAGTTGGAATCCGAACTGGAACTGGATTACTAACTAGAACTGGAATCGATAAACGAGCTGGATTAGTAAATATGTGTTCGGTTGACCGAGTTGGATAAATTTTTTAACTTGGGTAAAATGACTAAAACGGACATTTGTATAGTAAGAAATTACAAATTTGCCACAAATTTTTTTTATGAATTTGCCTATTGGCTGTGACATGTGCCAATCACGTGCGTCTATTTTCACAAGTGATAGTTGAGTTTTGCAGAGGCTGGCCAAACCCAATACCCCCATCTGCAAAGTGTTTGAGGTTGGAGGCAATTGCGCGACTGGCGAAGGCCAACGAGCGACAGCGACGAGCGGGTGGCGGCTTGGAGTTGGTAGCAGTCCGGCTGGTAAGTGAAGCCTCTGTATTTCGTGTTCTTCGCCCGTCAAGTTGTTTGACCTAATTTTGTCCTCCATTGACGATAGAGGAAGACGAAGCTGCGCTCTTGTGCGGCGTGTTGAAGGCGAAGGGTGGACGACAACGACGGGGGTATTAAGGTACGTGGTTGGCGCGGTCGCGACTTTGACCTAGATGCTCTTGAACAACTCGATTTCATTTAGATTCATTATTTAAGGTTCTTAAAAATTAGGGGTTTTTGCATGTAATGATTAGTATTAGCTACATTAGTAAAAGATGAACAAAGAATTGAACAAAAGGACTGATTTTTTGTCTTGTCGGTGACTAAAATTTTGCATCAAACAGTTTGCATCTAATGTTTAGTAATATGACACAAGTTGAAATATTGGTCTTGGCTAGAGAATTGGATGTTGCTTATTTGTTATTCGAAATGAATGCATATTAGTTGTCACTTGTCAGGCTGTGGAAATTTGTGAATGAAATGTTTTTGGTGCTGAGGCTTAGTTGTCAGTTTGCATCTAATGTCAGTTTGCATCTAATGTTTTTGGTGCTGAGAATTGGATGTTGCTTAGTTGTCAGTTTGCATCTAATGTTTTTGTCACTTTTTGGTGTTATTCGAAATGGTTTACTGGTATTTGTTGTTATGCTTTCTTGTTGGCCTTCAAAGTATGTCTGATGTTTGTATCGATACATATGTGATGTAGTTGCATTATATGCTGTTGTGAGTCTGAAATTCTGAGAAAGTTTTTGGAGAAAAACTGGAAAATGACTTCTCAAGAACCTAAGGAAAAGACATCTAAACCACGTAAGGAAAGAAAGTTCCAGTGGAGCGACAAGGAGATGAAAAGATTGCTTGTGCTTTGCCGTGAGTATCACAAGAAGAATGGTTACACCACACACTTCAATTGGAATGAAATCGCAGAGAAGTTCTCGGGACAAGGTGGAAGGAAAGTGACGGGAAAAGAGGCAAAAAATAAATTTGATTACATGAAGCCGATATGGAGGGCTTGGTCAGATTTGCGTTTCAAGGAAATAGGGGCTGCTTGGGAGCAAGCGACACAGACCATTGGGGCGTGTGACGAGTGGTGGGATATAAAGCTTGCGGTAGGTCTTCGTTCTCATTCTTTAATTTGAATATTATGAATTCTGTTACTTAAACATTTGTTTGTGACCTAACTCTTTGTTTGTGTTGTGTAGGAAAGTGATAAATACAAAAGATACCGCAACAAACCTCCCGACCCTGAACTTAGTGAGCTGTGGGATGCGGTATACGGCAGCATTTGTGCGACCAGTCAGTACGCTATGTCTGCAAACATGGAGAAGGCCCCGCCTCAGCCGTTGCTGACTAACGGTGAAAACAACGACTCTCAGTTCTATGTTGGATCTCAAGAGGAGACTGCCTATGAACAATTTGGGGAGCAAGTGGACCCAACAGATGCACAACAAACTCCTACTGAACAGGGCCAGACCCCTGCAACTTCAGCTGCGCAGAAAAGATCCTTCTCCACTCGTGCTTCAGGATCTGGTCAAAAAAGGAAGAAAACGCGTGATTCGGCTGCCACTGTGTACGATAATCAGATGGATACTATAGTGAGCGCGAACAACAAGGTGGTAAATCAGCTTGAGGGGGAATTGGGTTGCACCGGAAGCACGACGAAGGCGGTCGAATACCAATTGCACGAGGCAATAGCCACTGTAGATCGGATGGTCAGCAATGGAGATTTGGAGGTGGGTAAACCTTATTGGTGCTACGCAGTGGATGAGATGACGAACGAGGCAGTTCGCGACCTCTTCATGACTTTCAAGACGGACAATCAAAGGCTTGCTTGGTTGAAGTACAAAGTGAACAAATGAGCTTCACATGTTATGCAGTTTGTTGGGGTGTCCAAGTAGTGAAACTGATTTGTTTTCTGTCATGCTTTTTTATGGATATTTGTGCGTGTTGAGTCCCATTAGACATTTGTTTGTGTTGTAATTTCTCTATGTGCTCGGTTGAGTGTTGGAGCACATGTACTCCTAAACTGTTTATGTTTTATTTATGGTTGTGTTTTTTTACAAGCTTTGCTGTTGTAGTGGAATGCTAATAGGTTTGCATATTTCTTCCTTGTTTAAGGTCTAGGTGTGATGGCTCGGAAGCCATTGAAGAGGCGTGTCAAAATATTAGTCTTATGCCATTTGTTGCTAGTCAATAATGCTTGGGCCATGTCTGCCTACTACAATAGGTAAATGAATTTGTGAATGAGGTTAGGAAGTCTATCGTTTCTATTTCCTTAGTTTGAAGAGTTTGGATTATATATAAACTTGATGACATATAATATGATCAGGTATGCTCATAAGAAGTATATCACAGTGAAATTAATTGATTAATTAGTGTGGGAGTACATAAAAACTACACTACATGAGAACCCTCATAGGAGTCCGAAATAATCACCCAATATATTGTAACTTGCATTTGATTTGTACACGTACGAATTTAGGTTCTTAAGAAGGACTCCTTGCTTCAACTCGCCTTTTACCGGGATTATATGGATGCGGCAAATAATGGATTCGGGGTCGGAAGTAAGGTGTATAAATGCGTTTCGTATGGAGAGACACGTCCTCCGACGTCTTTGTGGAGAGCTAGAAGAACACCATGGACTACGACCATCGAAGAACATGTCCGTATTAGAGAAAGTAGGAATACTTCTCCACACAATTGCCCATTCATCGTCTAATAGAGCAACGAGTGAGAGGTTTCAGAGGTCCGGAGACACCGTGAGTCGTGTCCTACATGAGGTGCTTGATGCATTTATCGGCACAAAGCCAAGAATCGAGGGGCTCGCTAGCCGATTGCTTAGGCCTCGCGATCCAAGTTTCCTAGAGATTCCTGAAAGGGTGGCACTTGATGAGCGATACCGAGTATTTCAGGTATGGTCAACAATACCTTTCGTAGCAGTTATGGGTAAAAAATGAACACTATATACTTGTCCACTGATCCATATGGTTTTGTACTTTGTTTGGGTTCACAGGGGGCTATCGGTTGCATTGACGGCACACACATCGCAGCATGTGTACCACAGGGCGAACAACAACCCTTTAGGAACCGCAAGCAAGTATGCTCATTCAACGTCATGGCGGTATGTGACTTTGATATGTTTTTCACCTACGTAGCTGCTGGCTGGGAGGGTAGTGCACACGATGCACACGTCTTTGACCATTCATTGAGCGAGCCGTCGTTGAACTTTCCACATCTACCGTAAGGTAATAATCTCCCTTGCACTATTTCTCAATTGTATAAGATCGGATCTCAGCTAAGTAGTTATTTGGATTCTAGGTCGATACTATTTGGTGGACAAGGGATATCCAGACAAGGAAGGGTACATGGTCCCATATTCGAGGGTGATTTATCATCAATCCCAACTCCAGAATAGGATTCCAAATACCGCCCAACAAGCATTCAACAAGGTACATTCGTCGCTACGTTCTTGCATTGAAAGGTGTTTCGGAGTCTTGAAGAAACGTTTTCGTGTCTTGAGCTACATGACGAGCTATCCGATTCATATACAAATCGCCTTGATTGTCACTTGCTTTTGCATCCACAATCACATCTTAAAGGAGAAATTGAACGATCGGTATTTGGATGAGGAGTACGACGACCCTGACCTTCCTCCCCCCCAAGTGCCAGAAGAAGGGCAAGACGATGAACCGGACGGAATGAGGGAGTTGAGAGATTCTGTAGCGACCCATATATGGAATACGCGTAGGTTCTAAGGAGAACGATAGGTATTTTTGTAAGTAATTATAAAAACATTCGTCGCTCGATCGCACTTTTGGTAATAACACTTCTGTAAGTAACTAGGGGAATGACAGTTTTGTGTAACTAGAAATATTAGTTACCCAAAACACTTTTGTAAATAACACTTTTGTAAGTAACTAGGGGAGTGACAGTTTGGTAGTAACACTTTTGTAAGTAACTAGAAATGGGTACTAGATAGTATTTTGGGTAACTAATATTTCATAAGTAATTAACAACAATGGAATTATTTAATGGTATTTCAAATTCTGTGTTCACATAAACTGCCTGCATTTGTGTTAAATTCGAAGTCAAAAGCACATGAAAAACGATTACATAAGTAGACGATAGAGGGAAATACATTATCCAGTTTTGAAGTCATTTGTGTTAAATTATCTGATAGAGGGGAAAACATGCGTGTTAAAGTTCATGGTATTTCAACTTTGAACTCAAAAGCCCCTGTTATTCGGTGGGTAAACATAAAACACAATCTCAGGCCATGATATTAAACACAACATCATTATATAATATTGGAAATGGTACTTGTTCATATGCCAAAGTACCCCAAACACAACATGAAATGAAACACAAGGGCAGGTACTAGAGACTTGAGATGTAGCAAGTTCACAACAGATTACACAACGACATTACACATCACAAACTATTACACCTAAAACCAACCAACCGGAACGACAAATTACATAAATGCAAAGTTGATGAAAGATAGCATGCCGATAGAGGGGAAAACATTATGGTAACTGAACATACGGCCCAAACTGCCGGTCCCTAGCCTCCGATCCCGTACACGATGGCATTGAGCACCTCCCCGTCCTCCATACAAAGCTGTAGTTTGAAGGAAAAAGTAGAAGCATTCAATCAGGATTGCTAGGGAAAAAATGTGTGTTGGAGTGAATTTCGTGTAACTTCGCTTACACTATTCGGTGTGGCCTTGAGGTCGTTGATGGAGATACCTTTCCCGTTCAGCACGAAACTTGTCGATCCATACGTTAGCCGCTTTGCACTGCAGTAGTATGCCATGAAATTGACGATTGGAGTGTCCCTAGCAATCCTGAAATGTGTAGTCAGCCCTTCCTGCATGAATAATGTATACAAGTCAGTTTTAAAAAAACAGTAATCGAATAAATTAACAAAGAAAGTGAAGGTTATACATGATCGACAACGGAAACGCGGATAGTGTTAGGAGGAACTGGTGGCTGCGAAAATGCAGGCAAATTACTTGACATGCTTGACCCCGAAGCCATCACAAGTGTGGTGATCAAAGTGTTGCACAAGTGAGTTGTTAAATGCAAAGCAAAGGAAGTGAGTGTGTGAGTGCAAATGAAATCAGAGATGTGAGCTGCTATTAAAGGCCAACATGCATGGGAATACAAGTATAAACTGGGGCCCACTAAGAAATGCAAGATGACAAAAAATGAAAGGATTCTCTTGGGTAAGATTCGGCTGCACTGAGCTTCCAAATATAGCCAAACAGTGGCTTATTATGCAGTGAGTTTTCACCTTTTTAGAAAAGCAAATGTTGACTACTGCATTTCCAAATTCAGCCAAACAGTGGCTTAAAAAACAGCACAATGCAGTGGGTAACACAACAGTCTATGTGGGTAATTGCATGGCAATTTTTATACACTCTTGACATACTAATTTTTATAATTGTGGTCTGCCATGTCTAATTTTTTTCCTACAAACACGCCTACAATAAATGCATTCAACCAACTATCAAATTTGGTTTCAATTCGGCACACGAAATTAATGCCTTCCTCAATTACTTGTCAGCCTATTACACTAGCCTAGTATATTTCCAATTAACATTATTCATTTAAAAGAACACATAGCAACCAAAAATATGTACTACCCACACCTGCTCGATCACATATGTTTATAATTTTTAGTTGCAAGTAACACTTGCTTTTCTTGTAACAAATTAATGAACAAAGAAAATATGTTTGAACTGCTACCACTTGGTTGTTTAGGCTCGGACTTACTTTATAAATAAAGTTTTTGGGAAGAAATATGAGTTGCTAGCATCTTGAATTCCAGATTTCGATGTATAAGCAATCAATGACACACTTGACTTGAATACTAGTAAGTAATGAACACTTACTTTATCATAGCAGTCCCCTAGTTGCTCAACCCTGAGTGTTTTCAGTGATGAGACTCCTCACCCCATGTGAGGTTCCAAACCTTGTCCACAATGTTGATGTCGGCCAGAGAAGAGGGTCATGCTCATAATGCAAAACAAAAAGGCATGAAACTTATTAGTTTTGTTTGTTAATTAACTTGTCTAGCAAAGAATATGAAAAAAACAAAATAATTAAATCCTAGTTGAAGGAAGTGAAGGACATACCTGGCTTTTGAAACTTTGCCAATCTGTCCTGGGGCACCTACATGAACAAATGGTCATAAAAATCAGTTGCTTGAATCTTCAAAAACACAAACATAAAAACAAACACAAGCACAAACACAAACACAAGCACGATTTTTATTTAAACAAACACCTTACATGACATAAACACGAACCTCCTAGCATGAAAGCCTAGGTAAAAAAGACGCTGCGCAAACAAAGCACGACAACAGACCCACAAGCTATATAAACTGAAAGGGAAATTACGTCACATCCAAACACTTAAAATACTAGGAGAAACGCACCCCGTCGTCTCTCCTAATCGTCTGCACCGGATTCTCTGTCTGATGGCCCCGAATCATTGATAGTGGTGACACTTGCTGAAGTAGTGGCACTTGCTGAAGTAGAAACTAAGGACAGACCATACATCCTTGCTCTTGATTCCTCCCCATCTCCAAAGACTTGGTCCCACACAACAGTAGTATCCAAATCGACCCCATTCGTCTTGAACTGCTTGAATCTTGGATTAGCCTGTAGTCATCGAGCAAGGAACAACAATAATATCAATTTATTGGAATATCAAAATGTTTAAAAAAATCCATAATTGGGAAGTACCTAGATCATCATGCTCCACCACGAGTCATCACCAACAACGGTACCCAGGACATCGTCGAATTGTACAGGTCCGACACGTTGTGCGGTTCGGACAAAGCTTAGCCACAAACGCCACTGCAACTTGTTGTAGTCGACTATATTCTTCACAACTTTCCCCATCATGGCATCACCGGTGGCTGCGACGTACGCATCTGCTACTTGTTGATAGTTGATGTGTATCTCAGGATATGCGAGACGCTGCGCATCTCGGTAGAGTCGCATGACGGTCTTGTTTCGGTCATCGTTCCATGGTTCCCGTGGGTTCATCTGTGTAATACGCAGAAAAGGTCAAAAAGATTATATGAAAACATCCACTGCAGAGATGGATGTGCACACAAAATGGAAACGATAATAGTTCATAGAGATTTCACCTTGGCAACCACAGGTTATGGAAATGGGTTTTGATAAGGGGAGGTGAGGGGATCACTGCAACTTATGAACATGATATTTATAGACTACATGACATGAAAATATGCTTACAAACATACCATTATAATATTAATAAAGTTCACCACAATAATATCATGCAAGGCACTAGTCAAAAACCCTAGCAAGTTAATATTACAAAAGTGGGACCATGTTCAATCATCACGTGATCAATGTACCAACATTACAATACTAGTTAATAACACACATAAGCAACTGTTTTCAGCTAAATAACAGACCACATAGCATTTCAATTAAGGGATTTCAGATTCATGGATAAAAGACACAAACATAGACGACAAACCCGAGGAGGCACGACAATAATTTCCAGCGTCGCGCCAACTTTCTCGCTTCTCGCTCCATGGAGACGTTGAGTACATACGTCGACAGCTCCGAGATATGATGTGCATGTTGCTCCGCCTCGGACTCCAAATTTCCGACATCAGCCCTCGCTAATTCCAACTCCAAAAGCAGTTCTCTGCAACGTCGCTTGTGGCGTAGGGCAACGCGTTGCAGCCTTCTAATCGTGGGACACCCGGAAGGCTCAGTCATGAGCTTCTCATCAGAATTTGAATCTCCCTGCACCACAATAAACATAAGTAGTTAGTTATCATTGCACTGAATTTGAAAGAGGAGTCCAAATTGTGCTATGTTAACAACTGCATGTTAGTTAACCTCATCAAAAGAAGGTTGGGGTGTAGACAGCCCATCAAAATCCCACACATGAGCTGCCATTGTCTCTTACACTGTAATCCAGACGAGACAACATATATTATACATACACTGTAAGCCAAAAGAAGGTAGGGGTGTAGGCAGCTCATGTAATAATGAAGTAGTTGCAAAAAATATAACACTAGACTATTATCTCAGATGTTGATCAAACTGTATCCTCTTTTTGCATATTCATAGCAACCTCATATTCTATGACTTCTATATGCATCAGGGAGGTGAAATAAAGGGTGCAAGAAATTTCATGGCATTTTGTGGAGGAAGAGACAGATTTGACTAAACTGAAAATGGGAGTTCTCCTGCATTGTTTAGTGACATAAAGAAAGTTGTCATGTATTTTATTTGACTGGAATTTTTTTTTCCTTCAGGTTGCAGGCAATTTCTGTTGACTTTAATGACTTACTCATTCAGGTTGCAGCCATTGGTAAAAAGACCAAATGGCAGGTCTTACAATTTCCATATGGTAAGATTGATACAGCATGCAATTGTTGCCATTAAAGATTGATACAACATGCAATTGTTGCAAAGAACATATGAAAATTTACACAAATTCATTATATTATAAGGAACATATGCAAAAAAGCTGTTTAAAAGTTAGGTGCAAACAATTTTCCCAAACAGAAAGGTATAATAGTTAGCCGGATTTTTTTACAAGTGACAGCAGTCTACAATTCAGATAAATAGACCAAATAAAATTCCCACACCAACTGTACAACTCACATTTCAAGTTTGGAAAGGAACAGATATAAAAAAATTGCCAGACCAAGAGTAGAAAGCACAAAGCTACATGTTCCCTCTTTAGAAGCTCTGCCTAGCTTGCAATTCTTTGTCTTTCTTTTTGAGATCCTATATTACAAAGTATAAGCAATCAGTTCTGAGATTTGTTTACAACTGAGAGCACTCAAAAAATGGCATCATGTTGTACTTATGATTAATAAGCAATCAGTATAAGCAATCAGATCCTATATTACAATTTATAAATGGAACAAAAAAAGTGTGGGAGTAATAAGTAATGACCCTTATCATATGTATGAAATTTGTGGGAGCAATCACATCCTAAATACTGATATCATATCATTATTCCAGAGGTTTGGTTGGGAAAAATGCATCATGTTGTAGTTATCATTAATAAGTAATGACCTTTATCATATGTATTCCAGATGTTGTCATTTTTAGGTGAATATATCATTCAAATGCCTTTCACTAATGAATTCTACATTCTTGGGTGTTCTTTTACCATTTGCAAAGCACCAGTCAAAATACCTATTGTCAAGTTGTTCGATAACCTATACATGTCAAGTTCTTCCCTGTCAAACCACAAAGCCACAACCACCAGGCAATCACTGTCAACTGTAGGTGCTATATGAACTACCCATATATGTCAAGTTCACCACCACCAACAACAACAATGGTAAGAAATACTACCTACTGTCAAGTTCATCAACAACAACAACAATGCTACTATCAAGTTCATCAAAAATCACAACAAAATTGGTAATTCCACAAAAAGAACACAGGTACTACATACAGTCAAGTTCAGAGAAGGGTGGGGACGGATTCATACCCTGAAATCACAAGAACTACACTCTCAAATCTGACAAGTGGATGTCTCGAACTACCTTGAAATCACAAATCTCAACAACAATGGTAGTTAGGGTTTCTTCGAAGAACAAGGGGGATTCTCAAATCTGACGAAAACTAGGGTGTTCGATAAGGGTGAGGGGACGGAGCCATACCTGTAACCTCTCAGATCTCGCCTCCAAGTGGAACTCGCATCCAGGACAAGTCCGAAAATCAGATCTGGGGATGGCCCCAAGTTCCCTGAAATCGCAAATCCCATGAACACAAATTAGGGTTCAGAAGATCGAGTTCTCTCAAATCCGAGGAACACAAGGGTGATGGAGAAGGGGGATGAGATGGGGACGGATCCATACCTACGAAGGGGTTTCGGATGCTTTCGCTTGTCGTGCCAAGGAGTTCCTTTGATTCGAGAAAGAGGACAGAGAAAGGGTTGAGAGGTATCGGGAAGAAGAGGGTCGAGGGATATCAGGATAATTTTTGATAGCTTCTTCACGAAAAGCTTGGGGGGATGAGCTTGAGAAATACGGGCTTGTTTACACCTTTTCCAACGACGACCAGCCACCCCAGCTCCGAGACAAGCGGTGCCGCCGAATGCCATTAGTGAAGCTGGAAACCCTAACTCAAGCCCCGTGTAGCTCCGTCAAGCTGCAAACGAACGGGGCCTAAATCTACCCGTATTAAACCACCTAGTTAATTTTTTGGACACTATCGAGAATCTTGGGCTTGTCTCCCTACAAAAATAAGCGGATTAATGAAGAAATTGAACAATATCGATCTAAATTCGATTGGGTTAAAATCCAAACCATACACGACTTTGTTGATTTGAGCCAATTTATTTTATATTATATATGTAAAATAAATTTCATTTTAAATATTGTGATAAATTTTAGTATTATTAAACCAAATAATATAATATTTTTATTATTAAATATTGTTACTCAATCATTTTCTAATTATTAAAAAGTATGAAATATTGACATTTTGGACATACTCAAGCATTTGGACGACTTTTCTTGACCCCACTCATGTCAATTGGAAAGTCGATGACTTGCGCAGTTGCACTCGTATTCGATTCAATCAAATGTACTTGTTTGATAGGTTGAGTCAAGATTTATAATGTTTTTAACATAAAATTTGATAGATAATAATTGTTATTTAAATAATGATAATATTATTTTCATATCTCCGTACATATATTTTATGAAGCAATATCTTAACAAAATAACGATAAATGTGTCGCATTCACAATCTTAAATGTATTTTTTATTTTATTTTAGTATACCCACCTTGCACGAGATAACTCACGCTTTGTGAAGCATCACGTTTCATGATGTGTGAGAATCAATGGATATCCAACCTTAGTGAAAATGGATAAAAAAAAAAGTCACCTTCATGAAGTGTATAAAATTGTGATAGAGATAACTATTAAGGTTATAAATGAAAATAAATGGGAGAAATATGAAATGGACAAATAATATGAAAAAAGAAAAAGTTACCTTAGACAACTATAGTATTTTGAAACAAAGGAAGCAATGCTTAGCATCTCATATTCCTAATCCACCAAAGTCTCTACTTTTCCTTCGAGATCTTCATAGTGGCTACCATTTTATTCCCTTTACAAAATCCTATTTTCATGAGCGAAGACCTTTTTTGTGAAGGTCGTTACTCATAGAGTTGAATCAAATATCTTTGAATACTAGTACGGATGTTTAACCTCTTGATTAGATAGCGGAAGACGAAGACGATAAGGGTGGTTGATCAACTAGAATAGCTAGAGACCTCTTGTCTTCTTGACCAAAAAAAAAGACCACTTGTCTTCTGGGCCGTCACTTGAGTCTTCTATGAATTTTCGACTTGGGCTTAAAGTTTAGGCCCATAAATAAATTATGCTACACGAGTCTCACAATTGATTGACGGACCATTCTATTCCCTTTACGGAGTATATGCTTGCTTGGAAATCTAATAATGTAACTTGACCAAGTTGCCAACTACATTAAACTATCTACTAGTGGACGAAGACCTTAAGGTAATTTGTCGGCAACTTACCACGAAAATTGAGATATTTTATATACACTTCAGAATTAGCTTCCACAAACTATACCCAAAACTGAGATGATTAATTATTGATTTTGCTTAAGTTATTGGTGCAAGCTTAAGCCCATCCTTCATAAAGCTAACTCTTTCCACTACTTCGTTATCGTTCTAGATCCTTCCACGGTTCCACTGAATTACTCTAATGGGAGTTGACTAATTTTAATTAATTAACTAATGACCACTATGAATTAAAGGTATTCAACGCCTTTTCTCCTAACTCCTTTTCCAAAGTCACCCAAGAGGCAAATTTTGTATAATAAAAATATCTATCAAATTGTTCTCGAATTTTAAAAGCTCGTTCCAAGTTCATTAGCGTCACGATTCTTCAAGCTCTTCTAAATCTAACAAAGAGGACATATTCTCAATTGTACGACTGATGTTTTCCTGTGATTAAAAAAACTACCTTAGGTCTAACTTAGAATTAAGTCTGCGTTTCCACATACATGTATTAAACTCAACATAAAAGCCTAGTTTTCGGACTTATATTTCATCCCTTTTTTCCCAATGAATGATGAAATGGAATCCCAAACCAAAGATACTTAATTAATGAATTTAAAAAGATAGTTCACTTATCTAACTTCGCCACGTCCTAGTAAGAGAAATTAATAGAATTCTCTGGAGTTTGACTGGTATTGATTATTTTAATGAAGTCTGATTATGATGATCAGAGAAATGATGTTAAATTAGAGAACAGACCATAAGAAGTCAATACTTTTACAAAAATGCATCTTACACACATATAATGAATATTGTGCATGATTATATGCATGATGACGATGATGTATGATCGCATGAATGGGCATATAAGAGTCCAACTCGATCCGAGGAATAAACCAATTAGGCACCAAATTAATATATCAAAGATCGAAAAGTGGACGTCCGATGTAAACCTAACGTAAGAACCAACTTTGTCACTTGTTACATCCCTTCATTTGCATTGCATGTTCAATTTACGTCCCATTAATGCAAGGCTATGACATATAAATTCGATCTGATAGATCTCAAATTTCCAAGTTTGCATCTATCATGGGAAACAATTTATGTTGGGTGCTATAAGGTCTAATAAATTTTATTTAGTTACTAGTACTACAAAGTTCATTTAAAATAGTGCATACGTTGCATTATTTATAGTAATTGCGCGCATTTTGCCTAATGCAAGTCCATGTCACGTGATTGTCTCGTGAGTGCAGCTGTGTGTGTGACAGTGTGAGAGACCAAAATATCTTGGGCACTGCCCTTTGCATACGAGATATTTTCTCACTCCTGCCCATAGATCTACAACCTATCAAATCTTGACATGTCAGCTCATTAGTCGAATCACACGCGCCTATCAGCTGCCCGTTGTTTCTTGATGCTTTCCTTTTATTAGTGTCCACAATTTCCGAGCCCTAATAATTAGGGGCTGTTTGGTTGGATTACAAGATATGGAATACAGGGCAAAATTGAACGGAAGACGGGGATCACGTGTAAATCGACGATGTTTGCTACATGCATGTTTTAGCTAAAATGAAGCTGTTTCCAGCACATTTAAACTTTAAACGACGATTATTAATTAGGTATTTATTCTAAAGACGTCTTAATTTTTACTACTCCCCCATCCGTTAAGAAATACTTGTCGTTTTAGCTTCATTGAGTTGTTAAGAAATACTTGTCATTTTAAATATTTTAGCACACTTTTTCCTATATTATCCTATTAATAAGAAATATTACCTAAATCAATAATAGAAAATAAAAGATCTTTATAAGATTGAGGGTATTTAGGTCAAATCATATGACCTCTTAATTTTTAAGACAAAACCTAAAACGACATATATTTCTTAACGGAGGGAGTATAGCTTTATCGAAGTCTCAGACCTCGCAGAGTCGTAGACCTTTTCTAGTACGTCCAACAAGTTCATACAATTCACAAACTTCGTTAGGTCATTAATTCTTATAAAACACTTGCACGTAACCAACTAATTAAAATTATGCTATGTTAGTCGATCTTGAAAACCTAACTCTAATACACATCCTAGCCCACGTTACATATATATATATATATATATATATATATATATATAGAGTTGGGTTCAAGTAGGGACTACCTTATGGTAAGGAGAAGGTTTATAGTGGGGACTAATAGTAACCATGGATACAAAAAAATGGATGGACGAGATTATAAGACACGGATGCGCGTTGGTAGAAGATTTTAATTTTTTTAGGGGCAAGATAGTAATTTTGGCCATCTTCTTCTATCTCATGTCTCAGATGTCCTTGGACTGTCTTAGAAACTCCGCATTCATCGTTCTTCGTTCTTCGATTTGCTCTCCACCAGACTCCACAACAAACGACTTCAATTCGCTCTCTACTATCAATTTCTTTGCTGATTCGAACAAGTAAGTAGACTCATTCTGATTTCTTTGCTGATTTCGTTTTCTAATCTTCATTCTGCTTCGAACAAGAAAGTAATTTCGATTTCATATGTTGCTTGCGATTTCTCCCTTTTGTTGAATTCTTTTGCTGATTTTGCGCTTAAACGACTCAAATTCGCTTCTATTTGAAGTAAAACTGCTGATTTATGCAAATTATGAAGCCCTAGGGTTTTGACGAAAACGCTGATTTATGAAGCCCTAAAATTCGAATTCTCATACTAATTTGGTTGGATTCCAGGCGAAATTGAAGGTTTCTAGTAGAAGTGGATGCTCATTCTCTAATTTGAACAATATATTAAAGTCTAGATTCCTTGTTTCCATCTTATATGCTAAATCTGCTAATATGCTGAAAATTCCGAGCTGTGAACTGCTCTGACTCTTGCATTTGCTGATGTTTTTCTTTATATGACTAGTTCAAATTTTTACACGGGTAGTTCAATATTTTCTATTAGTTGTTCAAAAAAAACATGAGCAAATTGGTGCATGTTTAATTCCTGCATGATGTGAATGTTGCAAGTTGGCTGTTTAGTAGTGCTGCTAGTGCATGATATTTGTTGGTTGGAATTGACTGGTGCATGATTTCAGTTAGTTGTTTGTCATGTTTGATTGGTGCACCTTACTAATGCATGATGTGAATGTGAATGTTTCAAGGGGTATTCGAGAAGCATTATCATGTTCGATTTCAGTAGTAATGCTAATTTAGTAGCAAGTTTCCCATGGAATTTGACTATTTTTACAGTTTCTAAATTAGTGTACTATTATGGGGTTCTAGTGGCAGGGTTTAGGACCTACAAAATTGTCCTAATTTGTCAGTGAGGAGGTTGTTCAAAGTTCAAAACCTGCAAAATCATCTTAATTAATATGATCGAAACTAATTTAATTCTGATGTCTTATTACACTCCATGTTTTTGGATTCATCATCTTCATTATTACATTCTATCTTTCTTCCTGATGTGCTTTTATTTTCATATGAACTCACATTCTACCTTTGCCTTTTTGTGAGTAGTTCAAATTTTTGTAATGGTAGTTCAAAATTTTGTATGAGTAGTTCAAATTTA
Organism: Polygonum maritimum; assembly: GCA_963924305.1. Lineage (NCBI taxonomy): Eukaryota > Viridiplantae > Streptophyta > Magnoliopsida > Caryophyllales > Polygonaceae > Polygonum > Polygonum maritimum. Next base: position 44,702,070 of record OZ002728.1, read on the forward strand.
TATGTGGATAGTTCCAATGTTTTCTATGAGTAATTCAAACGTTTTCTATATAACTAGTTCACTATTTATATGGTGTAATCTCTTCATGCAGAACCAAATGCTTGTGTGTTTCGTTATTGAGAGAAAAGATTACAAGAAGGGTGGAGTAAAAAATACTGACCCAACTTGGATGCCTATAACATGGACGAACCCGAACAACCATGTTGATGCTGGGGTGTTTGCTATGAGGCATCTGGAGACATACATGGGTGAACAAAATTGGTCGTGTGACTTCAAGTAATCAAGCTCCAAGGACATCACGTCGTTGAGAATGCACTATTCATTAGCAAAACATTCATCTCCATGGAACGAGTTGCAGAGTATTCCAAAAGAAGAGGCGTAGTACCACTATATAACCCCGACATTGAAAAACTTTTTGCAAGCATATTGTTAGGCGATTTTTTTGTGATTATGTAAAGATTTAAACAATTGGGGCTAAACCTCACTGTCATTGGTGACATGCTAGTGTTAAAGACCTTATGAATGCATTTAAGCTACTAATGTAACCCATGAATCTTTATAGCTTGGCTAATGATGAAAGTAACAAGTTGATGTCATGAATTCATGAGGATGCTATCTTGTGCAAAGTTATACGGAGTATCAAACAATTAACTAGCTATTAAATGAGTAGTTAAAATGTTTTCATTGACTAGTTCAAAATTTTTATGTTATTAGTTCAAAAGTTTATATTAGTAGTTCAAATTTCTATTCACTTTATTTTATACATAAATTTTTTATTAGAAAATACTTTGTGTGTCTTGTTTATCTTAAAAAATATAGTTAAAGCTTGAGTAGTTGAGAACAACTAAAAAGACATTACTAAAGAATGTCAATGGAAGGAATATTGTAATAAGAGAAATGATTACATTGTGTATCACAATTCCTACTGAAAAGGAAAAACAATGATAAGAATTCAATACTTCTTGAATCTGTGATGGCATGGGGTGTTCCTATACAAGATCACCGAATATGATCTAAAACTTATGAGAAAAAACAAAGTTCAATATTTTACTGAAAGGAGTTCAATTTTGTACTGAGAGAAGTTCATATTTTAGGACGATCACTTCCATTCAGAAGTATTGCTCTTCTTTCCCCCCTGCATTTTCTCACAATTCCTGCTGTCATGATCAACATGCTAATTACACCTGTTGCACTTCCTTTTGGGATGATCCCTTTTTTCAACCAATTTCTCTTTACCACTTTTGATGCACTTTCCACTACCCTTGTTTTTTGGTTTAGTTGGTGATAGTTGAAGAATAGACTGTTGATCTTTGTCTGAATCATCGCCATTGACCCTTGATGGACACCCATTGATACCTGTAAAATTGGTTTATAAATGACAAACACATAGTTCAAAACATAGTGATAAAAGTTCAAAAAATAGTCATACGAGTTCAAAATAAAATTGCATAAAAGTAGAGAATGTCATGCGAACCTAAATAAATTCAGATTTGGACAGCACACAGAAAATTGCCATAGCAAACACTTATAAGTTGATTTTTTGTTTGACTCATAGAAATTACAAATTGGCATTGAAATGACACAATAATTGGTGTTGGTAAGGAACTTAAATCATGTATTGTTAATGCTTAAATTAAGCATTTCATCAAACAGTTGGTAGGTTCTATGAAAGAAGCAGGTCAAAATTCACCAACCAATCAATTAGATCATATCATCCGATCAGATCATACACTTTCACAATCAGATCAAATTAGTTCAGATCATACAATCAACTAGATCAGATCATACACAAATTTTACAATCAGATCATACAACCACTTAAAATTCAGATCATAAAATCAGATCGTCAAACAAGCAAATTTGAGCGCACAATCACTTAGATTTCAGACCATAGAATCAATCAAAATTCAGCACTTAATTCATACGAGCAAATTTTTGCGCACAATCATCATTTGAATTGACTAACCTTTAATCATCCTCTGAATTGATTTTGAAGAGAATTTTGAAATCGAAAAAATCGTGATAGCTTGTAGTGGAAATCCTCTGAATTGTTCCTAAATTGGTGGTGATAGCTTCCAGTTGGAAATCGAATAAGAAAGATACGGGGAGAAGGTTTTTCGTGTCGTATACGGGGGAGAATGCAAAGTCATGATCGCTAGACAAGTGAGAATCCCAATTGCGTATCTTCAATACACTTAATTGTGAGCTGTCAGATTTTATAAAATTAAGGGCTGAGATTAGTCCCCACTATAATCACAACTCCTTACCTTAAGATTGGTCCCTACCTGAACCAAAGTCTATATATATATATCATCCTTCCGGCCACTTTATTAGCGTGAATCCTGATTAACCGAAGTGCGTTACTGACATTAAAAGTACATATTGTACTTATAAGAATGAATATGTTACATGCTATATTTTGGTATATCATTAATTTTAATTATATTCGTTTATAATAACTAACAGCAAATCTCAAGTATTTATTGATGGATTGTCAAGGTCCCAACGAGTACACTGGAAGAGTCTAGTAGTTTCTCTTGTCTCTTTTGATCTTAGGTGGGAATTGGAAGGAAGCATAACCCAAAGCTTATTTATAAGTTATAACCTATAACTTAATTATAACCTTGACTTGTTTCAATAAAGGTCCTCATTTTGAATACAGAGTTTGGTTCTGGTAAGAACAACCCTTATAGTGTAAAATGAGAAACAGTCTCTACCGTTAGATCTTTCGGATCTGACGGTAGAGATTAAAGGAGGATATAAGGAAAACGGAAAAAACAGTGGCAAACTTGTAAATAAAATGATTTTGACCAAAAAGGTTCATTGTACTCCACTTAGAGGTTCATTGTGTTCCACTTGTAGGTTCACTGTTTTTAAGTTCATGAAGTATAATTATTTGGTTCATTGAATTCGACGTAATGGTTCATGAATTTGAATCACTCGGTTCATATATGAAATGCGTAAATTGTGTAACATAAAAGAATTTGGTTCATTGTGTTCCACTTGTAGGTTCATGTCGTGTAATTATACAGTTCATTTAATGTTAAAGTGCATGGAAGATAACTGAATCCTCAAACAAACATATCAAAACATTGTTTGAAGTTTATATTCAACCGTACAAGTAGTAATGAAATAAGAACAATCTTGTGATAAGTGAAGAATATAGGCATCGTTATCGTGCTCATCGTTATCATTATCGTGCGAAAGGTGCGTTCAGCTTTTCATGAAGTTCATATCAATCGCGGTTTATAAACGACAGGTGTTTGGTTCATTGGGTTCACCTTGTCGGTTCATGAACTTTAGTCATTCGGTTCATTTAATGTGAAACTGCATATAAGACAGCTTAATCCTCAAAACGCGATGGTTCATTATGTTCTACGCGATGGTTCATTATCTTCTACGCGATGGTTCATGAATATGAATCACTTGGTTCATGTATGACAAAACGCGAAAAGTGTGTAAACACTTGGGAAAAAATTGACTACATGGTAGGCTTAAAAGAAGCTGTGCAATTGGTACCGAGAAGGCTACTTAAACAGATTGAGCTAGTAAGTGTGATTTTTCAATCCAATATAAAAACTTGTGTACTTGCATCATTGTCATTCAATGAAAGTCCATCGGTACTAGCATCACCATCCGAATGAGAAATGTTAGGATGGCCGGAACTTGATGAACAACCTACAAAAGAAACGTAAAAGCTATGAGTGAAACAACATGAAAACACACTACAAATGGGCAAATACGGGTATTCTTTTGGTTCACAAAGAGTATCGGTATGGTTCATAAACTTTCAAGTAAAGGTTCATTGGAATCCATTGAACGGTTCATGTAAATTTAAGCACGTTGGTTGAGGCATTTTGTCGAACACATGGTAGGCAATCGGGCAAAACGTACATAATCAGCTTCTAGGGTCAATCGAAAACTTCAAAATCACTTTCTAATGCAATCAAATCATGTAAACACCAATCATACACCCAAACTTATGTCAAATTCACAAGTTCTCAGTTATCTTGCTCAAGGAAAACCTAAAACTAGCAAAGCATAAATTCTCACTTTCAAAAATCATAAATCGTTACCTATATCCATAGAAGCAATTGAACAAGAGCCAAAGGACGAAAATACAGTTGAAAAACAATCGAATTTTGTTGGAGAAGAGAGCCGAAGAGATCAATGAACAATCCGCTAAAACAAACGCTCTGTGCGAGCGTAGAGAAACAAGGGGGAGATCGATGAACAGTAAAGCAGGGCAAAAAGACGAAAATGCCCTTCCCAGTTAAAAGCAAGGGGAGCTGCGTGTTAAAATCAGTCCGTTGATTTGCCCAGATCTAACGGCCATAAGGTGTTCGCATTTTACACCGTATGAGTTGTTCTCACTTGATCGCGAATCTTTGAATACAATACAACAATCTTAACATCAACCCAACATTTATAAACTAGTTCAAAACACACCAACGTCATCGAATTAATCATTCGACTCAAACACCCATAAGTCTATAAACATAAATTAATATATAACGTGACACCAATAGTTATAAGTCATTGTTAACAACTGATTGGCAACTCAAACCAAAGAATAATCAACACTTTAATCCACTATCAAAAGGCCAAACTTTCACCAAAAAAATAATTATCAGTCACAGACACAAGAGGGATTGGGGTGGGGGGTTGTTTTGGGGTGAATTTGGAGAGGCTAACCTCCCCAAAAAATTTATGAACTACATAGGCTCTCTTTCCCCTATTAAACCCCAAAATTTTACCCACTTTCTCTCTCTCCTCCTCATTTTTTCTCTCCTCCCTCTCTCCTCTCCAAACTCTCTCCTCCTCCCTCTCCTCTCCATTTTCTTTCCTCTCCCTCTCCTCATGCCGCCCGCCCTCCCTCTCCGACGCCGCCATCGCCCGCCCGCCCTCCCTCTGTGTCGCCGCCGTCGCCCGCCCGCTCTCCCTCTGCGTCGCCGCCGTCGCCCGCCCGCCCTCCCTCTCCGTCGCCGACTTCGCGCCGCCGTCAGGTTCGTCCCCCCATCTCTCTCTCTCCATTCTCTCCCTCTCTCCTAGATCCGGGCTCGTTGGAGCCAAATCCGGGCTCCTACGAGCCAGATCCGGGCTCCTACGAGCCAGATCTAGGCTCGAACGAGCCAGATCTAGGCTCGAACGAGCCGGATCTAGCCGGATCCGGCTTCGAACGAACCGGATCCGGCCTCGTACGAGCCGGATCCAACCGGTTGGATTTTTGGGATTTTTGGGTTTTTGGATTTTTGAGGGTTTTGGATTTTTTAGATGACAAGTTTACTTTTCGGACTTAAGTGATGACAAGTTTTGTTTGTGGGTTTAGGGTTTTTGAGTTTGTGGGTTTTTTGGATGACAAGTTGAGTTTAGGGTTTTTGAGTGATGACAAGTTTTGTTTGTGGGTTTACGTTTTTTGGATGACAAGTTTGTGGGTTTAGTGATGACAGGTTTGTTTTTTGGATGACAAGTTTGTGGGTTTAGGTTTGGATAGGTTTTTGGATTTTTTGGATGACAACTTTGTGTTTCGGATTTAAGTGATGACAAGTTTTGTTGTGGGTATAGGGGTTTTGAGTTTGTGGGTTTTTTGGATGACAAGTTCATTTTAGTGTTTTTGGGACGATTTTATGATTTAGGATGATGACAAGTTGTTTTTATGGTTCTGGGTGATGACAAGTTCGTTTTTATGGGTTTTGGCGATGACAAGTACTTTTTAATGTGTTTTGGTGATGACAAGTTGTTTTACGGATCGGGGGGTGATGACATGTCTGTTTTAATGTTTTTTGGATGATTTTATGGGTTTGGGTATGTTAGATTTATATATATATTACTTATAATTATGGCCTATTAGCTCAAATGGTAGAGCAATGTGCTTGATGCACAATAATGTGGGTTCAAATCCCACATAGGTCAATTTCTGAACTCGTCATCACCTGATGACATGTTTTTTACGTGAATGATGGGTTTTATCTCAACTTGTCATCAGATGACAAGTTGAGGTCGTGAGTGGTGAGTTTTATCTAAATTGGTCATCACTGATGACAAGTTTTTTGTACGTGGACTGATGACAAGTAGCTTGTCATCTGATGACACGTCACTTGTCATCACTAATGCCACGCCGGTCAACGCCGGTCAACGCTTGATGGGTGATAAGGGGTGCTGACGTCATCAATGGCATATGATGACGTCATCCTGTAATTTTGAAAAAAGGTAGGGGCAAAATTGAAAAAAAGCCTATGGGACCTCATTGTTTTTCCTTGTAGCCTATTTACTCCATTTTTGCTTACCCAAAGCCCATTTACACAAAATCGTCCAGACACAACCGTGCAATGATATAAAGCATGTTAATTAAATACACCAAGTAAACGAGTATATGTTAGTTTAATCGATAATGGAGGTTAGTGGTCCATGTCATTCCTAATGCTTTAATTAACTTCTGTGTTTTTGCTTTATAGTAGTTTTTAATTGTTTTTATTAGGAAAATTGTGGACCGTTGGCCTCTCATGTCGAAGCTGTGGATGAAGAGCGGCTGTCGTGTAAGAATTTGCAACACTTGACAAATCCTTATCACCTGTTATTTTCTGTGCGTGGATGATACTGCTTTAACCGTCGTTTACCGTCGTAATCTCAACGCTAATCTGTTTTTTACCGGCCAACTTAATTACGTGTTATACATATCTTAATTATAATATGAAGGAGCCCTATAGAATTAGTTGTTTAGTGATGCTGATTTCGTTCTTAAATTCGTTAATGATGGCACAATAATAATGCGTCTAAACTTCTGATATGAGAAGTTATTTTTATGTAACTTTCTTAAATGGCAATCGATTTGATTTAGTTAACACGTAAATATATAGACTTATATTGTATGTTAAGTCCAACCCAAACAGTCAAGACTCGTGTCTAGGGCCAAACTTCTTGTGATATTATTATACGGCTTAAAACATATCTAACCTCCCGAATTTATACAAATTTGTCACTTAAACACCCCACCTTTAATTTGGATCTATTAAGTATCTACACTTACATTTTTTTACCTATCAAACCCCTATTTGCTAACTTGTGTAAAACAATTTGTCACCAATGCGTCAAGTGAAAAATTTAAACAATAAAGACAAATAAAAATATATTTATCAAATTAAAAATTGTTTTACAAAATTGTGCATGGAAGCCCTATTTCCTCACCGTCCTCCACGTCCTCTTCACCGGCCCTCATCTCCGGCAACCATACATCCCAACTCCCACCCATGGCCCCGCCGTCTTTACCAACCGTCTTCGACATCGTCCGATCCTCCACTACTGACTTCCACCCCTTCCCCATGTCTTCCACCGTCTTCCACGTCGTCTCTCTTTCCCCACCGTCTCCTGTCCGTTTTGGCGAGATCTCCCTCAAGTACACCCTCTTCCAGTCCAACCCAGCTGTCATCTCCGACTCCGGCAACGGCCTCAGGTACTCCAACCTCTTTGACGCCGAGGTCGACGCCGTTTAAGCCACCATGGCCGCCCTCAACTACACCGACATCCCCGTCGTCGTCATCAAGACCGGGCGGCCCTCCAACGATGACGAGAGCGAGCCCGACGCCTCCACCGCCAATGCCGCCGCCTACAACGGCAACCTCGTCCGACTCGTCCTCACCGACGCTGGCACTGCACTCCCCTCGGGCCCGACCAACCCCTCCACGTCTACCTCTTCGCGCTCTTCAACGAGGATTAGAAACCCGACCCACCAGCGAGCACAACTACGGCCTCTTCTTCCCCGATCAGAAGAAGGTCTACGACATTCCCCTCATGATCACTCCCACGTTGCAGACATCGACAAGGCCGGAGGCGCGCCAGAATCAACAAGAGAGAGATGGATCTGGAGGAGCGTCGGGCGAGGTTGAGCCGGATCTGGAGAGAGATGGGCGGCGCCGGCTCAAGCGAGGTCGGTCTCGACTTTGGGTGGTCGGATGTGGAGAGAGACGGGCGGCGACGGCTCGAATGAGGTCGGACCTGGGTCTTGGACGGCGGCACAACGAAAGAGGTGAAGGATGGGACAACGACGTCGTTATTGGCAGAGCAGACGAAGTGGGAGGACGATGGAGTTTGGCCGGTTGAGGAAGCACCGTGGAGGGAAGGCGGCGATGGAAGGGAGGCGGCAGTGGGCATTGTAATGAGGTGACATCGTCATTCCAAGCTAAACGAAACCCTTTTTCTATAGTTTTTTTTTAATTAAAAGTAATGAGATGACATGCACATGGCATACATATGACGTCATGGTGGCAATGGTTTTTGCACATGTCAGCAAATAGGTGTTCAATAGGTTAAAAAATATAAGTTCAGGTACCCAATAGGTCCAAATCAAAGGTGAGATGTCTAAGTTATAAATTTGCGTAAGTTCGCAGGACTAGATATGTTTTAAGCCATTATAGTGGTTGATATGTAAAATGAGGATGTGGTCGTAGAAGCATACATGCCTATTAACCATCAAAAGATTTCAAAAATAGTATAACACCGATAAGAGCACATGTGAAGTGTGGTTTGATCCTCTTCAACTTAAATAAAGGATGATTTAAACTATTTAGAAATCAGATATATGTAATGCTATATACTTGTATTGGGAGTTTGCCATGGAACGCTCTTTTTAGCATATGGCCCTTTGGTAGTTCAGACGATGGTGTAATATTAAGATGTTCGATGGAGCCGATCCCCCGATGGACAAGGTTACTTTTATCTGGCAACATAAGCAAGAAGCATGTGCTTAACTCGTGAGATAAACCAGAAAAGGGGAGTGTGAAGGGACGGTTAGAAACGGAAAGACGACTACTAGTGGATTCATTTATGATGAGGAAGGTAAATTATTATGCGGCTTTGTGCACATCAGCGACATTTATACGGTGCTAATAGCTGAACTCTGGAGAGTGTATAATAGCTTGAAGCTAGCTTGGGACAACTCTCAAGTCTCAACTCACTATACACTTTCTAAGGGTCGGAGTGAAACAATATCATTCTTTGTTTAGCTTAAGATTTGTTCGGATATACTGATTGGAATTGGAACTAGAACTTGAATTAAAAGCTGGAACTGGATTAATAACTAGGATTGGAATTTTTGCTTACAAGCTGTAATTGTTATATGTGTTCGGTAGACTGAGCTGGAGAAAAAATTAAAACGGGTAAAATTACCATGAAGGACCTTAGTAAAGGGCCTGGAATGACATTTATACCCTTCTTATATATTACATCTCATATTACCTTGTGTCATCTGAAAAGCACGTGTATGGGCTACGATCGAAACTCTTCTGCCCCAAATTGATGAAACCCGATTGGATCTGTATGTGGCCTCCTTCTTCATTCTCCAACCCTCTCTTACACCGATTCCATCGTTCGTGGCCGCTTGCCATCGGATTAGCTAGACTCTGTTCACCGCTCGTCACTCGTTGCTCCTTCATGGTCACTCGCCGTCGGATTCCATCGTTCTCAACATCAACGAAATTAGTGGCCAAGGGTTTCACATGGAAGAGGGGAGGCAAAGAGAGATTCGTATTTGCACAGTTGATCGCCTTTGTAGGAACCCGAAACCCTTGAATGCAATTTGTTTGATGGACAAAACCCTAGGGGTATCGGGATGTAATTTTGTGAGCCCGTTGAGCTTTTTCGCGAGAAGTTGGGGGGAGCTTTGAAATCGGAGGTTGGGTTCCCATTTTACCAGCCACGGTCAGCTACACCAACCCTCTCTCAAGTTCCGCCACCGAACGCCGTTACCTAGTTGGGAAAATCGGCACAAGCCACGGTCAGCTCCCACCAGCTACAAACGAACGGAGTCTTAGTCCATACTTGTCTAGGCTATTTTCCTAGGGATTGGATTATCCAATTCCGTTATATGTATCGAGAGACGAATATCGTTGCGGATCATCTCGTGTCTAGTGCTTTTGATTTCCCTTTAGGTGTCCATGTATTGTGTGCCCCGTTGGAGGGGTTTTCTTTACTTTTGTTTGGTGATGTAAGGGATCGGGCTATCCACCGCTTGATAACTTCTTAGCCTATTTTTTTCTTATTAATAAAACGCTCCCCAGATGAGTCAGAGAGTATTGCCTCTCCTTGATAAAAAAAGAAATCGGATTTATAGGTCCTTTTTTATCTTATTTATCAAAGGATGGTTATCCCAAACTAAATTAATTGAAAAACATTCCTAAAGCAAAAAAGACCGAAAAGAGCAAAATTTTAAGGGACAATGTTTGCATTTGAATCATGTGTGTAACAAATGTTTTCTACGAGAATATGTAAAAAGTGCATTAATAAATAAAACTATCATGATGTATGGCGGATCCAGAAACTTACGTCAGAGGGGTTAAATAGTTTAGTTTAAGTATAATCGTTAAAACAAGTTAGAAATTATGGATTTGATCAATGTGATAATAATTAGAACTTGAAATAAATCTGAAATAGTTTAATCTAAGTATTAAATTAGTCATAATCTGAGTAAAGAAAATGAAACAAATTTAAGTTTTTATTAAACCCAAAGTGGATTTAAGAAATATGATACACAAAAATGCATCTCTTTTTAAAGATTTAGCTAATATTTAATATTTTTGACTAAACCTACGTTTCACTGTCTTTTTCTTATAATTTTTTTTATGAACAAAATAACTTTTCAGTTAAGGTGTATGACTAATATGTTTGTTTATATATGTGCTTTTAATACTCCATCCGTTTTAAAATAGTTATTCATAACACCACTTTTTGTTATTTCACAATATTTATCTATTTTATATTTTTTCTCGATATCTTTACATGTATATCCCTAATAATTAATTTTATCATAATCATATACGTTTTTCTATATTCCTATATACGAATAATTAATTCTACATTGATATTGGCCGTAATATAAGAAAAACAATTATTTTTTAATATATGTACAAATGTTATTTAGACGGCCCCCACTAGGCACCACATACGGCCGCCCCTAATTTCATAAAAGAAGGGATATTACTTTTAATTAATTTGAACAGTAAATCGAGTACATATAAACGACGACAAACTCCCCTTATAATCGTATTAGAGCATTTCCAAGAGCTTCTCCATTTTCTTGAAAAGTGTGAATATGGAGAATATGATACAAGTTTTTACTCCAACAATTTCCCCATCACCATATCCATTATAGAGATGTCTCCAAAAAAAAATGAGTTCCTTTCCCTATATGTGGAGAATTCTCCAAAATAATTCGAGGAAGACATTAATTGCACGATATATCATGACAAGTTTTGATTGGTTGATTTATCTTTTATAATGTTTTCTAGGATATTATTATATATAATAAATATAAACATATTTAAGATAGGAAAGTTGTAGTTAGACCAAAATAATTTTTAAAAATATGTCTTTTAGTTCAACCTTTTAAAAAAAATTATGGCAAAGTTCTTAGAAATACGCATCCAACTCCATTTCCCCGATTCCTTAGCTAGGTCCAGGGTATAAAATAATATAGTACGGAGTAAATCTTAGGATGTGAAGTTTGATTCAAGTAAATTTTGCTTGTGCAATTACGTGTCGTTCACATATACCATCTCTGCATTTTGGTCACGAACTCAGAATCATGTACTTATTCGAGGGGGCACATGGTCAGATGGACGTGTCTTTGTTTAACTTGTACTCCTAGCTTCTCCAACTTCCATCGTATAGTATGGAACAATATTTGGCCGGATAACTAGCTTCTCTTAACATTTAATTTACATTAGTTTAAGTTTGGCCGTTTGGTTCTAGATTTTCTTCCAAAAAAAAATGTTTTCCTAGCTTGAAAAAGTAATTTATACTGATAATATATATTGTGGTATGGATTAGGATGAGAATACTGAACACCCATCAAAAAAGGAAAAAAATATATTTATGAGTTACTCGATGTATATCATATGTACATTGTTTGGTTTAAACTACATGTATCATAGATATAGAACACGAGTTAATTTTGGTTAAGGATGATAATGACAATAAAAAACAACGGCTTAGCCCTAGCAAGTACGTGGGTCCACTCAGTATAGCGATCGATCGAGGGCGTCTCCAAAAATATCCAGCACAGTACCCTTTTATTTGTTTAATCTTCTTTGTGTATAAAGTAATCAACCCACTGAAATTTGCCACCCCTCGATCCCAACTTTTTTTTTTATACTGCTATTATTGTAAAAGAGAACCAATTATATGGCAGTCTTAATCCTTAAACCATTGTTTTATCACCTCATTTCTGGTGTGAATGATTAAACTGGAAGCATAATAAACAAATTTTGGACTCGTGTAACACTAGTTTCGTTACACGTACAACATAATATGTGTAGCTGTGATTAAGTTTTATCATTCGGAAGAAACTTTCTATAGAAAACGTACTGTCTATTTCATTTGCTAGTTATAAGAAGAAGCTGTTCAAGAAAACTGTACATTTTACTTGCTAATTATAGGATATAAATCAATTGATTAACTATGATATCACTAAAAACACCGACCGGTCCTTCAAGTGAGCGTTTTATTAATAACTAATTAAAAAGCCGGACTCAATAGTCAATAAACGGAGGATAATTTGACTCTTTACATCGTTAGATAACAAAATAGAAATCTCATTCGACGGGGCAAACAATACATAAATCTTAAAGGAAAATTAAAAGCCAAAAAAGTAAGACCGTCAATGACACTATTAGCCTCGCAAAACACACGGACGAAAATGGATAGTCATTGCAATAATACAAAGTACTCCGTAATTAATATGTTACTAATTAATCATGGGATTTTAAGCTAGATGGCTCAAAAGTCAAAACATTTCACACCTCTAATTACTACTCCCTCCGTTTCACAATAAGTGTCGTTTTAGCACTTAAAATTTGTTTCATAATATGTGTCGTTTTAGGTTTTCAAAGTGATTTATTAGGGTTGAATAATGATAATTTTTTATTGGAAGGTGTATTTGTTGACTAAAGTTGTTCATTCATTGGCCAAAAAAATGTAATGAGTGGTAAGATTAAGAAAAAGTTGTAAGTTTTAAAATGAATAATTGCTTTTCTTAAAAACTGTGTTAAGAGCTAAAACGACACTTATTGTGAAACGGAGGGAGTAGCATATTACGAAGTATTTTGTACGGATCTTCAATCTTTCATATTTTTATAGAGAGAAGCGTGTGGTCAACAAAGACCAAACTTAAGTCCTTCGTCTTTAACTACAATGCTATTACAAGATCTTATTCGTACAGCTCTCATTAATTGGAAAAAAGGAAATGCTAAAAGATGCCCATCCAACCATAAATAAGGCCATCATAGCATTTTTACTTACAAAAAATAAATTTAAATATTGTTAAATGGTAGTATAATTTTGTATTATTTCTTTGACTTGCAAGTATCCAACATATATTCTATTCCTTCCCATGTTATACACAAATTTGAACATAGATGCCCGTTTTTCTTTGATCTTGTAAATAAGGGTTAGTTTTTTTAGTTGAAAGCACTATGAGAGTTGAACTGGTGATTGAAGATGGTGTTTCTTTGATCTTGCAAATAAGGGGTTAGTTTATTTAGTTGAGAGTATCATGAGAGTTTAACTAGTGACCGAATACAGGAACTAGTTTTATTTGATGGGCTAGCTACTACTATCATGCTATTTTCCAAAATAAATCTTTTATCCCATCTATACATCCTCTTCTTATGTCCCGTGCATTTTCATTGGTCATTGTATTTTATTTTACTTAGAATTTTGTGTTTATTTTTTGCTTAATTGAACCAATTAGAATTTTGGGACATAGAAGCGGGACATGTATCGAGACAAAAGATTCGCGTTGGCTATTTTGATATTAACCAGCTATTTCACAGTCTCATTTTAAGGAAGTTTCTCAATATTAACATTGAGGCTAGCATACTTTATTACATAAGATTACTTACATGTTCAGTGTCTCATAGTTACACGTTATAAATTACATAAGATTAGTATCTAATTAATGCCACTTTAACAAACTAGACTCACTTACCATGTATATTTTATTTTATGGTAGTGTTGACACACTTTTAAGGGCTTGGATGATCAGTAATCATATCATAGCATATATTATCTCAAAGTAAAAACTTACTTGCTTTAGACTTTAAAACCGTATCTATAATGATAATAATAATTTAATTTCCTCAGGTTCAATAAAAACTTCTTAAATACTACTAACCCCAATTTGATATTTCTATAGCCTCAATTCATTAGGTAACGGTAATACCAGATTAACACATAAATCTGGGAACACAACCAGGCCTAATTATGTATGAGTATGTAATTGCGAGTTTATGCATAAAAAATTATATATAAGCAGAAGGTGGCAGATGCAGATTGGGTGGGGCATCTGACATGAGGGTGACGTGCAGCCTCTAAGGCGAGAGAAAAATATCATCGACACGTATACATCTCCAAGTAGCGCACAACCCAGCTAAAGATCTTCTCTTCCTCTTTCCCTCTTTCCTCTTCTCCATTCTCCTCCACCCAACCCCAAAAACCCTCCTCTCCAATTCACCCCTTCTCACCACCCAAAACTCACAAAATTCCCCAATTTATTCATCACAAAACCCACCCCAGATATTTCCTCCTGTTTCCATTCCTGAACCCAGGTAGATTTTTCCCCCTCCTTTCTCTCTCTCTATTTTTCCCAATCTGATCAAGGGTTTTCATGGATTTTGGCTGATCTTGCTGTCTGTTTGATACCCTTTGTTTGATTTCTGGTTTCCTTGTTGTCCCTGAGTTTGATTCTAGTGTGATTTGGTGGCTCCGTACGGTTTGTGCAGGGTTGTGCAGTTTGGAATCTTGTAACGGCCGGAAACCTGTCAAGGGAAAAGAAGTTGAGTTCTTGGCCTTAAGCTTGTACAGTAGATACTTCCATTTCCCCTCACCCTGATGGAATTTTGGGCTCTAGAGCTTAAAAGCTTTTGTTGTAGATTTAGTTGATAGCTTCTGTTTGTTTCTACTTTCTCCTCTCAAGATTCTTTTATGTAAAATATCTCTAGGGTAGCTTAGAATGATGTTTTTAAGTGGTGACTAGAAAATTTTTGATCTATTAATCAGTTTAAATCAGTTGTCCAGATTTTTTTGTTTGCTGCTGTTTGCTCCTTTTGTGGTTATTACTGTTGAGCTTAAATGAACATGTTTTAAATCAATTTAACTCATCTGGGTTTTTGCAGATTGTTTGGTTGGGAGCTTTCATGTATGCGAATTGATCATTGAGATTCAGAAATTAGAGACCAAGAGGCATAATTTCCAAGTTCGGATACTTTAATTGCTTTCAATAACTTTCCTTATAAGGGGAACTGAAATAGTGAAATACTTGTTTTGCTGAGAGAAAGCTCACAATTGTTTTTTTTTGCCTTCCCTTGCTGGTCATATTGATTCAGGATGTATTGCTTCACTCTTGCAGCTTGGGATGCTGAATTACGAATTATTAATCCTTGATTGGTAGAACCAGAAGGGGCAACTTTACACTTTTTATCTTGTCTTATTGGACACAATACTCTATCGGCCGTTGCTTTCAGACGTAATTAAATGGCTCGCACGTCAGAAAGCTGGATCGATGGTCTTCAGTACTCTTCTCTGTTCTGGCCACCTCCACCAGATGTGCAACAGAGAAAGGTATGATAACAACCTCCCTCTCTTCTCACCCCAAATTGATCAATTGTGATGTAATAGTTGATAATTTCTATTGTGGTAGATCATGGGCTGTTGATGGAATTACCAGTCCTAATGAGCTGTTAATTTTAGCTGGACATTTAATGCCAATGCTTTTTTTTTGTTCTTGGGATGTAGATAAGAAGTACTGTCACTAGTCTCTTGCAAGTCAGATTATCTACAGTTTGTTCCTCATTCATCATTAATTTTTCACAAGGAAAGATGCCATGTGAATAAAGAAAACCTCTGAGGTTTATATGTGGGCTCAAAGTTTATAGTAATTTACTGTCACTCAATTGTGGTTAGAATTGAAGGAGATGCAGTTGACTTGAAAAAACCTATTGGAAAATGACTTTTGGTGGATGCTCTCTACTCCAAGTTACCTTTTGAGATGACATAAGTTACTTTATTAATGCTTTTGCCTAGGCATCCCGTTTTTCAGAGTCTTCTTAATTTCATACTCTGTGGTATCCAAGTCAATTAGTTTTCATGTGAGGAAAAGTGTACTTTTAGCTCTATGATTGTTTGGGTATGTGTTATTTTCTTACTTAAAATGACATCAACCTTATAGAGCTAGATCATGCACTAAAAAATCTTTAAACAGATGTATCATGTATGCTAGGGTTCAGTTTCCAGAAGGACTTAAAGTGATGCTAGAATTTTAGTGTTAGCTTACCTTTAGGAATTGGTTTTATTTTGCATGCCTTATTGTGTGAATATGTAAAACTCCTTTATATGACCTACTTGTTTGCACTATGCATCTCATTTTCTTCTATCAACAAATCCTCTTCTTTATGTCTTCTTGCAGTTCAAATTGTCCTCTCTTCTCTTTTGCTATATTTAATCTGACATATGCTTCACTTTACTTTTGTTTCTTTTATTGCATTCCAGGCTCAAATTACCGCTTACGTAGAATACTTTGGACAATTTATATCTGAACAATTTGCCGAAGACATTAATGAGGTATTGATCTTACTGATTACTTTTCAGCATTAAATGAACTGTACATTGCTAATTTTTCTCATTATCGTTACAATTGTATGGTGCAGGTGATTAGAAGCCGCTACCCTTTTGAAGAAAAACGACTTTTTGATGATGTGTTAGGTAACTTGGCATTGGCCTGAATTCTCCAGAGCGATAATAAGATCCATTTACATGGTAATATTTTGTTAGTTGAATAAACATACTAAATTTGTTTTTTTTTCCTGATATGCAGCAACTTTTGTCCTCCACCATCCTGAGCATGGGCATGCTGTTGTTCTTCCTATTATTTCTAGTATCATTGATGGCACTCTGGTTTATGACAAGGATAGACCTCCATTTGCTTCTTTTATATCCTTATTTTGCCCAAGTAATGAGGTATGATTCTGTCACTATTTTGTATGCTGATATATATTTGAGTTTTTTTTTTAATTATTACTTGTCAACTTTCTTATATTGACAGCTTATATGGAGATATCTTCATATGAAGGGGATCAATTTTGTGCATTTCTTACATCTTTTTATTTATTTATGCAGAATGAGTATTCTGAGCAATGGGCTTTGGCATGTGGAGAAATTTTACGAATTTTGACCCATTACAATCGCCCAATCTACAAGGCAGAGCAACAAAAGAATGAAGATAGAAGCAGCACTGGGGATGCTGCTAGTACAAGCAACTCTACAGGTGGAGGAGAACCATCTCATTTGACCCCCGGGCAGAATGAGAGAAAACCATCTAGGCCTTTATCTCCATGGATCACTGATATATTACTTGCTGCTCCTCTTGGTATCAAGAGTGACTATTTTAGATGGTAGGTTCAAGAAGTTCATGGTTGCAATAAGGGACCTCATTATTGCATTATGTTGTCATTTCGCTTTTGCTCATCGATATATGTTTTGTTAAGGAAAATTAGTAAAAGAGGAAGGACTTTGCAGGGGACTATATGCTAACCCTTTTTCTTGATACCACCTAAACTTAAATGCAAGCTTTTTTGTTGTCTGTTTCTGATGTTTAGGTTACCTAAATTTTACATTTAACTATATATACTCTTTTATCTTTTTTTTTTCCTCTTCTTCTCATGCTATGGGGTGGGGGAGTGTGTTTCTTGTCCATTTCTTAATTCTCTTTCACTCTTAATCCACATTTCCCTGTTGCATGCTGGATGCTCCATAACGTCTCTCATTACACTCATCCCCCTACATGTTGCTCCATCGCTCTGTTCAATACCACTAGGCACTTGTTTAATGTTGCCATCAGGATTGTTTCTACCAGTGATTTATGTAAACAAGAAGAGATGAACTCTTACATGAGAAGCTGATGCAGCTTCTGTGTACTGACAGGTGCGGTGGTGTTATGGGAAGGTATGCAGCTGGAGAACTGAAACCCCCTATAATCGGTAAGTTAATTGTTTCCTTGTGATGACATGTAATTTCTTTTGTTTTAAATCTATTTCTAGTACCTGAACGATTAATCATGTATATTTGATTCATCAGTATGGAAGTATATTATGCTTGATTGGGCATGATAATGGGTTGGGTGAATGTGGGCTTTTATCTGGTGATTATCAATAATGAAATTTTTGCATGCATATCTATAGATGTATGAATGATAAAATGTCGTATTTTTGCAATAACCCATATATTTCAGTATGAGAATGGTGATTTTTGGATGAAAACTATAACATAGATGAACAATTTGTCTTCATAGACAAGGGTAGTTGGAGGAGATTAGGTGGTAGAATAATGTTTTAGATTTCCTTGAAACTGTAATATTGATCCGCTGTGTTATGGTGGTAACTTTTGGTTACTTTGGGTTTTCACGAAGTAAACTTCAGCCATAATGAGTCATCATAATATGCAAAGCGTATAGATTCTGAATGATCTTATTGTATTCAGCCTCTTCCCGTGGATCTGGAAAGCATCCACAGCTTATGCCTTCAACTCCCCGGTGGGCTGTTGCTAATGGGGCTGGTGTAATATTGAGTGTTTGTGATGAAGAAGTTGCTCGGTATGAGACTGCTACTTTAACAGCAGTTGCTGTTCCAGCCCTTCTACTTCCTCCCCCTACAACATCATTGGATGAACATCTGGTTGCCGGTTTGCCAGCACTTGAACCATATGCACGCCTGTTTCACAGGTAATTTTTTTTTTTTTTGCCACTTCTGCTGGTTTGTTACTTAAGCTTTATTTTGATTCTCTCAAAATTCATTCTTTTATTGTTTGGGTAGATACTATGCAATCGCCACACCAAGTGCTACCCAGAGGCTCCTTCTCGGGCTCCTTGAAGCACCCCCGTCGTGGGCTCCAGATGCGCTCGATGCTGCTGTGCAGCT
Organism: Polygonum maritimum; assembly: GCA_963924305.1. Lineage (NCBI taxonomy): Eukaryota > Viridiplantae > Streptophyta > Magnoliopsida > Caryophyllales > Polygonaceae > Polygonum > Polygonum maritimum. The sequence goes on from OZ002728.1 coordinate 44,721,029, forward strand.
TGTTGAACTGCTTCGAGCCGCTGAAGATTATGCAACTGGAATGAGAGTAAGATTATGTTGACTTTTACCATTTCGCGAACATTATATTGAATTCTAGATTTAATGTGATACAAGTACCCAGGTTACTATTCAATGTTACATGTGGATTTTAATATGGTTCCATTCTAATTTGCCATTCATCACCAGTTCACCCAAGGTGTCCTATCTCTGTTGAGCTCAATTGATTGTAAAATTGCAGAATATGAATGAGTTTATATATCAACAAATTCTTTTAGGCTTTTGTGCTTGAAATCATGACGTGTCTTCTTGTTTGCTAAATGATTTTCTGTCTTTTATCTCGTTCATAGCCTAGAATGCTGGGATTGATGAGAAAAATTAGCAATGCAGGTGCCACCAAATGGTGTGTTTTTCTTGTGGAAATATAGCAAGTACTACAGATTATGTACACAACTTAACTAGTCTTTTTCTCTTCTTTTTTTCTCTCCTTTTCCTACTTAAGTACATCTGGGTTTGATAAAATTTTAGTACAGTTCCTTCACATCAAGTGTTGAAATCAAGCTAAAGAGCTCCATACGTTGGGAATTTCTTGTACATTTTCATGTTGAAGAAATTTACTGAGTGCCTGGATTATGAATAGGTAGTCTATCTTCAGTATACATTCTGACTCTATCCTTCAATCTTTCATGCAGCTTCCAAGGAATTGGATGCATCTACATTTCCTACGTGCAATTGGCGTTGCAATGTCTATGAGGGAAGGTATTGCTGCCGATGCTGCAGCTGCTTTGCTTTTCCGTGTTCTTTCCCAGCCTGCATTACTTTTCCCCCCTCTAAGACAGGTGGAAGGAGTTGATGTTCTACATGGACCACTTGGGGGTTATATTTCTTCTTACAAACAGCAGGTAACTATGTTTTATAGGCTTCCATTATTCCATATTGGTGATCAATGGTATATTATGTGATTTAGCTTGTTCTGGAATACTATTTCCATGTCTTCTCCCTATAGTGGTTATGTTTGGCCATGGATTGGATAATTTTTTTCTGACCATGTTTTAAATCATTATTGCTTAGTGTGAAGTGCCTGCTGCGGAAGCAACAATAGAAGCCACTGCCCAGGGAATTGCATCAATGCTTTGTGCTCATGGCCCAGAAGTCGAATGGAGGATTTGCACCATTTGGGAAGCTGCATACGGCCTCATACCTCTAAGTTCCTCAGCTGTTGATCTACCTGAAATTATAGTTGCTACTCCATTACAACCGCCCATTTTGTCATGGAACTTGTACATACCGCTTCTTAAGGTTCTCGAATATCTCCCCCGTGGAAGCCCATCGGAAGCATGTCTTATGAAAATATTCGTTGCAACTGTTGAAGCGGTTCTCCAGAGAACATTTCCTCCAGAGTCGTCTGTTTTTGAAAGCCAAAAATCAAGATATGGTACTGACTCATCCAAAAACCTTGCTGTAGCCGAGCTTCGTACAATGGTCCATTCGCTCTTCGTGGAGTCCTGCGCTTCTGAAGAGCTTGCATCACGTTTGCTCTTTGTTGTTTTAACCGTGTGTGTCAGCCATGATGCCCAATTAAACGCCAGCAGGAGACTGAGCTCAGATTCCCAAAAAGTTTCAGAAAAGCGCTCAAGAGACTCAATTTCCAAGAAAACAAGAAAGCTAGGGCCTGTGGCTGCAATAGATTCCTATATTCTAGCTGCTGTTTGTGCTCTGGCTTGTGAACTGCAGCTGTTTCCTTTGATCTCAAAAGGGATAAAACTTTCAAGCTCCAAGGAAGAAGGAGGGAAAAATGGAAACCCGGTTAAGATAAATGGATCTTCTCAAGAATTTCAAAGCGGGATTGAGTCTGCTGTTCGTCATACTTGCAGAATATTAGCTATTCTGGAGGCTTTGTTTTCATTGAAACCATCTTCGATTGGTACGTCATGGGGATACAGTTCAAATGAGATAGTTGCTGCTGCCATGGTTGCAGCTCATGTTTCCGAGTTGTTCAGGAGGTCAAAAGCCTGTATGCATGCTCTATCTGTTTTGATGAGATGCAAGTGGAACAATGAAATCCATACTAGAGCATCTTCTTTGTATAATCTCATTGATATTCACGGCAAAGCTGTCGCATCAATTGTTAACAAGGCAGAGCCACTGGAAGCGCATCTATCCCATGCACCCGTTTGCCGAGAGTCGCAGACTAGCTCCAATCACAGCAAAAAGGAGGATTTGGAAGGCACTCTTTGTTTTGAGTCAGAAGTACCCTCAGCTTTGGACTGTGAAAACTCGTCTCATGCAAAGAGTTTGATGAAATGTGAGAAAGCAATTTACCCAAATGAAAGTAAAGGAAATGCCTCAGGGAAAAGGATTGCAAGATTTCAGTTGGATGCTTCAGATTTGGCCAATTTTCTGACCATGGACAGGCATATAGGATTTAACTGCAGTGCACAGGTCTTCTTGCAGTCAGTCCTTGCAAAGAAGCAGGAACTATGTTTCTCTGTTGTTTCACTGCTATGGCACAAGCTGATTGCTTCCCCTGAAATTCAACCCACTGCCGAAAGCACTTCAGCTCAGCAAGGTTGGAGACAGGTATGCCCTGGTTTACGTTATTGATTTTTTCTACTCGTAAACGCTATAAGCTATGTTCCCATTTGTAACTCTAGAATTTGTATCCCTGCTCCAATCTAACGGTAGACTAGACTTTTAAGTATGCTGAATGTGAATGATTGACAATGAAGTGGTGAAATGATTCAAACAAAAGCACACTGATACCTTCATATTGAAGACGAAATTGAATGGAGTATATCAATTGAGAAATTAGTGCTTCATCTAACAATCTTTTCTTGATTCACACAGGTGGTTGACGCCCTATGCAATGTTGTATCAGCATCACCTGCAAAAGCTGCAGCAGCTGTGGTCCTTCAGGTCCAAATTCTTCTGATCATTGAGAAATTGTTGCCTATGAATTATCAACAGTGAACCAACACTTAGTCTTGCAGATAGTTAAACTCAATGAACTCGATGTTAAATCCAATAAGCTTTCAACTTAAATCACAACATAACGTCTCTAACTTTTCTGGCTAACTTTTCTTTCAGGCCGAGAGAGAATTGCAACCTTGGATTGCTAAAGACGATGAGCAAGGCCAGAAAAGGTGGAAGATCAACCAAAGAATTGTAAAACTGATTGTGGAGCTTATGAGAAATTATGACACTCCAGAGTCATTGGTTATATTAGCAAGCGCCTCAGATCTTCTTCTCCGTGCAACAGATGGCATGCTTGTTGATGGGGAAGCTTGTACCCTACCACAGTTGGAGGTAACTTGTAGTTTCACATTATCATGACATTCAGTCTCAACTTTTAGGCTCTCAAGAATGATTTCTATTAACCAATTAAATAGTCCTAAATTTCGGAGATTTTGTTTTGGTAGCTACTGGAAGCCACAGCTAGAGCTGTTCAGCCTGTTAAGAGGTGGGGCGAATCCGGGTTAGCAGTAGCAGACGGCCTTTCAAGTTTACTGAAGGTAAAAAGCATGAATTTGCATACTATATGTGTCATTCTTGGATCTTGCACTTTTTTTTTATATCAAGAACTTATTTATGACTCCCTCAAGAGTTTGAATTGTTTGAAAAAACAAAGAATAAAACGAATTGTTTCTATTCTCCTACTCTTTGCAGTGTCGTCTATCAGCAACAATCCAATGCCTATCCCATCCAAGTGCGCATGTACGAGCTCTAAGTACATCAGTTCTTCGCGACATTCTTCAGAACCCGCCAACAAGATCATGTCCCAAACCGCCAGAGCAAGGCAAAAACGGAATCCATCAGCCGGCTACCTACCAGTACTTGAAGAACCTAGGAAACATAGATTGGCAAGCTGATATAGAGAGGTGTTTGACATGGGAAGCTCACAGCCAAGTTGCCAGAGGGAAGTCGGTCGCTCATCTCGACGTAGCTGCCAAGGAACTAGGATGTACTATATCCATTTGATCACTCTTTTGTACAAGGTGATTGATCTTGGAGAGGAGGAGGAGTTGGATCAAGTACTTAGACTATTTTAGAGCCAACCATCCTAATATTCTTTGTTTATCTAAATGGTGTGTATGTGGATAAGACACCGTCTCTTTTTTTTGTTTTTTTTTGAAGGATCACGTACAGTGACTTGAGACCTACTTATGAAGGGGCGATCCAGAGCTGGGCAAACTGGATCTTTTGACCATTATAATAATGTTTTAGATGACTCACAGTTTGTTCAGTTTGAGGATTCAACTCTGGATTCGGATTTGGAATAACTCACACGCATGTGCATAGAGATTTTCTTTGGAGTGATTTTGCCAACGGTTAGAGATAACTGGGGTCTATCAACAGTATACGGTATTGTGTCTATTGACGTGTTATGTTTTAGGGAGGATTCCTTTTGTTAGGGTAAAGATAAAGATTTCAACTTGGAGACTGTTGCTGAGAGAAAGTTAACCCAATATACCTAATTCACATCATTCAAAGGACCTTATAGAGAGAGAAACCTCTATAACGTAAAATTGATACTTGGACTAATTACCAACATGAGAATGATGAGATGCATAACTTTGTTACAACGGTATCGGTTCAAACAGTTGGTTCACCGGTTTGGGTTCGAACAGTTGGTTCACCGGGTTGGGTTAGCCTCGAATCTTAACCTAAACCTAGACGGACCGGTTCGGCGGTTTAGGTTCCAGTTCCAATCCGGTTTGCCGGCTCAAACCGAACCGGACCCAACTCTGATGAGAATGTTGAGATGCATAACTATGTTACAATGGTGCCAACAAGTGTGTGTGGTTGGGCCAAGTGCACACCTAAAATCAAAGTTCAAAATGCATATTGCTGAATGACACACAATTGTTTTTCTTTCTTTGCCCAAGTGGGCTGTTACAATTCAACAGAGAACAACCAAACAAAAACTCCTCTATCCACCGAGACTTGGCCACTTGCTATCCACATAATCCACAAATGCACAAACCATTCCTTTTCTCCCTCTTGTCTTTGTGATCATGATAACACACCAAGATTTCCCTTCTCTTCTCTCTTCCTCTCCCTGTCTCTCATCCCAAAAACCCAAGAAAAAATGTCAGTGGCAGCCTCAATTCCATGCATCAGACTACCAAATTCCACAGCCTCATCTTCCTCCTCACCCTCCTCCTCCACGTTCAGATTCTCACCCTGTAAATCTTTCCTCACAATCAGGAGCTCCCAAACTGAAGGCCCCCTGAGGAGGCCTGTTTCTCCTCCTTTGAGGGAGCCATTAAAACCCCCATCCCCACCTTCTCCGTCGTCGGCGCCACCGCCACCTCCGCCGGCGCCGGTGGCCACCACGGCGGTGGAGGATTTGAAGGGCGGGGTCACCTTGGAGTACCAGAGGCAGAAGGCCAAGGAGCTCCAACAGTACTTCAAGCAGAAGAAGCTTGAAGAGGCTGCTGATCAAGGCCCTGCCTTTGGCTTCGTTCCCAAGAATGAGATCAACAATGGCAGGTCAGAATTCAAGTTCCTTTCCCTTTCAGGTGTTTCTGCGTTATGGGTTTTTGTTGAATTTGTGTTTCTGAAAGTGGGTAGTGAAGAGTTTTGGATTTACAGCTCAATTGATTGAGAATTGGCTAGAATTTGCCTGAATTGGTGGCCTAGGGTTTGGTACTTAGTTAGCAATGTTCTTTCCTAGTTGCCAATTGATTTGGGGATAGTCTAAATTCAATGTCAGCCTAGCACCTTCTCAATGTGATACTGATTAAATGAATCTTGTTTGAGATTAATACTGGGAAAAATTCTTATCTCCTTGTATTACTACCACAATCATTATTTTTTAGCCATCAAAGTCTCAGAAAGAAGTTGTAATTTGCATTTGCAAACATCAAAAGGGCTGAGTTGAATTCGCGAATGAAAAACCGAATTAACAATGTCTTTGGATCAGTTTGCTTGGATGCTCAAGGTATGATAATAGCATCCAATCTCACATTGCATAGACAAAGTTGGTCTATATACTAGAAACCAATTAAATCTTGAGCTAAGATCCCAACGTCACAAGTTGCATTCAGACCATTCGATCCGAAATTGATAACATCAGAGGCAAAAGGAGATGGATGTATTGTAGCTGTTCAATTTAGGCTGAATGGTATGTATTTTGATAAGCTGATTATTGTTTTTTAATTGTGGGCTAAATGCTTGGATTTGCAGATGGGCAATGTTTGGATTTGCAGTGGGATTGCTTACTGAGTATGCAACTGGCTCTGACTTTGTGGTTCAAATGAAGATCCTCCTCTCCAATTTTGGGATTGTAGATTTGGAATGATATTTTTCACGGCACACAAACAAATCAAAGCCTACTATACTCTCTCTTGTACTTGGATCAATTAATTTCTTATTTTTACATAGATTTTCCTCTCCTCTTAATGCATTTCTTTTTCTTCCCTGTATTTTCCTCCGTTTTCCCATCTTTGTGCTTGTGAGATGTAAAATGTAGACACATCAAGTCATGTAATTACACTACCGAGACAAGTGTGCTGTTTCGTATCAAGATTGTTTCTTGTGTTCAGCCTACAGCTTTGTCCCTTTTTCCGTAAATTTTAGAAACAACTAAGGTTCACCAAACTGAAATCTTGATACGAAACAGCACAAAAAACAATGTATAATACAGTGGAGTTTATTGAACCTCCATTAGACTTTTTGGTTGATGAATTCTTAAAATTCATGCCCTCTTTCCTTTTTTTGTCTGTTAAATTCAAGTGCTAAAATTCATGCTCTGAATCCTGATAGAGTGATAGGAGATCTTTTCCTAATGGATTCAACCCAAGCACAAATATTAAAAGAGGTTCCAATGACCTGGTCCAACAAGTTCGGTTAGGATTACTCTTAGATTGTACAATAAACCATACAGAGGGTTCGACCCAAATTCTACTGTATTTGCGAAAAAATAAGAGTAAATTTTTCTCCTAGTAAAGACAAGTGTTGTAGCTCAATATGCAACTGATATTTGTTGTTTTAATTATCATTATTTTTAGTATATAGTTAGGATTGTATTGATATGTTATGTATTTTTGCACAAAAGCCACGCATAATTATATAAAAAAATTGCAAAAAGAACACCCGCAAGAAGAGAAAATTTGGAAAATATAGGACCAAAAAATAACTGAAATAAGTTGAGGGGAAGAAATGAATGGTAATGGTTGCTCATACGCGGTTCAAGCAAACCAAAAAGAAGAAGTTTCTACTTTCTAATACGTGCCATATATCTCTTCATACTGAATTCATACATGGGAGATTGATCTAAACACTGCCTTCTTCTTGCAATCACAGATTGTCATTTCTTGCAATCATAGATTGCCTTTTTCTTCATACTGAAGAAATGAATCGTGATGGTGCATGAATCATAGATTGTCATTTTGGCTGAACCAGCTGCAAAACTCAGCACCGCAATTAAGGAGGAATTCGCAATCAATTGGAAAAGATAGATTTATTACAATTGTTGGATATAATGGGACTGAGAAAGTCAAGACTTGGTCTGAAAGAAGAAGGCTCCTATAAACCTCATATCGAAATGAAGGTCCTGCTGTAATGATACTTGCAACAGAAACGTCCTGGACCGAGCATCTTTTGCACCGAGCATCACTCATCTGGTGCAATGTACAAAGACTGAAGGACATGAATAGAAACAAAATGTTAAAGAGAAGAATAGAGATGGGAAAGGCCTGAGAGATCACAAAATTAAAGATGTAAGAAAATATTGTTTGGTCTCACTTACCTGCACATGCACAGGATCCTCGGGGTTGTTTCTTGCAATCTCCTCTGCTGTTAAACCCTTCTAATGGAAGGAGGGTGAATACGGTTTAAGGCATTATGACGTCTAAACACACAAAGAATACAGATGCAGTGATCACAACAGCTAAACTAAGCCTCAGTGTGCAAAGACCAAGCCCACTGCATAGTGCATACATAGCAGGAACAAGAAATCATTTTCTGTTCTTTATACCGAGCTTTTCTTTTCTTAACCCTTTTTCAGCAGGTTATGGACAGTGAGGTACATCAACAAGTACAATTAATGTTGTTGTAACCAACAAACCAGCAACAATGATGAGTAAGGGCTAGTTCAGAAGAACATGTTCTTTAACCTTGAGATAAAATTTTATCAGAGGCAACAAGACAAGCTCAGAGGGATCCACGAATTTGCAAAGCTTTGAGGCATATATTATAATACTCTACACACACAGCTTTGAGGCAACAAGATAATACTCTATATATATATGCAGATGATATTATGATGACAGGCTTAGTGGGAAACATAGCGCTGATTTTACAAAAATAATTTTAAATCAGTAATGTCATCATTATTCTCTGCACTTTTGAGTATGGCTCGCCTTAACCATGATCAAAGGAGAGAATATATTACATAAAAAGTGAGACAAAATTAAGAAACACTTCCAAACTTTACATGGTCTACGCTTCATGGCTGGCCATCAAAACTCAAAAGATCTGTGAACTAATAGTTCAAAGTGATAATTGGGCAAAAAGACGTACTAAGAAGTGCATTCCTGTTCACAGCCAAAGACGTACCATTATCTTCTCCCCAAAAATGCAAACCTGGCACTATAGATTTTGTGATCCCTTAACAGGGTTTTGTTTTCGGTCTCGGAATTCAATCTTACAATGCAAGCTTGATCCTTGAGGTAAACCTAACGGAGCGCCAGAACATGAGCAATTATCAACACTAAACATCTCCCACTCTTTAATTCCACACTTATCCAACGCCATACGCAGTCTTCCACCCTCGTCTTGATCCGGGTACTCTCCATTCGGGCTCACGAGAACCGCTCCAGTATAAGACTGGCCAGCAGCTCTAGCAGCACCATGGTAATGGAACAAACCCCATCCCAGATCATCTGCAACATCCACAATTGTCCAAAACTCGTTCGACACAACTCCATTATCCAACACACTAAAATAAAAGGTTCCGGCCACAGCTCCTCTTTTCACCCTGTATCTTCGCCTCCTCCACACAATCCTTCCATCAAGAGTCTTGACCTGGAAAACCGGCTCATACCAAAACGACCCCCTAGCCTTTCCTCGGTAAAAAAGCTGATACTGACACGGGAACTGATCATATGCAGGGTTCTGGCCTGCAACAACACGCCAACTCCAATCAAGCTCTCCCAACCAACCCACAAACAGATCTTCAGCCGACTCATGGCACAGCTTGTTCCCTCGAAACGCCTCCATAGGAGGCACACGCGGCGTTTCAGGGACTTTTGCATCCAACTCCAAGCAGTTATTCTTCTGAAGAACACAGAGAGAGAAAGCCTCCAGATACGGGCTCTCGTAGGACGCAATGCAGCGGTAGTTGCACACTTGATCGACGGGACTGCACTTGTTCAAGCACTGGAGGGCTTTTCTGCAGTTGGGGTCAAGTAAGCAGTTGAGAATCTGAGGTCCACAGTTCCTCACCATGCAGCCTAGAGTAGAGAATCCCTTCGCTCGGAGGTTCTGAAGGCTCGAAACCGGCCTTATGTAAGCGTTGATTATAACCAGGATGCAGAACCTAATGTCGTCCGAGTTCTGACGTTGCCATGCTTGTGTTATGGTTGCAGCTAGCTCCTTCTGCTCCTTGGATTCATTTGATTGAGCAAAGCCCAATACACTCCCCCCCTTGCCGTCATTAGGGAGATTCGATCCGCCCAATTTGTTGATTAAGACAGGAGATGAGCTGAAACATATCACGTTTGGGATGTTTTGACTGTGTTTTTGAATCCATTGGGTGGATTCTTGGCTTGTAACAGCAACCACTATCAAAATATGCGTAGACTGAAGCAACATTTCAAGCTCGTGGCTATTTGATCGGCAGGTGTTGTCGGTGAATACGGACATCTCGAATCCTTCATCAACCCATTTCAACCTCTTTGCCTGCAGACAGCAGTTAAAGTAGGCAATCGGAAACCCTAACATTGGCAAATTATAGGCATAATAATAAGCAGTGACTTACAGTGTGAAGCATAACTTCTTCCCATGGGGCACCTTTGAGAGGGCTGACACTAGCTTCTCCCACCACCGCCACAATTCTAACGAGTTCCTGCGCCGTCTCCAAAACAGCCGACGCCACCACCCGCCTTTGCCCACCATGACGGGCCTTTTTGCGAGAGGAAAGCGCAGGTCGAGCGCTTGTTTGGCAAACCGTAACGGATTCGGGGATCCGAATCCGGTGGTTCAGAGCGGAGCCCGGAATTTTGGCGAGGGAGCTGACCGAGGAAGTGGTTTCGAGCGCCATCTGGTCTGGGTTGTCTATAACCAATTAAATCTTGAACTAAGATCCTAACTTCACAAGCTGCATTCAGACCGTTCGATCCGACATTGACAACATCGGATGCAAAAGGGGATGGATGTAGTGTAGTTGTTCAGCCTGAATGGTATGTATTTTGATAAGCTGGTTTTTGTTTTTAAAATGTGGGCTAAATGCTTGGATTTGCAGATGGGCAATGTTTGGATTTGCAGTGGGTCTGCTTGCTGAAAAATAAATCGAGGGGAAGAAGAAATGAATGGTAACGGTTGCTCATACGTGGTTCAAGCAAAAAAATAAAATAAAAATAAAAGTTTCTTATACGTGTCATATTTCTGCAAACTGAAATTCATACTGAATTCATACATGGGAGATTGCTTTTATCTTTCCGAACGGCAAATCAATAGAAAACCTACCAAATACGCTTCATATTAGGATCGATCCAAGTTTCCGTTATATTCTGCACAATGTTTATTCTCAAGGCAATCTTTTCTCTTCATTCCAACCTTTGTCAATTTACTTTGATGTTTAAGTTTCTCAATTTTGCATTATGCAGTGTTTTTATATTGCTTGATTTCAATTTTGTTCGTCGTTTCAGGCATGGCGAACCACCGCTTTTGGCGCTTATGGGTACATGAATTTCACAAAGGGTGGATTTTTGTAAGTGGCATAAATTCTAGGGTTCTGAAATTCCCCAAATATGTTCTAACTAAGCTGTAGCTCAAGTAACCACTTGTAGCTGAAGAAGATGTTGACTTGATCTCCAATTATGAATATTTTCTCTGTCAAGACATGATTCACAAGCTTAGTTACAAGATATTATGATGCATTTTCTGGATCATGTACACTCTTGATTTGCATGACTGGCGTTTTTGTAGTGTTAAATTTTGCTGTATGAAATAGAAAAGTGAAGTTTTAGTAGTGTTGACATCGAAATTCACAGGTCTTTGTGGATATGATTTCTACTGCGTTTCGTTCATTGCGTTATCATGCGAATTTGTAGCTTCACTTACTCTTCTAGCCTGCAGCTAGTAATGAACTTAGTAGCAAGTGAATAAGTTCAATGCTTGTGATCTGAACATCTGAATCAGAACTAATTTCATTGCTCTCCTTTTTGTGTTAGACTGCTTCTAATTTATTCAATTTTCCCTCTAATTTTCACATGTGTCAATATAAAGGGAACATGCTAAGAAGTTCAACGAGGAAGATATGCAAGGAAGGCTGGATGGGAAGAATTGCATTGTTACAGGAGCGAATTCTGGCGTTGGATTCGCTGTAGCCGAGGGCCTTGCATCAAGGTCATATTTGTATTCAACATTGTGAATGTGTTTGTTTATATTGTTCAAACAAATTGCCATAGTATTTTGCTGCCGACTCATTATAAGCTGGGTACTTTCAGGGGCGCATCCGTCTACATGGTATGCCGTAGCAAAGAGAGAGGAGAAGTTGCTCTTTCTAAAATTCAATCAGCAACTGGAAATCAGAATGTCTATTTAGAGGTGTTCTTTCCTTCTTTCCACATACGTTATCCAGCTTTTAGTTTCCTGAACCTTACCAGGCTTTACATTTTTACCTGGCTTCTTTCTAGTGCAGGTTTGTGACATATCTTCTGTGACTGATATCAAGTCGTTTGCATCCAGATTTTCTTCCAAGGACTTGCCTCTTCATGTTTTGGTAAGAGTCTAGACAAAGATGTTAACTTCTTTTTTGAGAGAAAAGATATTGGGACCAGCTAGCTGGCATTGGTAGTTGTAGAAGGCAAACTGACATCTATGTTAGTAGTTCAAAAACACTTTCCCCTGCTTTTTAGACAGAACATTTTTTGGAAGGAAGAGGATGAAGTGGGTTAGAAATTAAAAGTGTTATGAATCTATGATAGTTTTGGAACTAGATGGGAAAAATATTATCTCCAATATGCCAATACATTAAGGAAATAAAATCATAATTTAATGCATTTATCTTAGCAGTTAGTTAGCAAATGCATCCTAAACTAGCCGAAAGATCATAACATGAACGAAGTATCTCATTGATTCTCTTTCTTTTGCTCGTTAGGTAAACAATGCTGGCGTGCTTGAGAGTAAGCGTATCTTGACACCAGAAGGGCACGTCTCTGAATTCCTAACCACATATTCTTCAACACATCTCAAACATTGTTTGTTACTATCATAAACAAGTGCTCTGCTGTTTACAGATTCGAGATGAACTTTGCAGTAAACGTATTGGGAACTTATACCATGACAGAATCAATGCTGCCATCGCTGGAAAAGGGAGCACCAGATTCTCGAGTCGTAACAGTAGCCTCAGGCGGAATGTACACACAGCCTTTGACAACAGATTTGCAAGTGAGTACTTTCATTGGTAGGTTTAAACCGACTTTCTTTACCGAATTCTGAGTCCTGGTGTTTTCAAGTTCAGTGAAGGTGCATATGATGGAACTGTGCAGTATGCTCGAAACAAGCGTATACAGGTGACAAATACTTCAAACATACTATACATAATATACTTGATGGATAGCGATTCTTAGATACATTATTATGCGATCAAATGATAAAATCAGTCTTTGACTTGATCTTGCAAGGTTGCCTTGACCGAAAAATGGGCTGAGATATATAAGGATAAAGGGATCGGGTTCTACTCAATGCATCCAGGCTGGGCTGAGACACCAGGAGTCGCCAAGAGTTTACCAGGATTCTCAGAGAAGTAAGAAACTGTCTTGAGTAATTTTACACTCCCTGTTTGTGCATTAGAATCAAGATCCATTTAATTTGCATAAAATGGTTTATGCTTTGACATGTTTGAGAAATTCTGAAGGACCCAAAGCCATAGAGATCTATGGTAGCATAATGTACAAGCTAGTGTGCGTTACGTAAGATTATTGGAATCAGTAGTGCATGTATAAATAGAGTTCAAATCTGTGTTGTGAATCGATTGTGTGTTAATATTATCTTGGCTAGCTATAACAGTTAAACAGAAAACCTTGACAATTTAACAGCTGATCGCCTATTTGTATACATCCATGTTTTTGACCTGTTTCTTAAACTGTACAATCATCCATTCCCCAAATTTTGTATCTTGTAGGATGTCTGGTAAGCTAAGAACAAGCGAGGAAGGCGCAGACACAATCGTATGGCTGTCTTTAGTGCCGAAAGAGAAGCTCGTGCCAGGCTCATTTTACTTTGACAGAGCCGAAGCTCCGAAACACCTGACGTTCGCAGCGACAAGCGGGTCCCACAAGCTCATAGACTCTGTGATCACTAAACTCCGTGAGCTCTCTGGTATCTCATCGTAGTGTTGTTTCTTACAAGACAACTACCCTGGTGCATGAAACTAGCTAGCTACTATGTAGAGAGAAAAGTTCACTTCTTTCATCTTATCCTTACAGTTGTGTTTTGTTTTTGTAATTTGGCTTGTAATATCTTCTTGTATCAAGCTCATAATCTTACAATCTGGGTGCTTGATTGCTGCTAGTTTTTGGTCAATTTTTCAAGAAATAAATACAGTAATGAATTAGATTGTAGCCTTTTCTTGGTAGAAAAAACTAATTGTAGAGAAGGAATGGCCTTTGGGCTTTGGAAAAGGTGCTCCCTGAAAGTCAAATACTTTGTTGCATTGATGCATTGAATTGCATGCATTTATATGATCAGCATGAGCATATCTAAAAGAAATTTGATTCTGAAGAATATCTAAAGTTTTTAAAGGTGTATAATATTCTTCCTTCTCCAAGAAAATGATGGACAACTTACTACATACAAAAATCATGATCTTGATGCTTCACAAAAAAAAAACTCCTGAATTTACGTGTCCAAGAAGATATTTTTATTTATTTTTTTGAAGACATTCAGTTATTAACCTTAAAATCTACTATCTATTATATTAAGAATTCCATTAAATATTCTTAAAAAATCCATTAAAAAAAGAAGAGTTAAATGCTTAAAAATTATATGTCATTAAATTGTCCGCAATGGGTTTGCTAAGAGTATTGAATGCAAGAAGAAATAGATTGCTGCTTTTTACCTAACCAGCATAGTTGCATTGACTAAGACCTTCTTTAATGTCTAGTATGGGTCCTTGTTATCTACATCGCATTATTATACGTTTATAACATTACGACTTGCGAGCATATAGATATTAATACGACTATACCAAATTAAAAATCATAATCATAACTTCAAAAGCAATTAATGTATATCTTAATAATAAACTGACCATGACTTTTTCCTTGAGCCTTTGTGAGAATCACAACCATATGCATTGATTGATCGTCACTGTTAATAGCGTACAACTTACACTCTTGTAAGAACACCAAACATGTTCTTCTTCAACACATTACATAACATAAGAGAAAAAGGAAGCAAAAATCAGCATTCGTTTTCGCCATTGATGTCGATAGGAGCTTCGGTTATTCCAAGAACGACGGGCTTCTTCATCCAGTATTGTTGGAACCTTTGCCTCGCGTAGTCCTTGTAATCAAAATCGATCTTGTTCACATGAGCCTGAACAAGATGCAACCAAACAACTCCATCTTAACTACCTTTGTTGGTTTATTTCATAAACAGATTAATTCAACCATAACAAACAACCAACAACAACATTTACTCAGGCCGCGAACGCAGGATGTGAGGGGTCAGGATGAAGGTATTCCAAACCGGACAAAATGCGTCCGAGAAAACCCAAGAGTTATGCAACAACAATAAGAAACAATCAAGAAAATGAATTTGCAATTACCGAAATGATGCCCCATATGCCCCAAAACAGATGATTTGCAAGAGTGTACTTCTCTACACTTTCAAGCAGCTCTTCTACTTCAAACTCACTAGGGTCTTCGCCCGACGAGCTTAAGTATGCACGCGCAAACCTTCGACGCTCCTCCAGATCTGCATTATCAAGCCAAACTTACAACCAAATTGTTCATATATTAATTATAATGTGTGATCAAGCCAATTGATCAAACAACGATCACTTACCGGGGTACTTTCCATAGTCTAAGATGTGAGGTGTTTCAGAGTGATAGTCAGCAGCCATCTCACAAAAGTGATTTGCAAGATCATAGGCAACAGGGTTGTAACTTGAGTACTCATAATCCTACAATCAGTTATACAAAGCAATAACTTCTCTTACATAATCGTACCATCCAAAAACCATCATCAAAACTAAGATCATGTCACAGAAGTTAGCTTACAATTAGAGTGATCAATCCTTTCTCCTCATCCATCATGATGTTACCATACTGCAAGTCGTTGTGACAAAACCCGATCACACAACCATCGCCCGAAAGCTCCCTTTTCAGCATCTGGATCTCGTCTTCCATACGACTCAACCCGAATTCCTTTTCATCCTTCAAGGAGCACAAGTTTTTTGCCTTCTTCAACCAGTTCCTACTCAAGAAAAAGTTAAGTCGGCCTATTAGACTGATTATCTGATATATCGAATCACTTTCCTTTATACTATTTGTCTGTGGTTTTCCTTTTTTGATATGAATCATAATACCTCATTCTGCTCCATAGAATTGTTTCCTTTGAGCCCGGCATATCAAGACTATGAAACTCGCGCATCTTAGCCGCTATTCGCCCCGAAATTTCCGGGTCTCTAAGATCATAAGCTGTCAAAGTCTAAAAAATCCCAAGATTCATCAATGAAACATTAACCATAAAATATTTTTGGTACACCTTAATGTTGAGTGTTTTTGACATACTCTAGCATGGATGAACTCCTCAACGCGACCATCGGAGAATCTTCCAAGAAGCCGGGGCCCTTGTCCATTCCTTGATATGCATTCAAACGTTCTAATTTCTTCATCGCGGTTGAAGAAGACCTCCACACCATCTCCATAGATCCTCAAGAGGACTTTCCTATGGCGGTCGTCGACGTCCTTCTCACTTGGCCACATGATCTGGAAAACCTCGTTCGTCATGGCCCCAGTCATGTGCTTGACTTCTATGTTGCTTGGCTCAACGATGTCGTCCCACTTCTGAGCCAACTTCACAAGGAGTTGCATGAGCTCTTCAGGCAAAGAGTCTTGCACAATCCCATTTGTCATTATTGCCATTGTTGTCAAGTTGTGGCTTCTAGCTTTCTTGGAGATGAAAGGAACTACTACAAGATATGAGGTTTATAAGAAAAACAAAGTCTAGGACTTCTAACAAATTGACAAAATAAAATATAAATAAAGGTAGGCCATTGTGAGGTGGGAATAATTAGATATTTAGGAGAAGGGTTGAATGAAAAGAAGTATGTATTGAGAGCATTCAAAGATTCTTGAAATTATTTGGGTTGAGAACAAAATGGGTCCTTGTTTGCTTAAACCGTTCTTTTTAGGATTCAAGCCAGCAAAGAATGGATTGATCAGAGGATTTGATCCTTCTTTGTGGAGCAAGAACAATTTGAGAGGTGTTTGGGTGTTCTTTGTACAGGAGAAAGAATTAATCCAATTTAAAAAAGGCCCAAAACATGAATTAACAACAAGATATGGAATAATCAAAAGCTTAGAAGTGGTCAACTACAAAAGATGAATGGGATATAATGGGCAAAAGGATTGAAAGACTTGGAGTAGCTAGAGTGAAATTTAGTCAAGATGTCAATAGTATTTATTTTGCCCACCAAGATTGACAAAGCAAGTCAAATTGTGCAAGTTTTGGGGGATTGGCCCATCAAATTGAATGAAGTAAGTAGTAACAAGAAATAGGACAAACATGAGACCAACAAGATATAAACATAACGACAGAAGTTGTCAAGTTTTCAGTAATTTGAAGGAGATAAAACGAAAGGGAGTCACGATCACTTTGACGATCCAAGTTAAAACAAAATCTCTCAAGACTTTTCTACATTGACACGCAATAACCCGTAGCAACATTCCGAAGGATCTTATAATAATACTGATTTATAAACTGGATATTGAAGAATCTGCCATAGTATAATTTATCATTCTTTGACCCAAAAAAAGAAGAAGAGAATTTCACCTGAAATACAGCAAAACTAGTTCTTTCACACACCCATTATATATGAAACGGCCCAATCCATATGGTACATGATACAAGGCCTTATACCAAAAGCCCGGCCCACCTGAAATAAAGCAAAACTACATAGTCTTGTTTAGCTCAAATTGATTTTTGTTTTGACAAATTGGTTCCAAGGTTAAAGAGAAAAGTTGGACGATGTACACTATGAAAGAAAGGGCTTTCCATCCTCTGTCTCATTTGCATGTCCTATTTATATGTCTTTTAAATCTCATTGGCATATATGTAATAAAAGTAATTTAAAATTGGTCTTATTTTAATAATATAGTTTATATTGATCAATCAAATTGAAAGGATATGCAAATGGGACAAAAGATCTGAATCGAAGAAAGACTAGACTTTTTTCAATTGTTGGATGAATAGCAAATCTCATAAATGACCTTTTTCTCTTCAAGAATGTTGATTAAACTTATACATGATGTATATTATTTTTTTTTAGTCGGAAGAAGTCACTATTCACATTATATTGCCCCCTAAGAGAGTTGAACTTCTAAGAATGTCCATTTTTTAATTGGTCTTGATTTTGAGCAAATGTTAAGCTTACAATTTGTATTAATTAATTGACAAAAGGATTGGTTTGCATGTACTTAACAACACAAGGTCAAAAATATTGAGATGAGAACAGACAAATCCATCTATACTTTAGAATGATAACAAAGAGAGGTACTACAAACCATGTAAATTTGCATCAACATAAGCTTATTTTAATATTCAAATCTTGAAATCATCAATATATATATATTATAAAAGCCGACCGTTTTCGAGCTTCCACGTTGATTTTGGCCCCGCTTAATTTAATTTTTTTTTCCTAATAACAACTTTATATCTTTTATTTTCCTTAATTTTCTCAAATCTATCTTTAAAACTTTAATATCCATCTTTAATTTTATTTTCCTTAAACAATTTATCTTGTATAGAATATAAAATTAAGTGATAGATGGTTAACAAAAGCAATGATGGAATCAACAATGATGGAAACAATTGAATCACAATAATATGAAAACGTATAATAAAATGAAAATAATGGAAGATAATATTATGCATGATCCACTACAATAATATCCATCTTATATTCTTATGTGTATATGGCAAAATATATTACGCATGACTCAAATAGATAATATTATGACAATTGATTTTATCTTTTATAATTTTAACAATTGATGCGAATTGTCTTTTATTATACGTTGGTTTTGATATATTAGACACTGGCCGCTTGATTCTTTTATGGTTAATATCAATCTAATTATATTTCTTATTATTTATTTATGTAAAAGATATGATCAAATTTTCGAATTTGGATAAGATATTCTATCTTTTTAATATATGACTAATCTTTTCTAAAGTTGATTTTAGACCCATCTTATTTTTGATAAAAAAATACTTTTTATTTCCGGTATTTCAATTAATTTGATAAAAGTATAATATCTATTTATGTAAAAGATATACTCGAGTTTTCGAATTTTGGTAAGATATTCTATCTTTTTTAATATATCACTTAATTTAAAAACATGATTCTATAATATATCTTGAATTTTTGAAATATAACTATTATGAACTAGTTATATTTTGATTTACTTAATTAAATTTAGAATATTTAAGATAAGATTTGAAAAATTATGTTTTAATAGAAAGACTGATTTTGTTATTATATTATTTGATTTACTTGGATAAATGTAGCATTTTTAAGCTTAAGTTAATTATTTTTTATATTTACATGATCAACTTTATTTTTTTACACATTATATTTGGTTTTTTTTTCTATCTTGATAAAAAAAAATTGTTTTTTTAGCCAAATAATAATTTTGATTTAACGTACATCTTTTTCATAATTTTTATTTATTTACAAAAGAATCCCACAATTTTTCTCAAATTATACAAACGCCCCTTATTTTCCTAATACAAACATACAAGTGGTCATTTTTTTGAACCATCACATTAAATTTGACCCTGCCTCACATATAAAAAAAAACTAATTTTTATTATTCATATTATGTAGGGATTTCCTATTGAATTTCTTCTTATCTACTTATAAGAAAAACTTTTGTCAATTATTAATTCTTAAAGCATTACAGGGAAAAATCTTTCACAAACAAATTAAGAAAATTCTATGAATATTGGATTCAACTTATTTCTTTACTACAAGAAAATTTGTGGTTTCCAACAATTTCTATTAAATTTTTATAAACCTTATCAATTTATCAGTGCGAATATTCGATCATTTATTTTCCATAGGTTATGTTTTACCTTGAATAAGGGTGTTGGAGCTCAATTAGTTGCTCGGCTCCCTTCCAACTTTTTGTAAAGCAATTGTACAATTAATATACTAATTTATCAGTTGATGATTTTTTTAAAATTATATTTACATTTATGATAGTCGTTTTTAATATATGATAAAATTGTAAGTAAAATATCAATTTACATTCTTATAATCAGATTTTATATGAACTTCAAAAACAATATCACTCTTTTTAAAAGATAGAAAACATGTTCATATAATAAAACTTATATAATTTTTTTTATATAAATATATTCTTTTATTTTAACATTTTAAAGTGAAATAGTCGTGCATGGCACGACAGGTTAAGCTAGTTTTAAATAAAATTTAAGCATCAAGCTATTAGATTTGATTATTATATTTCCATTCAATTCTGAAAAGTCACCAAATAAAAATTGATTTTCAACGTAGGAAAAGCCGGAAAACAGCTCAACAAGTAGCTAGAGCTTGAACTTTTGGGCCTAAAAATAAAATAAAAAAACGAAATGACACCGGCCCACCATGGCGTCCGCATCTTTTTTTTTTGACGGTTTTGCCCATTTGCCCTCGACCCTCGTGTTTATGTCCTCCGACTCTTCTTCCCACCAACAACTATTATTTGCCCATCGTTTGCTTTGCCCCTTCCGAATCTTCAGGTACCAATCATTTGATTCGTTTTTTCTGTGAGTTTTGACGATTTCATTCCTTGTTCAATTCCGCCTCTTTTAAGTCTTCCATCTCTTCGATTTGCTGAACGATTTGTCGTCTCCATCGTCGTTGTGTAGGGTTTCGTCTTAGCTCGTCGCGATGTCATTCTTCAGAGGCATCTCTGCTCTTTCAAAGCTTCGTTCTCGAGCTGTAAGTTTATTCTCATCCGGAATTCCTTTGCCTTTTATGAAAAAAACAAAGAATGGGATGGATCTCATGTTTTCGGCTTTGACCATCTAACAAAGTAGAAAAGCTTCATTCCTGTTTTCTTGGGTTCCATATGATCGTTCTTATTTCTGGATTAGATTGATTCGAGATTGTGAGTTGGTTTCCCTCTGCTTTAATTTTGTTGGCATAATCTGTTTGGCTGAATGACTGGATTCAACGTAAATCATGTTATGCACCATAAGATCTGTTTATCTGATGTCGTATGAAAGATTTATTTCTACTTACGTGCACATAGAAATATTTGCTAGCATACTTGGATTATTTATTCAGACATTGGGGCTAACATATGCTGATGTCATTATATTTTTTTGTGCAGGGCCAGCAGTCTTCCTTAGGCAGCGCCTCTGCAAGATGGATTCAAACGCAGTCTTCCGGCCTTGTATGTTCTCCGACCTCTTCTATTTATGTTCTCTGCTGGTGTGTTTGAGCAACATTTAAATATGTTAGCAGCATGAATCAAAGAGCTTTTGCTGAAAAATGTAGCATGAACTAGCAATGTCGTGTCACAACAGATGCAATTTGATTGATGGTGCCATTGCAGCAGTGCTAGTTAGTTGTTAGGCTATCCATTTTGTTATGAAAATGGACGATCAAGTGGAAAAACATTATATGTATTTTTATATAATAATCTCGCAAAGTTGTTAGTAATAGTCTGTGGGTTTTTTTTGTAGAGGGTGTAATCTGTTTTCTATAAGTAGAATGGACATGCCAGAACCTGTGCATTCAAGTGCCATAAATGATTTCTGAAATTTTAAAATAATTGTTTGGCATGAGAAATGTGTTGATGGTAACTGTTGTGTGTTATTACCTCTGGTTGTGCTCTTAATTTTTCGTGACTGTGCTTGATGCAGGACCTTCATTCTGAGTTGAAGGAAATGATTCCAGAGCAGCAGGTTTGTTTGCATCATCTGGTTGCTTCATCAAGTTCTCTAATTATTTTGTGTTCTTTTTAGGGGTTTGATAAATTTGTATTTCCTATTGTGACCTTTGTATTTGTTAATGAATATTGTTCTTACGTGCTCTAGGAACGGTTGAAGAAGTTAAAGAAGGAACATGGAAGCACTCAATTGGGAACAATTACTACTGACATGGTAACACCCTTGAAAAATTTCTCTCATTTTTTCAGTTATTGATGGGAGGAAAAATACAAGACTTGAGTTCATCATGATTACTTTTGTTGCTTGTCACCATCATGTAGGTATTGGGTGGCATGCGAGGAATGGTTGGTATGCTTTGGGAAACCTCCTTGCTTGATCCAGAGGAGGTAATTTGTAATCGGATTTATTTGGTTAGAATGGAATTATAACGAAAAATGGTGAGAAGCCAAAACTAACCTCTTTTCCCCTTTTGTATGGTGTTGTATATTCTAGGGAATCCGATTTAGGGGTCTTTCTATCCCTGAATGCCAGAAAGTACTACCAAGTGCTACTCCTGGGGGAGAACCACTACCTGAGGGTCTTCTGTGGCTTTTACTGACTGGCAAGGTACGTTGATTTCAGGCTTAATGGTCGCTATAATTCAAATTGAGGGCAAACTCGAAGTTTCTTATTTTACCTCATTGTGCACTATAGGTTCCTAGCAAAGAGCAGGTGGAGTCACTTTCAAAAGAGTTGCGTGACCGAGCCTCTGTCCCAGGTCAGTTTCTTCATACTTATGCATACTTCATTCCAAATGTGTTTCTTAGATCACTTGCTTATTTATAGATATTGTTTTGCATGCAGATTTTGTATACAAGACTATCGATGCTTTGCCTGTTGATGCTCATCCAATGACTCAGTTTTCAACTGGTGTCATGGCACTGCAGGTTGGTATATGTAGACATTTTAAAAAAATTTACTATAAATTCTACAATTTGTGTGTTGGAATTTATGTTGCTGGTTACATTATGCTGATAACTTTATTCATTCCATTAGCTCAAACTTTTAAGCTCAATTATATCCAATTATCTTTGATCCTTCAGGTGGAGAGTGAATTTCAGAAAGCATATGAGAAAGGAATCCATAAATCAAAGTCAGTTCACTCGATCTCTTATGGTATTGAAGTTCTTATCATAATGTCATATGAACTGGGTACTAAACCTTATATTGCTATTAGGTTCTGGGAGCCCACCTTTGAAGATTGCCTTAATTTGATTGCTCGTGTTCCAGCAGTTGCTGCATATATTTACAGAAGGTTAGTGAGCCTTACGTGCTCCTTTTCTTCTGCAATATACGGTTTATTTGAATGTAAACTTCTCCTCTACATATATGCTAACTATTAGTAATTAACCTAGAGACCTTCAACTGCTACAAGCCCAATACCTTATTCACTTTATTGACAAACCGTTTTTTCTCCCCACGTGATATCCTCTTGTAGGATTTACAAAAACGGGCAAGCTATACCAGGAGATGACTCACTTGATTATGGTGCGAACTTTGCACACATGTTGGGATTCAATGATCCTCAAATGCTTGAACTGATGAGGATGTATGTCACAATTCACAGGTAAATGTTGCAGGTGTTGCTTGAACACTCATAATATCTTGACACATTTTGGCAAACTTCTAGAGCTAAGAGCATTTCTATGAACTGTGCAGTGATCACGAAGGTGGAAATGTCAGTGCACACACTGGTCACTTGGTAAATACGCGAAGATCTTGTGAAAATAACTTTACTCTAGCTACCAATGTGATAATGACTGAATTTCTGTGATTCTGACTTCAGGTTGCTAGTGCTCTCTCAGATCCCTACCTTTCATTTGCAGCTGCTTTGAATGGCTTAGCTGGTCCACTTCATGGGTTAGCTAATCAGGTATAGTCCATTCTTTACCTTGATGAAACTTGTAATTAGATATCGATACATTCTGAAAATGTTAGAAATCCATCCATTCCTTGAAGTTTAGATTCCTATCTGGAAGGTTATATGCTAATCAGCAATAGCCCTTTCGTCTCATGACTTTATCTGACCCTGGTAACAGGAAGTTTTGCTATGGATCAAATCTGTTGTGGATGAATGTGGGGAGAACATTTCCACTGACCAACTGAAAGACTATGTCTGGAAGACTTTGAACAGTGGAAAGGTATGAACATAAGTATAAGGCTACATCTATACTCTGGATTTTTCAGAGTGTTAAAACAATCTGGGATAAATATGCTTTCTCGTATTTAATGAGTTTGTTTGTTGTTATACACTTATGTGCAGGTTGTTCCTGGATATGGCCACGGAGTTCTGCGCAACACAGACCCAAGGTACATTTGCCAGAGGGAATTTGCATTGAAGCACTTGCCAAATGATCCACTATTTCAATTGGTATGAATTTGAGCTCCACTATACCTATATCAGTACATAACCTAATAAGGTGTCCATCAATCAGTGTGCATACTGGATTGCCCATTTAACATCTGACTCCTAACTTTGTTATTCAGGTATCAAAGCTATATGAAGTCGTACCCCCAATTCTTACTGAGCTTGGCAAGGTATCATAAAATAGCTTGAGAGGTCAACTTTTTAAAAAATCAATTTTTGCAAGTACAACTAATAATATCATGTCAGAAATTGCTTGAGATGTAAAATGACCTGAGTTAGAAAGGTGTATATGACAGGATGTTAAAATAGTCATATACTAGGTGAGATGCAGCATTAGATTATACTGTATTTCGCTAGACATTGTTAAACAAAACAACACCTTCTCTCTCTGTCGAATGTTCAGAAGGGATATTCATTGTTTGTCTGTCTTGTAATGCCATTTGTCATAATCTTTTTATTGATGTTACTTTACTTCTTGTAAGATGTTAGGTTTTAATATGACATAATTTCAGGTTAAAAACCCATGGCCCAATGTTGATGCTCACAGTGGAGTACTTCTAAACTACTATGGTTTGACCGAAGCGAGGTATCATAACTGGCTCCTTGATCTCGTAGTTTATGTGCACTGATTGCAAAAGAAACTTACTATCATTTTGATCAGACTCAGCAGTATTGGTTGCTTATCTTTTCTAAATTTGTCATTACAGATATTACACTGTCCTATTTGGCGTGTCAAGGAGCATTGGCATTTGCTCTCAGGTTCTTATCAATTACCTTTACTATCAGATTGACCTAAGCCATTCTTGGAATTTTGACCTGATATATGTGCTCTTGGTACAGTTGATATGGGACCGAGCCCTCGGACTTCCACTAGAGAGGCCAAAGAGTGTTACTATGGAGTGGCTCGAGAAACGCTGCAGCGCCAGCAAGTGAGCAAGCTTGCGTGTAAGTTCAAACATGCCGATTATGTTGATTGAAGGACATGGGCAAGTTTAGTTAATGCTGTACACATTCACAGTTTAATCTTTAGGAATAACGTGATTAAAAAAAACACGGCAGCAAGATTTTTAGTCTTGGGCACTGAGGTTTTTTTGCATAGGAAACAGTATAGAGGGTTTTTAAACCTTTACCGGTACACACTTTTATGTGAGGATTAAGGGAATTAACATGTCTTTAGATATGTTATTTCCCTTCAAAAAATAAAATGCACTTGATTGTTTTGGTATTTTTTAACCGATTGAACCCTGGTTAAAAATTTAAGTGCAGTTGGTAAAGCTTATTTGCCTCAAATGAATGATGGTACATCAAGCTTTGAATTTTACAGTGAGAATTTCCAAGATGAGAATCTTGGGTTTGTATACATTAAATGAAATTTGTGAATATTTGATGGAGCCGGTCTAAGAGCACGTGCAATGGTGAGGATGTATTATCCTCCCTCAATTTTCTCTCTCCTTTTCTCCATTTGACACATCCTTTCTTCTCTCATCCACCTCATTTTCTACTTTTTCATTCCTCTTCCTCATCAATTTTCTTTATTTTCCTCTACAACGGAGAGGATCCTCTTATATTTCACCTCCCATTTTAGATGTATATACTCACTTCATATTCTATATAATCAAGTGTATGATAAAATGCTCAAAATTAATTAATAATTAAACTATGTTTAATAAACTAATTTAGTATAGTTAATAAAATTGTAAATAACTTGATTGGATTGCAAATGAGGAAAAAGAATATTACATTTCATGTAGAAATGATACAAAATTAGACTCCATTTATAGAGTATAAAAAATGATGGAAATTAGTTAATTTATATTTTAAATAAAAATGTTACATTTTATTATTATTTTGGGAGTAACTTAACTAGTTATAAATTTGAATGAAATATTTGAAAATAGTTCTAGTAGAAGATAAAATGTGTCACATGGTAATTGGGTAAAAGTTAAAGTTTGACACAAGAGCCCAAATTTACAATCCTTGGTAGAAGAAGGATTACTTTCATTCCTCCTTCAAAAGAGGATCCTCTTATAATTTGTAAAATGGAGAGGACATCCTCATAGAGGAGAGAGAGTGCTAAGAGGATGTACATTCCTCACCATTGTACATGCTCTAAAAATATACTACTTTTCTTCAAAAACTACATACTGTATAAAACTCTTAAAAATATACTTTACGTTCTTCAAAATAAAAAGCAATAATTTCTCAATAAAACTATTTTTTCTAAACAAGTGTAATAAGGCCTAAAAGTAGACTGATTTACTAAAGCAGATATCTATTCTAGATGCAGATGGAGATGTAAATACTTGAATAGAGCGGTTATAGTGATAATAAGTCACTCTCCAGAGTAATGGGCTCAATGAGTTAGTGATTTGAAAGGCTAAACGGGAGATCCTTTTTCTAATGACCTGAACATAGCAGTTATTATTGTGATAGTAAGTCACTCTGGAGATTAATGAGTTGGTAGTAGAGGTGTCAAAACCTAACCCGACCCGAAAAATCGACTCGTACCGGCAAAAAATTTTAGGGTTGAAACTCAACCCGAATAGTAACGAATAAAAGAAAAAACGAACCTGATTAAGCCGAACCCGACCCGATTTTTGTATATATGTAGAATAAATATATTATCTCATGAATTTTACAATATCTCATATGATTAAGCATGTTTAATGCATATCTCATGAATTTTTTATTATAAAAATCTATTATAAATAAAATATTATTTACAAAATCTATTAAAAATAACATTCTATTAAAAACCGACCCGAATAATATTAATCATAATATTAATTTAATAATCATTAAAATTCAAATTCTTGACCTGTTAGGTTGACCCGAACCCGTACAATAACCTGTCAAGACCCGACCCGACTTGACATGTAACCTGATTGACTCGAACCCGAAACGAATAAACCTGAATCCACCCGACCCGACCTGTTTGACACCTCTACTTGGTTCAGTTGTATAAAATTTGTTTTATATAGATTAAGTTTTTGCAAAGATATAAGATATCATATAGATGAATTTCATAATAAAATGGTATTAAATAATATTTAGTAAAATGGTTCAGTTTATTTTGATATTATTGTTCTAACATCATACTCAAACCTTGATCTAACTATTAATTAGTTTATACTTTTAAAGTATAGGATTTGAATCAAATTAAAACTTTTCTTAACCTATAAACTAAAAACCATGAACATGAAGTTGAAAGACGTGAACATGGAATAGATTTATGTGAACACAAAACAAGAAATATATGAACTCCAAAAGTTTTTGTGATTTTGTGTTCTTGTGTTGTCTATACTATATATTAAAGCCGGAGAATTTCGAGCCTCCACATTAATTCTGGCCCCACCTCATGTTAAATTCATTATAAATCAATTATCTATCCTTATTAATTTTTACAAATAAAAAATTCTCATATTTATCTATCTATTTACCATATATTGATATATCAGAATAATATCTATATCTATAATCCTTATTAATTTTATAAATAAAAAATCTCATATGTATCTATCTAATTACTTTATATTGATCTATCAGAATAATATCTATATCTTTAATCTATCAAAATAATATCATATATGTATAAACTATCCAAATTTTATCCTAATCTAGAACCATATAGTCCTTAGTATAATATTATTTCTAGACAAGTTTTTAAAAATATTTTTGACCATGGCACAACTATTTGCCGGACCATATAGTCCATTCGATCAATTTGAAATTCTAAATTACTCGGAATTCGTACCATATAATACGAACCATATAGTCCTTATTTCTATTTATAATAAATAAATTGTAATATTATTTCTAGATAAATATAGGATGACGGACTATCACTCATGCTTTACATTTGCAGAATAACTAATTTGTTTTTTAGGATGACAGATACATACGTAGAAGTTATATGTGAATTGACCTATGAGCAAACCCAAATCCTTACTATTTCTGAATAATATTCACGTTAGGATTACGGGACATAAACCCAAATCCTTATTAATTTTACGTAGAGTTACGCAGGGTACCAAACCATCTTATACAAAGTACGGGTACCTTGGCGATGCATTTTATAATTCCTATTAATTTTATTTTATTTTACGTATCAGTTTATTATATTTTTGTGATCTATGAATTTTTATCTCTGTAAAATGTGAAACGTAACTACATGAGTAATAGTCGTGCATGGCACGACGGGTATCGCTAGTTATGTGTAGTAACCGGATCCATAACACATTGATGTTGAGAAAGTTTGCTATTACATATATTAATACGATTCATAATAAAAACATGATTAAGTTCACATATTTCTTTCTATTATTCACATATTTATGTATTTTGTTCACGTTTTTAGTTTATAGGATAAAAAAAGTTTTCACTGGAATCAATTATATTATATTAATTTATGTACTTATTCAAGAAAATTAAATTTATATCAATTATATTAAGTATATTGAGAAAGATTTTAGCTTTTATTCACATATATTATCTGTTAAATTTAATATATACAACAGAGTTTGGTACTGGTAAGAATAACCCTTATAGTGTAAAATGATAAACAATCTCTACCGTTAGATCCGAAAGATCTAACGGTAGAGATTAAAGGAGGAAATAAGGAAAAGGGAAAAGGCGGTGACAAACTTGTAAATAAACTGATTTTGATCCAAGAAGATTCATTGTGTTCTACTTGTAGGTTCATTGTGTTCCACTTGTAGGTTCATTGTGAATTCATTGATTGTAGGTTCATGAAGTTTAATTGTTTGGTTCATTGTCTTCAACGTGATGGTTCAAGAATTTAAATCATTCGGTTCATATATGACAAAATGCGTAAATTGTATAAAAGAAAATTATTGAATTCGTTGTTTTTAAGTTCATAAAGTTTAATTGTTTGGTTCATTGGATTCGACGTAATGGTTCATGAAGTTGAATCACTCGGTGTATATATGACAAAATGCGTAAATTGTGTAAAATAAAAGAATTTGGTTCATTGTGTTCCACTTGTAGGTCATGTCGTGTAATTATAGAGTTCATTTAATGTTAAGGTGCATAGAAGATAACTTAATCCTCAAACACACATAACAAAACATTGTTTGAGGTTTATACTTAAACGTACAAGTAGTAGTGAAATAAGAACAATCTTGTGATAAGTGAAGAATGTAGACATCGTTATTGTTCTCACCATCATCATCCAATGGGGCTCCACCAATGGTACCTTTATTATTATGAAAATCCTTCAATGAAACTCCATCAGTACTAGCATCACCATTTGAATGAGACATGTTAGAATGATCCGAGCTTGATGAGCAATCAACAAAAAAATGTAAAACTATGTGTAAAGCGACATGAAACACATAATGAGTACTAGAAATGTTCAAATACGATTCTTCTTTTGATTCACAAAGAATGTCATTATGGTTCATAATTTTTCAAGGAAAGGTTCATTAAAAACCATAAAACGGTTCATGTAAATTAAGGCAAATGCATGTGTTGAGGCATTTTGTCGAACACATGGTGGGCAACCTGACAAGCATACCCTTTCAACCTCTCTATTCAATCGAAATTGTCAATTTGCAATGTAAAAGGCATAAACAATCTACAAAAGAAACGTAAAAGCTATGTGTGAAGCAACATGAAACACACAATGAGTACTATAAATGGGCAAATACGATTATTCTTTTAGTTCACAAAGAATGTCATTATGGTTCATAAATTTTCAAGAAAAGGTTCATTGAAAGCCATAAAACGGTTCATGTAAATTAAGACACGTGTGTTGAGGCATTTTGTCGAACACATGGTTGGCAACAAAGACAAGAATGAACTTTTGCCATAGTTATTCAATCGAAACCATCAAAATTGAGTTGTTCATGTTGCCATAACCTTTCGACAATGCAAATGTAACGAGTTCACACAAAAGAGAGCAGATTAAAGCGAAAACATCCATAGATTAAAGAGTTTCACAATTACAAGCACAATTGATAGAAGTTTACAAAAAAAAAAAACAAGTTTCAAAATTTGAAATCATCTACCTAAATCCATAAGAAGGAAATTGGAGGTCAAAGGAATCAGATTAAATTGTGTTGGACAAGGGAATTGAAGGGAATTGTGTTGGAGAACAACAATGGATGAACTTGGGGAAGAACAATGGATGAATGACGATTTTCGTAGGAGAACGATTGATAAAGTTGGGAATGAACGAAGCAGAGGGCCGATCAAAGGAGGATTAGGAGTTGAAAAAGACAAAAAATGTCCCTTACATATAAAAGGGGCTTAAAAAAATGGAGGCAATCCGGGCAATTGAATTCTGGATATCTAGCGGATGAGATTTGATCTCATTTTACATTTTAAGGGTTGATCTCACCTGATCCCCTTTCTTATATTGTACAATTATATTAATTAATGTTCGTATTTTATATTTTTAATAAATTCTCAATGAAAAACTAACATCTGTATCTCAATCAAATTAGACGGTCTAGTTAAACATTATTCCATTTCAAATAATTTTTATTTTTGATCTGATTCAGGTGTCGGTTAATTTAGTGTGTAAGATGATCTGTTGACAAATGACAAGTATACAATAAGCCTGTAAGTTTTTTACTTGGAAATATGAATTTGAATAACTTGAATATTATAATATGAGAAAGAGTCATGTAGAAAGGATTGTTGTGTTGAGAAATAGGAATAGATCTCCACCGTCCGATCTAACGGATCCAATGGCTCAGATTTAATCAAATTTAACAAAAAATCCCCCCCCCCCGCGCGTCCTTTGTGGAGCCCCCATAAAACTGTATTTTCGGAATTAATTTTTTCATTTCACATTTTCACACTCTCTCTCCTCCCGAACTCTCTCTCTTGCAGAACCGCTCCCGACTTCGTCTCCCCTCAAATCTTCACGGTTTTCGCTCGATTTTTCGCTCGTTTCCTGCATTCAAACTGCGATCTCTACACTCAACAATGGTGAGATCGAAGTCGTCTCCCTCAAACACGCGAGGTATGCTCAATTCGAAACCCTAGGTTTCGGTTTTTTTGATTTTAGCTTGTTTCGAACTCTAATTTTTTGATTTTGTGCAATTTCGCTTGTTTTTGCTTGGATTTTCCGTCCAATTGTGTGCTGATTGAGCCGGATCTGGTTGATTTACAAGTGCATACAGCTGGTGCGACAGCCCTAGGCTCTCGAGAGGCCCGTACTTGTGGATCACGACGGCGTGCTCGGTGGATTCGCTAGTGTTCTTTTCGCTCAAGGCCGAAGTGGACAAGATCTATAGAGTGCGGATCCGAGCTCCTCGTGGCCGGATCTAACCGAGGCGGTGCTCTCATGTGCGCTCTGCCTCTCGTCGCCGGATCTGGCCGGATCTAGTTCAATCCACAATCGTAATTGCACAATCCACGATCGTAATTGCACAATCCACGATCGTAATTGCACAATCCACGATCGTAATTGCACAATCCACGATCGTAATTGCACAATCCACGATCTAGTTCAGTTTTTGAGCGAGTTCTCCGGGATTCTCGTGCGACTCTGCTCTTCAGGTGACGTATACTGTTAGGGGAAGCGACCGTGTTCAGGCTGTTGGTGTGGACCGCAAGAAAGTTCTCGAGACCACCATTACTGCTGGGAGAGCTTCATTGTGCCGAGGTTCTTTGTAGTGTCCAAGATTGCCGATCCTTGTGGGATGGAGTGGTTCTCCATCATCTCCACTTCAGAGTATGAAATCGCCTTCTTCTCTCTTCTTAACTTTCAATTGTTTCATAACTTTATTTCAAAATTCAGATTTGCTGATGTATGTATGTATGTTTGGTATTGTTGTAGCCCCCATCTTTACACATCTGGCTGGAAGGACATCTGCGTGGAAGGCACTTTCTGGTGAAATTTTGCAGGTTGCGTTCAATGGGAGGAAGATCAGTAATGGTAGGCATCTCCATTTTTGATACTACCGTGCAAGCTCCATTTTTGTACAATCCAGTTCATACATTGATGTAGCAGCTCTTTGTTGACTATTTCTTGTTGACAATTGTTTCATAGTAGTTCATACATTGAGTTGAAAAGTGTAGATGAAATGGTAGGCATCTGATTTAATGTCTGTTTTGAATGATCGGTTTTGTTGTTGAATGTGTGATGAATAAGCTGGGATTTCTGTTTGAATTCAATGGATTAATGATATTGTACAATTTCCTGATTTTTGTTATGGGTAAAATCACTTCCAAGAGTGTGGACATTAATCCTTATGTGCAAACAGAGTGATTTTATCATAGTGAATTTGGTGTGATTGAATTCCGACCTTCAATTAGGTGTTGTAATGGAGTGATTTTCTTCATTGGCATTTTTAGGTTACTCGTTTGTCAAATTGACCATAGAGTTGTACAAATTTGACCATTGAGTTGAACAAATTTGGCCATTGAGTTGCACAAATTTGACCATTGAGTTGTACAAATATTGATGAATAAATTGACCATAGAATTCAACACATTGGCAATAGAGTTGAACAAATATGAATGAACAAATTGACCATTGAGTTGCACAAACTTGACCATTGAGTTGCACAAATTTGACCATTGAGTTGCACAAACTTGACCATTGAGTTGCACAAATTTGACCATTGAGTTGCACAAATATTGATGAACAAATTGACCATAAAATTCAACACATTGGCAATAGAGTTGAACAAATATGAATGAACAAATTGACCATTGAGTTGCACAAACGTGACCATTGAGTTGCACAAACTTGACCATTGAGTTGCATAAACGAAAAAAATTAAAAAAAATCGAAAAAAACGAAAAAAACGGAAAAACGCGTATAATTCGCTTATAATACGCGAATTATTCGCGTATTAAAAACGCGTATAAAACGCGAACAATACGCGAATTATATGCGTATTATACTCGAATTATTCGCCTGTGTGGCTTGTTGGGCTGTTTTCCCTCCGCGTGATGGACGACCGAGATTCATTCCTATTTCCTACTATAATAATCATTCCTACCGGATCCGGACCCTAATATAATATAGTTATATATTATTATTTGAATATAACACAAAAATCGACTTTTTTTACCATTGACGAACCTAAACCCGAATCCGGAACCATATGATGAGCCAACCAGTTTAAAGATACAATAGTGTTATGTAGGGTTGAGACTTTGTACTCGTGGATCTGAAAAACCAAATCGAACAGCACATTTTAGTTCGGTTCGGATTGGTTATTGGCAATTTGTATATACAAAAATTTTGCTTCGGTACAAGTTTACATTTTTATAAAAAAAACCCGAAAAAACCAAAATAACCGAAATTATAGATTTAATTAAAAAATACTCCATTCGTTTTAAATTATATGACCATATGCTCACTTTTTCTTGTTTCATAATACTTGTCCATTTCATATTTTTTTTCCTTTTCTTTCCCTTTATACCCCTAAAAAAATATAAAAATAACATTTTTTTCTTAATATATGTACAATGTTCAAATGGTCATGTATTTTGAACGGGTGAGTATTACTTTACACGGTAGAGTCGGGCCTCTGATGGGATTTCAGATGAATCTCTCTCAACCCTAGCTGCCACCCTCCGTCCTTGCCGGAGTCGCCGCCTTGCGCCTGCTCGTCGTCGTCGAACACTCCTCGGCTCCTCGCTGCCTCGTACCGCCTCGCACCTCCTCGTCCTCTCTTCTTTGGCGGGGCTAAACCTCGCTTCCCCTATTTCCTCTCTTCTTTCGCGGCGGCTACGGCTTTCGCGACTAAGGTTCCAGCTCCTTCCCTCTTCTCCTCTTTGCGATTGCTTCTTCGCTATTCTATCATCACATGCTCTTCTTTTGATTCTTATGTGTTGCGATTGTCAATGTTTTCATCTGTATCAGAGTGTGTATGCTCTCGATTTGACTAGAGCTTTTAAGTTTTCTATAGATTTCGATTTCGTACATGTATAGATCTGGTTTTTTTTTGCTCAATTATAATAGATACTTCTGTTATAATTGACTGATGACTCTACTGAATGGCTGTGCTTTTGAATTCAATACTGAATTGTGTGGAAAGAACTCAATTGTCTACTGAATGGCAGTTTTTTTGGGCTGTAAAACACATCTTTATACACAAATATTCTGTCTTCTTTGTCTGTGCACACACTAGGCTGGCTCCAAATTGTTCCAAAAATTTTCTTTCTATGCTTTGTAATCCCTTGTAGTATATGGGAGGACTACCATCTTCTCTTTCATACTATGCCCTTGCCATTTGCCTGCCTCTTGGTACATATTCAATCTTTGTAATTCATTTTATGAAACAATTGAATCAGGCTTGTGGAAATAAAGATTCTATGTTAAAAATCTGGTGTAGTTAGGTAAGAATTCTATTCAAAAGAAAACAATCCTTGATACAATTATTCAAAATAATTTTGTTTGTTAATTTTTTTTTAATACCTATAGGTTGATACTTGCTTGATTGCTTGAGCCGTCGGTGCCGTCGCTACCACCACAAGCTAAACAATGGCGACTCTGCTAACACTGCCTTCCAAGCCCACCTTGTCATACAACAGCCTCTCCTCCTTCTCCTCAAACGCCGATGATCTATCCCTTTCCCTCTCGTCGCTGTCCCTCCACCGCTCCAACAAACCTCAAACCCTGACGATTCGGATGGGCGGCGGCCCGCGAACCTATCCAGGCGGCGTGAGCAAGTGGCAGTGGAAGCGGATGCAAAAGAAGAAGGCCACGCAACTGCTCAAGGCCCGGCTCATGCGCGAGCGCCAGATCTACGAGCTGCGGAAGCGTGCCGAGCTCAAAGCAGCCGTCTCTGAGCTGGAGCGGCCCTGGGAGGTCGTCCAACAGGCCGCCCCCAACTTGTTCTCCGTCGGCGCCGACGAGCAGCTTAAGGTCCTGGCCGACCGCTTCCAGAGGCCCGGCGGCTTCGACCTCTGGACCCACAAGGATGGGCCGCAGCTCTTCCAGGCCCCCGATGCCTTGCCCACCTCTAGGTTCCTCCCCGAGGGGGTTGTGCATAGCATTAAGCCCTATGGCAGGCTTGATTTGGGTAGTGACCACATTGGTATGAGTGTGGAAGGAGGAGGCTCGGATTCGGATTCGAATTCTAGGGTTCCAAGTGGTCAGAGGAACTTGGATGAAAAGCGGAGTGGCCGTCAACGTGGTCGGAAATTTAGAGACACAGAGGGTAGCCATGTGCAGAGGTCCTCTTCCTTCGATTCGAGAGTTTCCAGAAGTGGTGACCGGGGCAACTTGGATAAAAAGGATTCTTCTGGCAGTCGAGGTGATGCTGAAGATCTCAGCAACAGCAAGACTGGGAGCACAAGGAGCGTGGGATCAAAGGAACTTGCAAACCCCATCAGACTTCCCAAGTGGAGACGATCGGCTTCTAGTACTAGACAACGGAGGAGCAGTTCCGAGAGCGGGCAAATCGACCCTGGTAGGCTGGAGGAGACTAGGAGGAGGAATGAAGGCCTCTATGACTTGAGCTTACAGACAGATGGGAGTTACAGCTTGGGTTCCAGTTCATAGCTGTGCCCAAGTTGGTACATCCCATCTTCTTTCATCACCCGGGTGATTTGAGCCTTGTTCGTAAGTATTCTGTATACATGCTTTGTACATGGTGTGTGTATGTAATGAATGTGTGATAGTTCCAAGTCTTGTACATGGCGTGTGTATGTATCGTGGCATTTTCTGTTCTCTTATATGATTTGACATTTGAAGAGCCTGTTGATCCATAACGTACTATCTAGAGTATTGCTACTAAAAGATACAAAACCCAAAAATGATTAATGTCATAATGTTAAGATTCCAGAACAGCCCAAACCACTTAAGACTTATTTTAGGAGACCGAAAAATCAGCAATCAGCTATCTTTTTTTTTTTTTTTTTTTGATCAAAACAGCAAGATATATTACTCCAATCTCAAATCGTTCAAAGACAAGGCAAGCAAATCAGAAGGGAAAATAAAAGCATCCAAATACAAAGCAACACCAAAAGAGCTATGACCTGCAAGCCAGTGGGCAACTGAATTCCCATCCCTACGAACATATGACCAATAACAATCAGAAAAAGAACCTCCCCACTCCAAAATTTTTGAGACCAACACTCCAATAGCAGAACGCGGCACCACTTTCTTCCTCAATTTGGACACCAAGGATAAACAGTCAGACTCCACAATAACTCTTGAAAAATTCTGCTTAGCAGCCAGCTCAATCCCCCAAAGCATAGCTTCTGCCTCTGCAACTTCCGGCTCCGTTCCAAATTGAATCGCCTTCGAGCCAAAGAAAAGAATCTCGCCGCCGGAATCTCTACCAACCACACCCACTGAGCAAAGATCACCCACCACTGCAGCATCACAGTTTACTTTCACCACATCAGCAGGTGGCTTACTCCATCTAGCAGCCTCAGCACGTTGAGAGTGAAGATTCAGGGCAGGGATTGAGTCAGAAATACCCTGTCTAAGCTGTAAACAATGGTCCAACACATCCGAAGCCTCCCGCACAGCACCAGCAAAGACACGCCTATTTTTGTTACTCCAAATCTCCGAGCATAGCAACGCCCAGAGCTGCAGATCAGCCTCCGAGAGAAGTTGAAACACCCGCCCCGCCCAATCCTCGAAATCGGAAACACCCTTCCCAGAAACCTTGATTTTTGGAACCAGCTATCTAAGACTCAGTAAATTGCTTAGTAATTATCTTTGTAATAAATCTCTATGGTCTAGCATATTTTCCTAATTTCTTGCTATAAGAATTACTCCATCCGTTAAGAAATACTTGTCGTTTTAGGTTGATTGAATTGTTAAATACTTGTCATTTCAGATGTTTTAACACCATTTTTCCAATATTATCCCCGTTAATTAAAAAAAATTACTTAAATCTATATTAGAAAATAAAAGATCTTCCTTAAATTGAGGGTGTTTAAGTCAAATCATTTGATTTCTTAATTTTTAAGACAAACCCTAAAACGACATCTATTTCTTAACGGAGAGAGTATCTACTAGGAGCAATTATGCGGATTAGGCTTTGGGCCAGTGCTTATATAAGGTGGTAACCATAAGCTTTGTAATCATCAAAAAAGAATAATTCAATATAGAGTACTACATTCCTCTTTGGAGATTGTCCTTTGAGTGGTTCCTTTCATTTTGGTATCAGAGCCATCGATCCAATTGTGAATACCCGCTCCAATTCCGCTAACGGTCAGCAAAACACCAGTCCACAAAACAGTAACCAACAACACGACGACCCCCCACCTTCCACAAGTCACACCCCTACACCGGAGATTATGAACGATCTCGCCGCTCTCATAAAAACCCTCTCTGCCCAATTATCAGCCAACGAATTGCCTCAAGTTCGTCATGGTAGGGCGCAGATGCCAAGAGGACATGCGTTCAATCATCAACGACCAAGATACTGGGAGGAACATGTCGAGGAGGACGACCACTATCGCAATCACTACAACAACTACCATCCAAGGGCGAAAATCGACTTCCCAAAATTTGATGGTGGCGATCCACGGGGGTGGATCCTCAAAGCCAAAAACTACTTTCGGTATTTCCAAATTCCGGATAACATGAAGGTGGAGGTCGCTGCAATGCACCTCGAAGGCGATACCCTCAACCTTTACGCGTGTAGGATCGACGTGTTATAATACAGACCCTGATCATACGGGGGATCAAAGAACTGAACAGCGATACCAAAGGGAGTTGGTTCAGGTGGTAAGCGGCCTGCTCCACATCCACGAGGTCTGGGGTTCAACTCCGGTGGATGTCAAAAAAATTCTCTTTGGGAGACTCACCCACCAAAGCCAGGTGCGCGACCCGGGTCGAGCTGGATGTAGCCAAGACGAAGCTCTGGTGAACCAGTGGGCAACCGAAAAAAAGAACTGGATAGCGAAGCAAACAAGAAACAAGTAGCAAGCAGAATACTGATCCTTAGCAGGGATCAATCTATCACGAAACGAAAACAACACACATTAAGGACACAATATTTAGAGAGGAAACCCAAAGCAATCAACTAGTCACTTTACTAAAACCTCTACTTTCCTTGAAAGGATTTTCAATGGCTTACTTACTTTTTTATTAATTATCACGAACTACAACGGCAAGTTAAGGTACCAACGTAAACTAGATTCCTCCTAGAATACTCTTCTAACTTCTATCCCTTAGAACGTATAAGCAACTCAAAGTAGACAAACTGTACCTCAGAAACCTGACCTCTCAAGCTTCAAGAGATTCGAGTCCTTCTTCAGCTACTGCAAGTGTGTCTGCTGCAACTGATTCCTGAGACTGTGCAGATCGTTGATCCTCTGAACAACGATGATGAAGCTCTTCTCTTAGAACTCCAATGGCTGGTTAAGAAGCTTCCAAAACTCCTTAAAGTCGCCACCTTTCTTCTCCAACACGAAATCTCCTTTTCTCTTTAGTAGAAGCACTCCAAGCGGGTAATTTCCAACCTTAGAAAACCCTAAACTCTATCCCAATTTATAATATACGATTAGGTCTGATATGATATTATTTTCTTACCATAAAATGATATCTTTCCACCTAATAATTAAACATACACGGATTTACACAATAAAATCTTCAACAAGATCTTCTATCATATCTTCTTGACTCCTTGGGCTCCAAGTAATGACCAAATCATTGAGATATGCTTCCCATAATTATTATCACCCTTTTAAGGATAATAACTACTCCTTCCAGTTGTAGATACACGTCCTTAATGAAGGAATCACGCTCCTTCTTTAAATAGATCTCTATCACGTGGTTGGCTGGTACATTGATCCCTCTAGGACCAATCTCTCTTTCTGCTCTTGTTCTCATTGCACCTGTTTTCTCCTGAAACACTTGGGCAAAACTCAAACCATTAAATCTTATGGTGTTTATCATCATCAAAACTCATGTGACTTGTCTGATTGATCCCGAGGGAACATCAGCCCAACACAATCATATACCAAAACTTAAGACAAACAAACTCACAAAATTGTCACCCCCACGATCTCATGGAAGAGATCAAGAAAAGGTTGACCAAAGAAGAATTGATATTTGCAATCTACTTATGGTGGAGCGTCATGTATATCTGCAATAAAAATGTTTTTGAAGGGGTGACCCAAAATTAGAATCTTTCTAATACCATAATGGAACTCACTAAAAAATATTTAGGTGAATGGAATTAGGCTAATTTGTTTGAGAGGGAAAATAACAGTGATAACACACACCAATCCGCGGTCATAAGGAAAACAGCTAAATGGGCTAAACCACTCAATAATTATGTCAAACTAAATTTTGATGGTGTAGTCAATTCTCATGGTGCTGCGTCTTTTGGCTTTCTTATCAGGGATGCTGGAGGTCAACCGGTGTCATTGGATGGTGGCTTT
Organism: Polygonum maritimum; assembly: GCA_963924305.1. Lineage (NCBI taxonomy): Eukaryota > Viridiplantae > Streptophyta > Magnoliopsida > Caryophyllales > Polygonaceae > Polygonum > Polygonum maritimum. The sequence continues at coordinate 44,760,132 of OZ002728.1, forward strand.
CTCGGACAACGGTCCGTGCTGCAGTCCGAAGCTCTGGCTTTTCGGCAGGGGATCCTCGAAGCTCTTCACTGTGGCTTCCCCCACATGTTCATTGAAGGTGACAACGTGCAGATTGTCCATGTAGTGTTGGGTGACTGGATCTACCCTTGGGAGGTGGAGCTCATTAGTTTGTACAGACATTCAATCGTTACTCAGACAGTTCCGAAGTTGGCACATTTCCCCTGTCTTCAGAGAGGCCAATTCGATTGTTGACTACGTTGCTGACTCGTTTAGACATGCCACGTCCCATTCGCTAGAGTCCAATCCGGCCGGTCCTTTGTGGCTTCATCTGCAAGGATGTTCTCGGATAACACCCGTTTGTTGGGTCTAGCTTAATTTTCTTTCCTTATAAAAAAGGAGACTAGGACAGCTTTAATAATTTATAAGCAATATTGCAATTAACATTAATGTATAAATCATAATTATAAAAACCAAGCTTTATGGGTGCACGTAACACCAAGCTTTATGTAGTTGTAGTCTGGTAGATATAGACGGAGGTAGAAATCCAAATCAGGGTGGGGGTCTTGTAACATGAGATATTTGAACCCTCAACCTCACTATTTTATGGTGGCCTTATACCATTTAGGCTAGATATTCATCTTAACAATTAACACTATTAATTTGTTTTTATTATGTCCGGTTGTAGAGATATGAGAATTATAAAAGACAAACTTTATCATTTATAAATATGGATAATGTTAGCTTATCAATAGCATCCTACAATCACTAGCGGAACTAGCTTATGTCCAGTGGGGGCCACTGGGATTTAAAAAAAATAATTATTATATTTGTAAAAACGTGTAAAGGCATGTGTTGCTACTCATTCAATTGTAAAGCATGGGTAACTATAATATTTTTTGGTAAAATTTACTTGAAATCATACTTAAATCTGTGAAAAGTTCTAGTTTTTTGGTAATATTTTTTGGTAACTATAATGTGTTGCCGAACCTATTGATGTTAAAAACTTAATAGTGTTAGTCATATGCTTTGTGTTATCTAGACTACGAATTTCCAAAATGGATACTTTTTGTTTCAGGATATATGAAGAGATTTTTTCAACTATCGGGAGTTCACGTAATGTAGAGTTCTAGCTCTAATCTTGGTCGTGATCTATCAAGTATCTTGAGTGTGTTTAGTGTTGATCCGCCTAAAATAGAAAATGTGTAGTGTTGAGGTTGTCGTTGAACTTGACGATTTGCTTGCTAATACATGATTAATTAAGGAGAAATACATTTGATTATGATGTGAAACTGTGAAAGATACACAAAAGGTTAGACGATTATTTACAAAAGAGGCTTTGTCAACATAGAAATCATGTTTTTCTTGTGACTTTATTTGGAACTCAAAATCGTAGATTTGTTCCCGCGCCGGTTGGTTCAATGATTACAACTCTTTGTTAGAATATAGTATATCAAAAGATGTTGTATTCTGCTTACCTTGTTATCTCTTCAAAACCGATAATGTAATTTCAGTACTTTATATATTTAGCCCCCTCTGAGATCCTGATTCCGCCACTGTCTACAATTGTATAGTTTGGGGAAATAAGACGATATATTAAAATCGCACATAGTAATGCATTAATGCATTGTACAAATCCAAAATGGACCCTTTGAATAGTGTTCGAGCCTTTTTCATATTTGATAATTTTATGAATCAACAATTGCCATCACTCTCCCTAAGGGCCGGTTTGTTGTTACATCTCTATCAAGGAAATTACTATATATTTCTTTCGATCTCTATTTTTCTTATTCGTTGCTCTTGCTTTCAATCATTGGCATTGCATTTCATTTTTCCTACTTATGTTTAGAACATTAAAAATATAACCATAAAATCTATAATATTCATTAATTATTATCAAACCAAGAAGAGGAGACTTTCACCACACAAATTAATACAATTTTTTGAAAAAGATAGCTAGATATGGTCTAGAGCTTACAATCCAATTCTAGCTACCATTACCAATCACCCCCAGATTTAAATGTACACCAATAATGAAAGATTTGACAAGACTGTGTTATTAAATTTCATAACAGAGGCATTACATATATAGAGCATATACTCCTTCCTCTCCAAGATAACTACCTGTCCTAGAAGATAGAGTTTCTGTATAAGATATAGAAAAGACACAAATCAGTTTATCTAATCTATCTTGACTAATCTAATCCATCTTGACTAATAGCCCCCCGCAAGATGATGGTCGAGATGCGACCAACAGCTTGGAACGGACTGAAGTGAACGCGTGTCCCGTAAGAGCTTTGGTGAAGATGTCGGCAATTTGATCGGTTGCGGAAACATGACGAATCGCCAGGAAAAAGACAGATCCGGCAACTGTCAAAGCCAATGCTGATCCGGCAACCCTAACCGAGAAACTTGTTGCCTACTCTTCTCGTGCACAAACATCCTATGATCTTTGGTTCATGTTCTCTTCCATGTTTAAATCCCAAACTAAGGCTCGTTTGGCTCCAATCAACCCTAACCGAGAAACTTGTTGCCTACTCTTCTCGTGCACAAACATCCTATGATCTTTGGTTCATGTTCTCTTCCATGTTTAAATCCCAAACTAAGGCTCGTTTAATGCAGTTGAAAAGTGAAGAATTGGGTTTTGGAAGAATGGCCTGATTTCTATTACGTATTTACAAAGCTTATATAGTTACACATACAGATGGGGCCAACACAAATTTGCTCCCCAATATATAATTTATCTATCTTAATATATCTATATGCTAATACTCCCCCTCAAGTTGGAGCATGGAGATCTAGAATGCCCAACTTGCGAAGAAGAAGCTGGAATTGTTGTCGACCCAAAGGCTTTGTAAAGATGTCAGCAGGCTGATCTGAAGTCCGAATATGAGAAGCAACAATCGTGCCATTTTGTATCTGATCTCGGATAAAGTGACAATCAATCTCAATGTGTTTAGTGCGCTCATGAAAGACAGGGTTTGCTGCAATATGTAAAGCTGCTTGGCTATCACAATAGAGTCGCATCGGTGTAGAGTGATGCACACCAAGAGACCGAAGAAGCGACTTAAGCCATAATAACTCAGCGCAAGCGGATGCCATGGAGCGATATTCAGCCTCAGCAGATGAACGAGATACGGTGTGTTGTTTCTTTGTCTTCCAAGAAATTGGTGACTGACCCAAGGAGACAAAGAAGCCAGTAATAGAGCGACGAGATATGGGGCAAGCAGCCTAATCAAAGTCGCAATAGGCAAATACCTGTAATGAGCTCGAGGCAGAGAGTAATAAACTTTGTCCAGGATGACTCTTGAGGTACCGTAGTACATGAAGAGAGGCATGCCAGTGATCGATCCGAGGAGCTTGAAGAAACTGGGCTAAAGTGTGCACTGCAAAGCTAATCTCTGGACGAGTGATAGTCAAATAAATAAGACGACCAACGAGATGCCGATAACGATCGGGCTGATCAAGCAAAGGACTCGTGGAAGTGGCGAGTGAATGATTCTGTTCCATGGGGAACTCACATGGTTTTCCGGCAAGTAGTCCCGTTTCAGCAAGAATATCAAGTGCATATTTCCGCTGAGAGAGAAAAATTCCCTTAGAAGAGCAAGCAACCTCAATGCCAAGAAAATACTTGAGAACCCCCAGATCTTTCATATAGAAGCAAGAGCTAAGATATGCCTTAAAACGAGAGATGGAAGAAGAGTCATTGCCAGCAATAATCATGTCGTCAACGTAGACGAGAACATGCAGAGAGATATGAGCCCGAGAATAAACAAATAGAGAGTAATCAGCATGACTCTGATGAAAACCAAACGCCCGTAAGGCTGATGCAAATTTAGAGAACCAGTTACGAGGAGCCTGTCGAAGGCCATAGAGAGACTTTTGAAGGCGACAGACCTGTCCTGGACGAACTGTGAGATACCCAGGAGGGGGTTTCATGTAAACCTCCTCGTCAAGATCACCGTGTAAGAAGGCATTGTGAACATCCATTTGATGGAGCTCCCAACCCTTAATAGCAGCTACAGATAGAAAGACACGAACAGTGACCATTTTAGCAACAGGAGCAAATGTTTCATTATAGTCAATTCCCTCTACCTGACGATTGCCAAGCACCACAAGTCGAGCTTTATGTCGCTCAACCGACCCATCTGATCGGTATTTAATACGGTACACCCATTTACAGCCAATGGCTGTTTTATTAGCAGGAAGATCAGAAAGCACCCATGTATTATTGCGCTCAAGTGCTGAAATTTCGGACGCCATAGCGACACGCCAAACCGAGTTTCTAGCAGCCTCAGAGAAAGAGTTAGGCTCATGACCCGATGTTACCGCTGACAGAAAACGAGTGTGCATATCTGAAAAGTTAGTGCAGGAAACAAAAGCTGCTATAGGATAGGGTGTACCTGAGGATGTCGATGTGGAGACAGGTGGTGGTGATGTAGGAGGGGGGTCAATGGCTCGAGTAGTACTGTAAATAAAGTCCTGAAGGCGAGCTGGAGGCCGACGAATGCGAGAGCTTTGCTGAACAGGGGCTGGTGCCGGAGGACTCCCCCTGTCCGTGGGCGGCACTGTGGGAGAAACAGCCGGTAGCGACGGCAAGTCCAGTGTCTCATCGTCATAAATGGTCGGAGAGACATCGACAACGGTAGATTCAGAAACCGAGGGAGATGGGCTGTGAAATGGAAACTGCTGCTCATAAAAGATCACATCTCGACTAATAAAAATCTCTTTTGTCTCCAAGTCAAGAAGACGCCAACCTCGCTTAGTATTAGGGTAGCCGAGAAAAGCACATTTTCGACCCCTTGGACCGAATTTGTTGCGATCCCGAGGAAGCTTAGAGGCATAACAGAGGCCGCCAAAGACCCGGATGTAATTATAGTTAGGAGAGCGATGATGAATGAGCTCATAGGGTGTCCGTCCATCTAATAGTTGAGAAGGCGTCCTGTTGATGAGATAGCATGCTGTAAGAACGCACTCACCCCAATAGTCAAGCGGGAGGCTAGCCTGAAAGCGAAGAGCTCGTGCTACGTTCAGAAGGTGGCGGTGTTTGCGCTCTACACGCCCGTTTTGTTGAGGCGTATAGGTGCAAGAGTTTTCGAACCAAATTCCCTTGTCAGCAAAGAATGGTATGAGAGGCATGAATTCAGTGCCATTATCTGCACACACACACTTAATCTGCTTGGAATACTGCGTTTGGACCATGGCGAAAAACTGAACAAGGAGCTTAGCTGTTTCAGATTTAGATTTCATTAAATAGACCCATACTGCTCGAGAGTAATCATCAACAATGGTCAGAAAATAAGAAGCACCAGAGGTAGAAGCAGTACTGTAAGGACCCCAGACATCACAATGTAATAAATCAAAAACTGAAGCCGCTTTATTAGAACTGAGTGGAAATGATTGTCTAGTCTGTTTCGCTTTAAAACAAGCATCACATGGGTCATAACTAGAAGAAAAAGTAGTGTCACTAAGCATAGGCAAAAACTTTAACATAGAGAGAGCCGGATGTCCAAGACGCTGATGCCATAACACTGGTGGCGAGAAAACAGCAGACGGAGATGAGCACGCATTGACGGCAGCAAGCGCTTGAAGCCAGTAGACCCCTCCCCTTTGTTCACCCGCTCCAATCACCATCCTCGAATTTAGATCCTGTAAGACACACATCCGACTAGTCAGGGTAACAACACAATCAAGATCAGCTGTAAGTTGAGCAAAAGATAGCAAATTGCAAGTGAGGCCGGGAATATGTAAGACGTGTGGAACACGTAATGAGCCAAAAAACAAAGAGCCGGCTGTCTCAGCTGTAGCAACATTGCCATTCGGCAACAGTATAGTAATAGGATTAATTGGGGAGACATCCTGTAACAGCTGTAACTCTCCGGTCATGTGATAAGACGCGCCTGTATCAAGAATCCAAGGGCGAGAGATCTTACCGGAAGCACCATTAGCAGCGGAAGAATTCAAGGATGCGAAAAGCTGAACCATAGACGCCCATTGCTCGTTGGTGAGAGAAGAACCTAGAGCTTGGCGATCCTTGGACGATGGCTGGAAGGAGGATGATCCATTCGGCGCGGGCTGCTGAGCAGCGTTGGCGACGCCGGAAGAACCACGACCACGACCATTGGAGTGTCCACGGTCTGTATTTGAATCAGAGGAGGAGCCGGCATTATGCCCTTTGCTGTTTTGTGGCGAACCACGGCCAGCCCCTCGGCGTTCATAAAACCAGTCCGGGAACCCATGTAGTTTGAAACACATGGAGACATCATGTCCCGACCGATTACAGTGTGTGCAATTGAGAAGCTTCTTTTGTTCAGGGGTAAGCATGGATGTCTTAGAAGCGCCAGAAGATTGCTGAGACGAGCGGGCTGCAAAGGCGAGATTCTTGGATGGCGAGTCTCGATCCTTGATGATAGATTGCTGGTGCTCCTCAGACACAACAGTAGAGTAGACCTTGTCCAGGTTAGGAAGAGGGTCCTGCGCCATAAGATGAGAACGAACGGTGCCGTAGACGGCGTCGTCAAGTCCCATCAAAAATTGGTGTGTACGTTCAATCTCCCGAGCATTACTTATTCTGGTGGTTATTCCACACTTGCAATTGGTGCAATCACAAGTTTCAAGTGGGACGTACATGGCAAGTTCTTCCCATAGTTTCTTCAATGTACCATAGTAAGCAGCGATTGATTGGCCTTTTTGACGACAATTAGCAATGTCGAATCGCAATTGTAAGATACGGGGACCATTGCCGACACTGAACCGCTGCTGAAGATCGTCCCATAATTCACGAGCTGTAGCAGAGTACGTGATGGAGGACCGAAGAGGCGGGTCCATCGATTGTACAAGCCATCCAATAAGCATAGAGTTGACGGAGACCCAGTACTCGGCATTAGGAGAATCAGCCGCGGGTCCCTGGATTGAACCGTCAATGAATCCAACCTTGCGTTTGGCACTCAGGGCGTTCCGCATTGCGATCGCCCATTCTTGATAATTATCGCCCTTGAGAACGATGGGGCAAATCGTCAAGCCGGGATGGTTCGACGGGTGGAGATAGTAGGGAGAGTTGATCTTTGGAGTAGACGGGGCAGCAGATTGCGCTGCAAGGAACGCCTACTGAAAGGCTTGTTGGGTGGCGGCCAATTGGGCAGCCTGTTGCTGGGCAGCGGCAGCGGCCGCGGCGGCTTGCTGGGCGGCGGAAGAATCCTCGGGGTTCACCATGGTGGCGGTGAGGACAGGCGAGAATCAACCTGGGCTGAAAAAAAAAAAAGGTTTAGGGTTGTGGTTTAGATCGAACGCTCCGATACCATGAAGAATTGGGTTTTGGAAGAATGGCCTGATTTCTATTACGTATTTACAAAGCTTATATAGTTACACGTACAGATGGGGCCAACACAAATTTGCTCCCCAATATATAATTTATCTATCTTAATATATCTATATGCTAATAAAAAGCCAACTTCAAAACCTCACAAAAGGTTCTCTTTCGATGATGGATTACATCGAAAAGAAACGATCTATTGTCGACTCTCTCGCTGAATGTGGTTATATGGTCAGCGACGATGACATTGTTGCTTGCATTGTCAATGGTCTTGATTCAAATTATGGTCCTTTTCGCACATCTTTGAATGTTCGGGTCGAAGACGTCAATCCCGACGAACTAACAGGCTTACTTTTACAAGAAGAAGAAAAGCTTGATAGTGATTCTAAACACCTTGCCTCCACTATATCTTCACCAGCTTCTCCCTTGGTGTCCAATCCTCCTTCGGCAAACGCAATATCCTCAGGCACTGATCGCTCGTCGTCAGGTCGTGGTCGTGGCCGACAATCTTATTCTGACCGTGGACGTGGCCGTGGTTTTGGCAGAGGACGTGGTCGTGAATCTTACTCCTCTGATCAATCGTCCTACTACAACAACAACTACAACAACAACTCTTATAGTTCCAACGCCTACAACAACAACTCATCATCATCTTCCTATGGCAATCGTCTTGTTTGCCAAATATGTGACAGAATTGGCCATCTTGCATAGAATTGTTGGAACAGATTCGATACCTCCTTCAATTTTCCAACGGGTCCCAGTCCTAGCAAGCAAGCAAATCAGATCAATCCTTCTTCTATTGAGGCTCCTTGGTATGTTGATCCGGGCGCCTCTCATCATGTCACTGGCAACATGAAGAACCTCTCAATTCACTCCGAGTACGACGATATTGATCATCTTGCTCTTGGTGACGGTAAACCGATTCGTATTAGTCATACAGGATCTACTATTAAAATTAAACAATGTGCTTGTTGCTCCTGATATTTCCAAAAGTTTATTGAGTGCTTCTGCTCTTACCAAGGACAATAATGTGCTAATTGAACTTCATCCTACTTGTTGTTTTGTGAAGGATCCGCAGGGGCGCACAATCCTGAAGGGCATCGTTGAGAATGGACTTTACCGCTTGCCAACACACCCATCTCCCACAGCCCACCATGTCACCCTACAAGATTGGCATCGCCGTCTTGCTCATCCTAACTATACTATTTTAAAGCAATTAGTTTCAATTTTTAGCCTTCCTGTTTCAAATAGAAGTTTGTCTACCGTTTGTGAACCATGCCAATTTGGCAAAAGTCGTCGTTTACCCATAAATCATACTCATACCCTTAGTCCTTCACCTTTTGATCTTATTTATGCTGATGTATGGGGTCCTTCATCCACTTTATCTCTTTACGGAAACAAATACTTTGTTCAATTTGTTGATTATCATTCTAAATTTTGTTGGGTTTATTTTTTATCTCACAAATCTCACGTTCTTGCCACCTTTACCCTATTTCACAAGATGATACAAACCCAATTCAATAAAAACATCAAAAGCCTACAAACAGATGGGGGTGGCGAGTTCATAGCCTTGACCAAATACCTAGATGAACATGGGATTATCCATCGCATATCCTCTCCTCACACACCATCTCAAAACGGTGGAGTTGAACGACGTCATCATATTGTCCAAGAAAAAGGTCTTGCCCTCCTAGCTCAAGCCTCCTTACCCTTTACCTATTGGGAACATGCCTTTCACACGGCTGTCTACATATCCAATCGCACCATAACTCCTCTCCTTCACAATACCTCGCCCTACCACCGTCTCTACAACAAAGCACCGGATTACCATCGACTTCGCGTCTTCGGTTGCTTATGTTACCCTTATCTTCGGCCATACAACACCACAAAATTATCCTACCGCTCCCTTCCTTGTATATTTGTGGGTTACACATCCAAATACAAAGCTTATATGTGCCTTCACCTTCCAACCGGTCGCACTTATATTACTCCCCATGTGATCTTTGATGAGCAAACCTTCCCGTATTCAAATCTATCTTGACTAATAAATAATACTCCTTAATTAAGAAGTTAAGAGAGCAAATTGCCCAGTTTTAAATGTACACCAATTGTAGCTCATTGTATGTGACCCACATTGTCCTACCGGCAATTAATCGATTAAACCTTTTGGGTAGTACATAAAAGTTACCGATTCGACTCTATTTGAGTAGTACACTCAACCAAAAAAAAAATGTCATACATGGAGTTTTGGTTTAAAATTGAGAGGAAAATGATAGTAAGAATAGAAGCTCATTGAACTTTATATTAGGTTCATGTCTTGCCGTCTTGGACACATTTTTTATTTATTTTGGGGTTTATATTTGATGAACGGAAAATTTATAATTGTCATATTTTCATTTTTAATATGAGAATTAAATTAAAACTTAAATAATAATATTTTGGTATAAAATAAAAATAGTTCCTAAAAAATAGTTCTCATACATCACAATACATGTCCATAACATTTTACACATTTTCAAGAAAATTATGAAATATACTATCATATCCTTATTTATTATCTTATTTTTTACCTTATTAAAAATCACAGCTCGTACTCCATGTAATTAAGACGTGATGTGATTTTTAATTAAGATGACAATTTGCATCTTCAAGCATCCAATGGAACAAATATACTCCGTACGTAGTAATCAAGATGACAATTTGCATCTTCAAGCTTCCAATGGAACAAATATACTATCGTAGTAATTAAGATGACAATTTGCATACTATCGTCTATCTCTATCACGTCACGTCCTATTCAAGTAATAATATATTCATAATTACGAACATAAGTTGACCGAAAAATATATTAATTAAGATGACAATTTGCATGCTATCGTCTATCTCCATCACGTCCTATTCAAATCTAACAAGACTTATTGAGCATGTATATGATATACTATACTTTAGCAGCCTTTGGTTGACGTCTAAATCTCATTAACTTAATGAAGAAATGCGCAAAAAAGGAATAATGTCATCGCATTCATATGAATTCATTTAATTTGGTGGCTATATGTAGGTGTTCCAGCAAATGCCGTATTTAATTCTTCCATAAAATATCCGAACCGACCATGTGCCTTTTTTCATTGGATGGTTGAAGAATCAGGAGATTCATGAACGATTGTTTCAGCTTTTCCCTTTTTTTCTAAACTCTAATCTCTAACCTGCGTCGGTTGTATTCGTGCATCTACTCGAATGGTTAAATTATTAGGAATAGTATAGTACCTAGAGATCACTTCAACTTCACTAGATCTAGTGTTGAACTGAACGTAGTCAAAGACGAAACTCTAATGAACTAGCGAGCAAAAAAACAAAGAATGATGTCATATTGACTCATTGACCCTAGCCTTCGACCCTATTGGACTCGACCGGTCCGACCCGACCCGAACCGACCTGACTCAGCCAATGCAAGCATCCAGCCCCATAATTAAATATATTGACCTCTTTAACTCTCTTGCAAGTTGCATAACATGGCTATATTAAATACTGACTTTAATAGTAGTACTACTACAACAACACTCTTTTAAGTCTTTTTAATGCTGTAAATTTTTGGTGGATTCGAGCACGTAATTTTTTCATTTTTTTTCACGAAGGTATCATATTTTTCAGCCGAGCAATAAATTCATATGGAGTTACGTACGAGTAACTTAATCGATAGATAAAAAATACTACGGACTGTATTTTACATTTCATTGATAGACGAAAAAATTACGGAAATTTCGCCTGGTGCCCCTCAAATTTAGACAATTTCGTGTGGTACCCAACAAGATTTTAAATTTCACCTGGTAACCCTCACATTTCAAAAAACTCTGCAACATACCCCTTGCCGTTAACCTTGTAAAGAAACGTTAAATTGGCTTAAGTTAAAACGAACGCGTGCTTCCTTTCTTTTCTGGTTTTCGTCCTTGGACGACTTCTTCTCTTTATTTATTGATTTGTTCTCGTTCCATATCAATTCAGTCCCTCGTAATATTCTTACACCATTTCAATTCTATAAACCATCTTTAAATGGATGAGAATCTCCTGCCAGTTCTCTAATCTCCACAATTGGTTTTATTGGCTTTATACATGTACCAAGCAGCACACAAGTTAGCTACAACACAAGAAAAGAGCAAATCAACTGCAGAAGAAGGCCAATTTATTGGTAAAAGCAATTGTAGCTTGATTAGTTAACTAAGCTTGTTGAAACTCCGGTAAAAAGAGCTAGATATTAGTCAATTACGTGTTCTTCTTCCTATTCTCTGCCTTTCACATTCTAAGAAATTTCAATTGTAGATTCAAAACCACATTTGAGTCACTAAATTTTAAAACCCTAAAATTCATGAAATTGGATCTGTTAGCTTCAATCACCCTATAATTTGAAGATCTAAACTCTGTAAAATTGAGGATTTGAAGTACGCACGAGTCGCCCCAAAAGACCTCCTTCAAACACAGGCAAATCTTCACTCGTCACTCCCTCTGATAGTACGCACGAAGTCACCCCAAGACACCGCCCTTCACTTTTCCGGTCAGCATCGTCATCCTTCGTGTTAACTAAACCTTTCCTAGCTAGACCGTCCTTGAGCTTTATTGGAAGAGGAAATAATTTATCAAGGAGAAGCCATACGCCCATACGAAAAAAAAGGAAAGAGAAGAAGGCAGAGAGGAAAGAGAAGAACACGTACAAGTTAATTTCCGTTTTGACCCCCACCTGTGATGATTTTTGGGCCGGTTATAACGTTTGGGCACTCGACGAAAAGTTTAGAAAGTTTAAGGGTATTTAGCGAAATAATAAATTACATGGGGTACCATGCGAATTTGACTTAACTTGAAGGTCACCGGGCGAAATTTCCGAAAAAATTATTTTACTTTTCATTGATCGACAAAAAAGGTTGATAGATTGGGTTTTGAATCTGTGTGCAAAATCAATACTTTGTGCCAATATGTCTAATGTAAAAATGCATCATGATCTATATATCAAATACTAGCTAGTACTCCAGTAAATTAAAAACACAAGTAAACTCTCATTCAACCCAAAAAAAAAAACACTAGTAAAACTCTCAACCAAAAAAAAAACACTAGTACAACTGCCCACGCACTAAATATTTCACAATGCAATTTTGGTATATGGTAATCACGTTACTTAATAACTAGTACAAACTCCGTACCATGTACGGGTAATGTAAATATAAAATCGAATTAATCGATTTGAGATCGAATTTGATATGAGTACATTTTTAACTCGGGAACTTATAATCCAAATCCGATAGACCAAAATCCGAACCTATCGATCTATATATGTACTTTTATTCATACAATTTTAATTCTAAAATAGTTCTTTTCAAATTTTCAAATTTATATTATTAATGAATATACTATTGACACATGTGAAATTTTTTTCACTATTCTTCAAGATTCAATAATAACAAAAATGTATACTAATTAATAAGAATTTTTTTAAAAGAATATAAAAGAAAATCACTTGAATTTCCTTATTTCTATAGGGATATATAATTGAGTAAGATATTAAGTATACATAAGGAAATTGGATAAGATATCAAGAAGATATATAAGTTATTTTTTGAAAATCAATGCAAAAAATAAAATCATTATTTTATTTAGGGTTGATGACGTGGCGCAAATTTTAACAAAGATTTGGGTTCCGCTTTATACTGTATTATACTCCGTAGTAGATACACTGTTGTTACTTGTTACTATGGAATATGCCTTATATAGATATAAGATTGGGTTTTACCATTTACTACTCTAGTTAAATATGTTCACAAAAAACCTAATATAATTAGTTGATAAAAACAAATCAAATGGCGTGTAAAACATAACGGTTAAAGTTTTTACAAATGACTCATTGATTATAGATTTAAATTAAGGCTGTGTTCAGCGTCACTACATTATTTGTAATAATAGCTTATAGTACATTAAATACCATAATCCATGTTTGGCTTTTTTTTTTTTACTTTTACTCTCTGCAATCCTTAATCTATTGCAACTTTTGAAAAAGCTCTTATGCTAAAAAAACAGCTTTTTAACCCATTATCAACAATAAGCTACCCTCACCGAACAGGCTCTTACATTATTATAAATCACATTTTCCCTTTTATTTCCTCAATAGTTTTATGTAGCATCACAAACATATTAATATAAAATATCTAAAATCAATTATACATTATAAACATACATATTGAGGTACAATTGTATCATCGGTGTAAGGCAAAATTTTAAAAATACTATTTCTATCCGAAAATTTTACCCCGTGCTTATGGAAAGGCATCACGAGTAGTTTTTTTCAAGTTCGTTATATTTACATAATTGTTCCACAAACGATTCAAACTCAATAAAGATTTCGCTCGAGTAGGTCAAACTTAAATAAATAAATCAACACTATAATGTGTTACTCTCAATTTGTTACATACACTATAGTATACATCTCATCTCAATTGTAATAAGTTTAACAAGAATTTGAAAAATAAAATGCGAAGTGAAAATGACTTTCGATATTTGTACCGAAGCTACAAGCCTTGACACAATCATCAAGATTAACTCAAGACTAGCTGGCTAACTCACAGGGTATCTATGAACACAATCATTCCAAGGATTATCAGGCTCAAACTCAGAGTCACGTAACGCCTTCCAAACCAGGCTCCCAGCCTTGAACCCGGTCCCGAAAGCGAGCATCCAAACCCGGTCGCCCTTCTTAATCCTCCGTTTGGCCTCGAAATACGCGAGCTCGTAGAACACGAGGCTGCTAGAGGTGTTCCCGAACCGGTGGAGGCTCATGCGGGCGGGCTCGGTGGCGGAGTCGGGGAGGCGGAGGATCTTCGAGACGGACTCGATGACGGCCTTGCCGCCCGTGTGGATGCACATGTGGTCGAACGCGGTCGAGAAGTCGGGCACCGCGGGCTTCAGGCCCGAGTTGGGGTGGAGCTTGGCCAGGAGGAAGGACTTGGCGTAGAGCGCGAGCTGGCTCAGTGGGAGGACTCGTGGCGCTAGGGTTTGGATGTGCTCTTGCAGGCTTTGGCCTGCCACCCGGATCAGGTCCTTTGTTAGGGAGACTCCTGTCACCCCGTTCTCGTCCTCTTCTTGGAACGCCGCCCTGACAAATCGATCAATCAAACAAAATCAATAGACTTATATAAAGGCTCCTTTTGACCCTGAAAGTAGCTAAAGTAATAGAAACATCAGACATATTTAATAGATCCAGAGGTCAACTTATAAACGACATGAGAAACAACAAAAAAAAGTTATGCGAAGTATATTAAAATACCATGTATGTATGTATACCTATAAGACCTGTCGTCGGCGCCATGGTGAGTCCGGAGGGAGTGAAGGAGCTCGAACTTAGCCTCGGGTCGGCGCCAGTGATCGTTAGTCACGATCGCGGCCGTGCATCCGACCCGGAAAATGCAGTTAGTTACCAACATGGACCGATCATCCCCAAAGTACCAATTCAAGCTAATATTCTCGGTGACAACCACAAGCCCGTACCGGGCCCGCTTGGGGCCCGAATCCAACAACCTCCTGGCTAGATCAACGGCCAGAACGCCGCTACTGCACCCCATCCCGCTAAGGTTATACGTCTTCACCTCCGGGCGGAGTTTATAGCGGTTAACGATCAATGAAGACAATGAAGGAGACGGCGAGAAGCCCCCGCACGTGACGACCACGTGATCGATGAGGGCCAGGTCGACCCGGGTCTTGGAGAGGAGCGAGTCGATGCACCCGAAGATGCCCTCCTGGGCCTCGAGGAGGGCAGAGTCTAGGGTGGCTTCGGAGTTAGGGTTGGCTTGCGTGTTGAACACGAAAGGTGGTGCGTAGGTTTCCATGCCGAGGCCGGACTTGTTGAAGATGGAGCGCATGAAGTCCATGGAGCGCGTGGAGAAGCGGCCCGAGCGGAGTACGAAGTTTTCGGAGAGTTGTAAGGTGCATTTTCGGTCGGGTGGCGGGAGGTGGCACACGAAGTCGAGGAGGAGGGCCGGTGGGCGGCGAGTGAGGAGGCGGTGGATGACGAGGAGGGCAGCGGCCGCCAGGAGGAGTGGGTGGTGGAGGAGGTAGGAAAGGGTTAAGAGAGTTATTAGGGCGGTTTTAAGGAGGAGTTGTGTGGATGAGAGTAATGAGGGATCAGTAAAAATCTTCATATTCATGGTAAGTTTTTAAGTTCGATTTTTTTCTTTGGGTATGGTATGCATGATAATGTGGCTGTGAATGGGTTTGGATTTGGAGTGGAGGATAAATGCACGTATATGGTGTCTATATATAGGTGTAAATTATGGGTGAGTTTGTTTTTCGAACAAAAAAAAAATATGGGTAAGTCGGTAATTAATTTGGTAGCGGCGGAGGGTGGGGAGGCTGCATGAAGCTAGCTAGCAATTAAACGCAAGTAGTACGGAGTAGTCGTTTTTTTTTTTTTTTTTGATCGAAAGTACGGAGTAGTCGTTACTCGTTACGTACGTACGCAATTTGTATGTCTTAAATTTGGGCCGGCGGGTTGGCATTCAACATGAAGCAAAAAATAAGTCATTGCATTCGACGAGGAGAAAAGGGTAAATCGTCGTCCTATAATCTCAAAATTGAGATTTCATAGTCATGAATACTTAGTTACTAACCAAAATAAATCTAAAGAAAAGAAATACAAATTATTTTTCCTAAAAAATTATTTATAGCTAATAATCTGATGTGTCAAAGACACATAATATTTATTAATTGTTCTTTCTTTTTCCTAAAAAAGAAACAATAATAATGGTTCTTTCTTTTGTCAACACGCTTACACGGGCATGGGGCTGGCCCTTTATAATGAGATATAGGATACATGACTACTATTTAAAACACACTAAAAGTCATAATAAAACACTACTTTTAATAATGGTTTGGCCTTTTTTGTTTCATCGTTAACCATGTTCATCATTCATCAATCATCTAATTGTGGGTCAAATTTTTGTTAAGTGTCGTGTTGAATTGTTTCATTATACTAGGTGGCCGGGCATGTACGTTGTTCCCCCCTGGCTCGATCTATCTCTTTGGTAACATTATACCGAAGGTGTGAAGTGTTTTTTAGATCGGATAATATTTAGGATAACTCATACTGAAATTCATGATTTCATCATCGGGACCTTTGGATTTTTCTTTTTCCTAAGGTCTTAACCGATATATGGGTTCGTCGCCCGTATATGATGTAACCACGGTTAATGATAGGGCCGTGATGAGGTGTATAATAACAATACCAAATAAAAAAGTATTTCTACGTAAAGGCGAAAGTCAATGTGATACCTCATACCGGTATCAAGTATTGGCTTTATTTTATTTTTGGTCATTCAAGTATTGGCTTTATTAATTGGTAAGATTAGATGATTGAGAGCCTTCGGGCATTTAGTCAAAACGGTTAAGCCTCGAAGGGTAGTACCCAGAGGTCACCGGTTCGACTCTCATGGGCAGTGTCCTCAACCAAAAAAAAAAAGATTAGATGATTGAGAAAATGTAGGTGGGGGGTGGTTACGTGGATGTTAAAAACATATCGAAAATATCTAGAGAAATTTGTACAAAACCACCCTTTAATAGACCATTTTACAAATAACCACCCGTTATACAAGATTTTAGTTTAAACCACTCAAAACTCGCCTTCCGTTAAAATCACTTCCGATTACCTAATTCCGTCAGAAACTCCGTTAGATCGCGTTATTTTAACCTTTTTCCCTCCACTGTTCGCCTTATTTACCCTTTTGACATTAATTGCTCGGTCTTTTGTTTCTTAATCTTCCACGAAATCAAAGAAGAACCAAGAAACACACGGAAACCTGATAGCGGACGAGCACTAAAAGCACACGATGCCCAATCAACATCAGTGTAAGCTGTCAACTTTTCAAGGATACGAGCTAAATAAAACAGACTAAGATCCAGAGTGCCTTTAAGATAACGAACCACATGTTAGCAACTTGGAGATGAGGAGTTCTAGGAGCACTCGAAAACTGACTATGATGTTGTGTCACATAAGAAATATCAGGTCGTGTCATGTTCAAATATAACAAGCGACCAGCAAGACGCCATAAACCTCTGGATCGGAAAGTAATTCTCGCTCATCTGTAGACAATTAGAGACCTCTAGACAAGGGAAAAAGGGGTTGATTTAGAAGAAAACATTCCCATATCTTTCAAAATGTCAATCACGTATTTTCTCTGATTCAGAAGAGTAGCAGAATCTGATCTAACCACCTCAATACCTAAGAAGTATCAAACATAACTGAGATCTTTAATAGTGAAAGCTGAATGAAGTGCTTGCTTCGTAGAATCAGTCTCAGTCATGATAGTGCTAGAAAGTAACAAATCGTCAACATATACAAAAGCAACAGTAATTTGACCAGATTGACACTTCATAAACATGGAATAGTCACTTTTGGACCGAACATAATCAAGGCTAAGAAGAATCTTTTTAAGCTCGACATTCCACTATCATGAGGCTTGTTTAAGACCATATAAAGATCCTTTTAATTTGCAGACCAGATTAGGTAGAGAACCCTATAGCCAGGTGTAGTCATGGAA